>CAUYUJ010000805.1:44381-61881 GCA_963575745.1 Prorocentrum cordatum
CCTGATCCTCCTCCGAGCAGACAGTGTACGACGAGAGGGTCGTGAGCATGCAGTTGGGACTGCCGCACGCCATGTGGTCAACAGCGAACTCAATCCCTCTACACCGGACCAAGCACACAGAGCAAGTCGCCGCAGTGACGTATCGCATAGCAAGCCGGCGGTGCTGGTGGTGAGTACGCGACGCATGTACTTTCAGCGAGGCCTGACTGGGGGCCTGGTGCCCACAGAGTACACACTGATACAGAACAGGAGCAGCTGGTGTACGGTCCGCCATGTCAGGTGGTACACCTGCCTCACGTGCGTGCGCCATGATCGTGCGAGTGTGCCGTGCTACATCCATATTGCGTGTATGCCATCGCACATGCGTTGCAATGCTCCCCGCCACAAGGTTTTTCCAATGATTTCCACGTTTGACAATTTCGTCTTCACAGGGCCCGAAATCTTGCCGTGGAGCCGGAAGTTCATGCAGTGTCGACAGACGTGTACGTAACCATTTCAAGGTCATCAAAGATTTTGTCTAATCAAGATCCGTCGAGGCGAGCCGTGTCACGTATGAGCGCAAAGAGTATGGGTGGCTCGAACCTGTACAGTCGGCCCAGGTACCTGAGCCGGTGCCACCGAAGCATCACATCCAGAGACGGTCGCTGCGCAAGCATGAGCACCGTGTCGTCCGACCCAGCCGTCTCATCGTGCGCCCGCATGTCGAGAGCCGCGCGACAGATGCAATAGGTAGAGGCTCGGGGCCTATCTAGCTGTGCCCTAGTCGGTGTAGGCCAGGGCCCTGCACTGTACAGCCGGCCCGACATGATGAGGGCGTCTGCAAGCTGCATCTTCCCGGAGACTGGCAGATCCATACTCTTGAACACATCCAGGTGGAGCGAGCGAGCGGAGGAGGTCGTATGCCTGTAGCTGCGCACAGCTGGGAGTCGGAGGCTGGTCGGAAACGTCGGGGACTGGGGAACTTCCAGTGTCCCATCTAGGTCGACACAGAACTTAAGGCGTTCGATATTGGCACCCTTCCCCGCAAACGTGAGCAATACAGCTGTCTCTGTGGGTCCCACACTGAGTTTGAGGCCCGCGGGTGTGAAGGAATCCGAGACGACGTGAGTGAGCCGAATGAGATCGCCGACAAGCGCCGCAGCAGCACACATGGCACAGTAAAAGCAGTCGTCGGCATGGGCAGCATCGCTGCTGCCCTGCATTCCGCCGAGCGGGGCACGCATGTCGAGGGTTCGCGTGGTCGCCCCCTGGCTGCACTGTGCTAGGCCGGCCTCTGCAAGCTCATCCCGCGTCCGTCGGAGACACATAGCAATGATGAACAAAAACAGTTATGCCGCTGATGTGCTCCTCGGGGCGCGTCCCAGACCCCGTGATAGCAACGTTGACTGGGCCATGAGTTGTAGCCCACGTGCCCCGTAGATTCTCAGAGAGAACCTTGCGGACGTGCTCGGGGACATTCTCAGAAGCCAGTCAAGTAGACTTGCGAAGCTCAGCGGCCAGCATTCGGGTGGAAGGCCCGAGGCATAGAGTAACTGGGCAATGCGTTCATCGGTGATGTCCTCCTCCCCTTCAAACCTAACCATAATCTTTCTGATGGCATGATGGAAGGCAGCTTCCAGATCCACGGACATCATGCCAAACGACTGTGACTTGTGCCTCGCGCGGTCCTGGATCAGACGCACACTATGGGTAGCAACATCGGTGCCTCGCCCCGCCAACCCCCCGTGCTGGGTGTCGGGGGAGCAGGCCTCCAGGAAGGGGTGGAGCCGGTCCGCTAGTAGCGAGTGCGCGCGCTTGGCCATTTGGGGGCCTACTGCCACCGAATGGCTCGACCGACAGATCTGGGGGCCCCCTTTGAATTTGTAGATCTCGCAC
Source organism: Prorocentrum cordatum (assembly GCA_963575745.1). Classification (NCBI taxonomy): domain Eukaryota; class Dinophyceae; order Prorocentrales; family Prorocentraceae; genus Prorocentrum; species Prorocentrum cordatum. The sequence goes on from CAUYUJ010000805.1 coordinate 46,257, forward strand.
AGCAGCGAGCTCTTCCATTGCAAAGGCTCCCTGATACAGAGCATATATTTGAGGAGGAGCGGGAAGTACAGGCGCGCGCACGTCTGTGGGCAGAAGCGAAGTAGAGCACCCGGAACACCATCAATGCCATTACCACCATGGGGTGAGGCCTTCAACATCTGCTGTTCAAATTGCACCAGGGTCGGGAGCCCGTCGGCTGCATTGTCTGCGAGATCGGCGAGCGGCTGGCGGGCCTCCTGCAGGTATAGCAGTAGATGCTGCGCTGGAATCTGGACCCCAAGTTCCTGACTGGCAAAGTGCTCTAGCCAGCGATCCCGAGCAGTCGTGGGCGTGGGCGCAGACCTGCCGTCTACCAGCAAGACCTTCGGGGTTTGCGACACAGGTCGTCGTTTACTGGAACCCGCTCCAAGACGACGCAGTCCCGCAAAGGCCTCGCGGTACGCTGCCGCCGAGAACATGTCCTGCACTTGGGTCGCCAGTCGGTCCATGTGCGCGCTCTTGTCCTGTGCTGTGGACCAACCTATCAGCCGTGATGTTATTCATGCGTCCTCGTGCTGCACATTGCATGTGTGATCTCAGCCATGCGCACTGCACTCTCACAGGGCGACTAGCATTGGAATAGAGGAACTCGTTGCTCCCCGTCGTTGCCCACACAGGGGTCGAGGCCAAGGCCACCGGAAACTCCCACTTCGGGGTACAGATGGGGCGTCGGTCCGACCGCGTGGCCATGTGGGCCTCCGCCAAGCCATGGACCTCATCAACATCCTGCGAAAGTCGTACAAGCCCACTCCAAAAGTCAGCAGGCCGTCCCGTCGTGTTGCAGTGATGCGCGTGCGTGCGTATGCGCAGTTTACCCCAGATGCCCGCGTGCTCTTCCTTAGGAGGAGGAGGAGGAGGAGGAGGAGGAGGAGGAGGAGGAGGAGGAGGAGGAGGACGATCACGTTGTTGGGGATGGTGATCCGTATAAGGAAGAGCAGGAGAAGGCCAGCGCAGCAGCAGCAGCAGCAGCAGCACGAGCAGGAAGGGCAGCAGCCAGGTGCGGGGATAGCCTTGGGGGCGCGCGGCGGCGTGCAGCGGGCGGCAGGGAGGGTGCGTGCCTCGAGGGAGGGGCCGCGGGCCCACCAGTTCCAGGACTGCCACCCATCGGTCGGGAGCTGGCACCCCTGAGATCCTGGCGACTCGATGTTTTCGAGCCGGGCGTTGCCGCCCAGTTTCGGGCCCCCGGACCCTCACAGATGGATCCAGCTCCATGAGCGGCGCAGAAAGTTGGGGTCCCAGGGCTCCAGGCGCGGCCTTCGCGATGCTCCAATCTTTCCGAGACGTCGGATCTCAGGGGCTGGTGGGCCGCCTCTCTAAGTGTGTGATGCGACGGTGCTGTTCATGGGCCTGTTTTCCACCACCGCCACCACCATAAGTTGGAGGGGGGAAGGGGGACGAGGAGGAGGAGGAGGACGAAGAGGAGGAGGACCCCCTCCCCCTCCAACTTATGATGGTGGTGGTGGTGGTGGAAAACGAGCCCATCAGCTGTCAGGACCCAGGAGGCCACCAGCTGTTTTGCGAACTCTGTCTGGCTCTGGGGGGCCCCAGAGTATGCCCGTGGGCGCGCTCGAGGCGGTCGGTGCTCGGGGGCCACCAGTGGACAGAGAGAGAGCGAGAGAGAGCTGCGGAGGCCTGCGGGCGCCTCCGCCGAGGGGGGCAGGGGCTCTTGTCGGATGAGATGTCCCGAGGCCTGCGAAAGCCGCAGGTCAAGAGGCACTGGATGTGGACAGGAATCTTGCCCGCAAATCACAAGGGAATCGTTGGTAAGTCACGCGGAATAGGGTATGCGCAGACAGTAGACGCACGCACGCCCTCACACAGTTTGGCGTCGCGGCCCTCGGCGCAGCGACAGGGCGGAGACGGTCGTAAATCAAGGGCAGAAAAAACGCCCCTACCCTGGTTTGCGAGGCGCTGTGCGCTGAACCTCCTCTGGGCCGACGGGGTAAACCGCTGCGTGATGTGCCGCGTCCGGGCGGCTCTGGGCTTTGGGGGTTCCCAGGAGGTTTACGGACCACGCACTTGTGACCCAGGGTGGGGCCGTTTTTTCATCCCTCAAGCCAGGGAGCACGGGAAAAAGTGCGCAGCCCCAACTGTCTCCGTGGCGGTCTCCAAGGATTGACTGTGTGCCCAGGCCTTCTTCTCTGGGTCCGCTGTTTCTGGCGACAGCGCAACAGCAGCGAGACAGCGCCGGTGCAGTGCGGCAGCTCCACCAGTGCAGAAGAGGCCTGACAGAAGTCCTCGAACCTAGCTCCTCGAGCCTCGGTCCTCGGATCTCCAGGATCGAGTGGCACCCGCAGTGGGTGGCGGAGCTCGCCCGCGGCGGCGGCACGCCAGGTCCGAGGAAGGAGAAGCGACACAGCCACCCGGTGAGGAGATACAGTCAACGCGCATAGTAAGGACGCGCGCCTTTTCTAGGATCTAGGATACCCCTGCGTCCTTGCTTCTGCGGCCCGTCCTTTGCCGCTTCCATTGGGGTTTTGGTCGCCCGCCGGCCAACAAATCCCGATTTCGGCCTCCAGGGGTCTCTGTGTCCTTACCACCCGTCCTTAATATACGTTTTCACTGTAGGCCGGGATCTGCCCATCACCACGACTCTGAGGGCTACGGCTCTTCTCGTCCCGCCCAAATGGGCGCGTCTCTACTCGAAGTAGAGCCGGATGGACGCTCGCTCTCTCGCTCGCTCGCTGAGAGACGACGCGCAGCAATTCAGGAGGCAGTGAACACGGGATACCGTTTGGTCCCGATCCCCCAAATTCCCCACACGTTGTTTGCACTTGGGGGCTCTCACTTGGGTCACTCAGGAATTGGACGGGTCCGCCGAGTATTCGCCACATTGCCGCCCATTGCCGCTTCGTTGCCACCCACCGCTCTTGGGGGTCCACCTTTCCGCCCCTTTCCGCCTCGTTACCATCCACCGCCCTTGTGGGGTCCGCTGAAATTATCGCAACGTTTTCGACCGTTGACGCCTGGTTGCCGCCCACCGCGCTTGGGGGATCCGCCGAGGTTTCGCCACGTTTCCACCCGTTACCGCCTCGTTGCCGCTCACCTCGCTTGGGTGGTCCGCCGAGGTTTCGCGACGTTGCCGCCCATTACCACCCGTTGTCGCCTCGTTGCCCTCTTGTGCGCTGGTGGGTATCCCGAAGATTTGCCACGTTGCCCCCCCCCGTTGCCGCCACGTTGCCGCTGCACCGCATAGCTGACACTGCATATAGCTTACACACAGGCACACCGTATCTTCCACATCCAGTTCACCCCACCTATCTTACACAACATCGCTTACATCACATACCTTACATCGCACAGTTTTCACCTCATCAGCTCACACCACATAGCCTTCACCGCATAGCTTCCACCTCCACAGTGACAATAGCGCACTGGTTGGGAACCATACTGGCTAATTTCTGCTTGTCTCAAGAATATGAATTCATTGTGCATCCACTGCCTCCTGAGGTCCTGGGTGACCGGTCCCCAGAGTGCCGGTGATGGATACGCCCCGCCCTCGGACAGAGAGGTGGCTGTGGATCGGGGCTTCCTCTCCTCCCGAGTTCCAGGCACACCAGGAGTCCAGGAGTCCCGTAACACTTTTGGGAACCCCCCCAAATCCGCGAGGTACCCCCCCGAACTTCCCCGTCTTCTCCACCTCCTCTCCTCCTTCATCTCATCTCCTCCTCCTGTTGGGTGCGAGGAGGTTGCCAGACTGTATTATCTTAGAGTGATGTGATGATGATGGTGATGGTGCGACTTAGGTATCATGATGATTCAGATTCGTGCCATGCTCCATCCGCGCTGTTTCTTGGCCGCGGCCCTGCCAAGGCCCGAGGACTTGAGGCGGAGGGCCCAGTTAGCAAAGGGGCGAGACGGCAGAGTTGCCCCCAGTGGGTCGGAGCCTCGACGCGTGTCCATCCCATCCCTCATCCTCTGCCTCCGTACCGTGGCTATTGGGCTCAAGCAGCGTGGTTCGAGGCCACTGCGTCCAAAGCCGCAGCGCCACACTTGATCTCACTTCGAGCTGCATGCCTGCACTGCTGCGTCTTGCTGGCCAGCTGCACCGGATTGGCTGAGAGAGCCTGGCATGTCGGCTGTGGGTCGAAGCTATCAGCGCCCCTTGCTTGGGCCTGGGTCACCGCTGCGACGTCCAGGGCATGATCGGGCGAGCGACGGCGTCGGCATCGGCGCAGCCATCATCAATCTCACGAAGCAGTGCCTGGGGCTCTCCGTGCTGGCAATCTCGGAGGCCGCCGCTCGAGGCACGGGCCTGGGCAGCGCGACGCTGGTCATCGTGGTCCTGGGCGCCGGCCTGGCGTGGACCTTTGTGTTGGTGGGCCGTGCCTGTGAGCAGCTCGAGCGGAAAGACTTACCCTTCGACGATTTCAGACAGGTCTGGATGGGACTCCGAGGCCCGAGCGGCACGGACGCCATCGACGCGCTGCTCTTGATGTACGCCGTCACGACTTGCACGATGTACATCCCGACCATGCACTCGCTCCTTGCGCCACTCTTGCAAGTGTGCGGTGCGCCCATGATGTTGACAGGTTTCCCGCTTCGCGTGCTCGTGGCGTTGTTGGCTTACTGTCTTAGCCGAGTCAGGCGTATGACACAGATGAAGTGGACATCCTCGATGGGAACTGCATGCGCCTCAGTGTCTATCGGCGCTGTCGTCATCAGATTGCTGGACGGATCTTACGCACCAGGTGGGTATTTTTATGGCATCAAGGACGTGGTTCCTAGCCGCATTCCTGCAACATGGTCTGTTGGACCTTCAACGGCAGTGCTCGCACTGCGTGTAAGCTATGGCTACTGCGCGTCGTACAACGCTCCACAATATCGAAGACGCACACGGCAAGCCACCGCAGGTCCCTGTGTTTTGGAAGAGCCTGTGCGTAACGTGCCTGGCCTCGATCCAGGATTCCGTGGTGCTGTCGTCAAAGCTGCTTTTGCTGTCGTCGTCGTCGTCGTCGTCGTCGTCGTCGTCGTCGTCGTCGTCGTCGTTTTCGCTGCTGTCGTTGGAGTCGCTCTCGGGCGCTGTGGTCTCTAGATTGGTTTTCTCCGCGTGCTCGGAGTTGCTGGCCTGAGGGTTCGGTTGGCTGTCACTCTCGGGGGGGGGCGCCCGTCGTGCGCCTCGTGCTGGCTCCAGCTGCAATTATCCGTAGCCCGTCCGGCCGCTTCGTCCACGCTCAGCGTCTGCCAGCGCCGCGACTAAACATCGGTATCGCGAGTGTCGGGCGAGCGTGCGGCCTCGCAGTGGACTGCGTCGAGCAGCAAATCGTGGGAGCTTCGCGCCTGCCCTCCTCCCTCCTCCTCCACCTCCTCCTCCTGCTCCTCCTCCTCCTCCTCCTCCCTCTCCTCCTCCTCCTCCTCCTCCTACTCCTCCTCCTCCTCCTCCTCCTCCTCCTCCTCGTCCCTCGTCCTCCTCCCTCTCCTCCTCCTCCTCGTCCTCCTCCTCCTCCTCCTCCTCCTCCTCCTCCTCCTCCTCCTCCTCCTCTCTTGATTCAGTCTTTAGCGTTAGCGTCGACTAGCATCGATTGGCGTCTGGTAGTCGATGAGATAGCGCCGACTTGGCGTCGGTCAGCGTCGACGCAGCGCCGACTCGCGTCGGTTAGCGTTGGTCAGTGTCAATTGGCATGAGTTGCCACCGAAGACTGCGTGTTCTCCCATCCGTCGGGGAAGCTTTCTTGGGCCGCCTGTGTGTTATCTTGGGCATTGATTCTAGCCTTTGGGGCCATCCTGGAGGCCTCCTCTGGTCTTCTTGGGCCATCTTTGTGCGCCCAGGGGCCGTCGTCGGGCGGTCTTGGGCCGACTGGCGCCTTCGGAGGTCGTCTTGGGTGCCTCTCTGGGCCGTCTCGGGGCCCTCTATTGTCAGGAGGGGAAAGCACACAGACACAATTAATCGGCGATTCCCCAGAAAATATGGGAAAATAGGGGAAGCGGGAGAGAAGACAAAAACCCAGACAATATGGGAAGATATGGGGAATATTTTTATTTGTGTGTATTTGGTTGTGTGTCCCAGGGCCCCTTCATATTGGCCCTTTCTTGTTGTCGTGAGGCCTTTCAGGGCCGTCTTGGCGCTATCCTGGGCCCCCCATTGTCCTGGGCCGTCTGGGGCCCTCTTCGGGGGACCCATCGGGCCGTGCTGGGGCGATCCTGTGGGCCTTCAGATCCGTCGTGGGCGGTCGGACGCCTAAAACGGTGAGAACGCAGAACACGTTGGAAAGCCCAGGTTTTTCAAGGGTGTTGGCCCATGCGCTGACCCGAGGGCCCCCCCCCCCACAACGGCCGTAGAGCTTCCGAAGAGAGCCTCTCGGGCCCTCGTGGGGTCATCTCGGGCCATGCTGTGGCCATCTTGCTCGACTGAAGGCGTCCTCGAGGCCATCTGTGACCGTCTGGGTCTCTCTTGGGTGCGCTCTGGGGCAGTCGTGGCCGTCTTGGAGGCAGGTTGTGTGCACATGAAGGGCGTGGCGCTGGGGGCGTTTGGACGGACCGAGAGCCAGTGGGAACCTTCTGAAAGGTCGAAAACCAAAACTCTACGAAACAATCAGCACTCTCCCCCCTCATCAGAGGAGATTGCAACGCACGCTTCTGGCACCAGAGCCGGGGCGGAAGCGATATCCCCCGCAGAGTCCTCCTCCTTTTCCTCCCTTCTCTCACTCCTCCCCCCGCCCCAGAGGTCTCCGGAAGTCTTCGAGGTCTCCGGAGGTTTCGGGAGGCCTCCGGAGGCAGGTTCCGAATAGTTTCCCATTGGTATTCTCATGGCTGTTCGACGCTCCTCAATTGGCCAGGTGCCAGTCGAGCGGCGAGCTGCGAAAATGATTAGTTTGCAGATTTTTAACGCTATGCGCTAGCGATATCGCCAGAGGGGGACCGCCGAAAGTAATCGTTCTTTGGAGAGCTCACAATATCGCGGGGGGGGGGTACCACTTCCATCCTAGAGTAAAATGTATGACAGGTTGTGGCACGCCAAGAATATCTGCATTCGGAGCCAATTGAGATCTCCTTCTGGCCTTTGGAGGGTTTCTTGGGGCCTTTGGGGGACTTGTTTGGGGCATGCTGGCGGCCTCGGGGGCCATCCTTGGAGGAAGGCCCCTTGGGCCCCTTTGGCCCCTCTTGGGGCCTTCTTGGGCGTCCTTGGCCTCCTCATGGGTGCTCGGGGGCCGTCTTCGGAGCTTCTTGGGCGTGTTTGGAAGCTCTTGAGACCCAGCCTCGGTCTAGCGGCCTCCTCCAGAAATCACGCGGCGCACCCCATGAGCGCGCGGGACCGTCCGGAAGCGCGCGCGACAGCCCAGAAGTCGGGGGTCTGGGGCCCGCATAGAGCCCTACATCATTCGCGAAGGGACTTGAACACACCCCACTCAATACCTCGCGGCACGGTGGCGGACTATGCGCAGTTGCGACATCGCTCTGCTGCAACATTGGGTATGGTAGCTTTGGGTGCACATGCACTAGCAGCTTCGGCTTACGCCATCGTGGGGGCGTGTGGACTCCTGACGTTCGGTAAGGATGTGGGTGTGCCACTTTTGACATCGTATGCAGCTTCGGACCCATTGATTTTCTTTGCTCGGTGGATGAACCTTGTCATGGTCGCAACCAACTTTCCGTTATGCTTCTGCGCGGCGCAGGGGCCAGCAGGCCGTCTACTAGCGCGACTTCGCCAGTCGACGGGTGTTGCGTCCCCCGGGGACAGCGAAGCTGCTCTCACGACATTGGGCCTGTTCGTTTCATTCGTGGGCGCTATCATTAACGACCTAGGACTTGTGCTGTCTCTGGGTGGCGCGCTACTGTGTGGTCTTTTCAATTGGGTTCTGCCGGCCTTACTCGCACAGGCCACCGCCAGCCCTGCAGAGACGATAATTGAACGTGGCCTTCACCGAGTTACGCACCGAGCTGCAATTGCATGTGGCATTTGCCAGATGTTCCTGGGAATGGTCTGTGTGCTCAGATACTGACTGCACAGCATGATGTTGGCATGCCGCTGTCCCTAGTCATCTGAATGAGCTAGGAGGCTAAGGTTTTTATTCGCCAGGGGACGGTCAGTGCAATGGTTTGCACATGTCGTCAACACTGGAGCACATGACGAGTGGAGGGATACCCGGGCGACAAAGGCGAGCACGCCGATGCGGAGCAGGGTGCATACTGAGTCCGAGCGACTTGACATGCTGTCCAGCCGCCTATGGCAAACGCCGCCACAGTGCCAACGCAGCATCGACTTGTATGCAGGGTGGTTCTTCTGAGCCCTACTGAAGAGGGTCGATCGTACCATGGTTTTCGTCCGCCCCTGAGTACTCTCTTGGGCCGCCGTGGGCGCACTGGTTCTGCGGAGCCCTCCTCAAAAGGCTCGGTGAAGCCCTCCTGAGGAAGTCTATAGGAATCACGGGCTGGGATGCTGCAGCGTGACGTTGTGCGGTTGTCGCGTTGCCCCTCGGGCCTCTGGGGGGAGTGTTGTGGGCGCTCAGACAGCCAGCAGGCTCTTCTCGGAGGCCCCTCGACACCTTCCTTTGGGGAGGGGGGGGGGGGGCCTCGTGGGGTCGCGCTGCGAGTCCTGCGGCCGTCTTGGGCGCGACGGCCATGCCGGGCTCTTCCAGAGAGGCTCGGCAGAGGCCGCCTCTCGGGGCCGTCTGGGCAGGTCTCCGGCCCTCGCGGAGCCCTCCCGCGGCGGTCTGGGCCGTCTCCCGGGGTACCCCCGGGCTCTCGGGCCGTGCCGGGCCATCGTGGGGGCCTCTCGGGGCCCTCGGGGGGGCCGTCTCGAGACCACTCTCCGTGGCGTTTTTTTTTTTTTGTTTCTTCTTTTTCTTTTCTTTTCTCTCTCTCTCTCTCGTCGGCTTCTGGTGGTCGCCTCCGCTGCAGCCCCGAACGCCACGGCGGCGTCTCTGTGGTCGGGCTTCCACGCCAGGCCGGCGATCTCGGCCTCGCCGATGCTCGCCCGCAGCGAGGGGCATGGGTGGTCGACGACGCGTAAGAGTGACCCTTCGCCGAAGCGGCCTTTGGTGCGAGCCCATTGGGGTCCCCCGATCGCCGAACGCGATGCGGTAGTGGTGTCTTGCGCGCTTGCGTTCGGTCCCATCGCGGCCCCCCAAAAAAGCCGCGCACCATGGGTCACTCTTACAGTGCCGTTTCTAATGCATGCTCCGCGTGCGGATCATGTGTTAAGCATGCAGGGGTTTAGTATGAAAAACAACGATGAGTTCACGGATAGATTTATACCTAAATTAATCCTGGATTAAAGATCCTCTATTTTAAACAATCCCATGTACTAAAGCCTGCCCTGTACCCAGGGTCCCTCTTGCGTGTAGTCGCATGGGGGAGCAGAGGCATCCGCAGGTGGGGCTGGGCTCCGGGGCAGGCGCACCGCCCCCGCACCGCCCGTGGATCGCCGAGGGGGGCCCACGGCCCCGCCCGCCCAGGACCGCGCGGCTGCGCTACTTCCGGGGGCCCGTCGGCGATCCATCGGCGCGGCGCATCGACGACTCAGGCTCGATGCCTCCCCCCTTGGAGTTTCACCAGCCTCGAACGTATCCCTATCCCTAAGATTGACACGCTAAAAGGAGATGACAATCTTAGGGATACACCCTCAGAAACCGAGGAAATCCCTAAGATTGCCATCGTGATGAGGCGATGCCCAACATAGGGATAGGGATATGTTCTGGGCTGGTAAGAGTTTGCCCCCCCCTAACGTTCCCCCGATGACCTCGGCCTCCCCGATGCTCGCCCGCGGCGAGGGGCACGCGAGGGAGCAGAGGCCAGCGCGGGCGGGCGCCCGCTCCGGCCGGCGCCGCGCTGCGGCCGCCGCCCCTGAGATCCGACGCAGCGAAGAAGTGCAACATCGCGACAATTCACGCCCGGAGCCGGGAGGAGGAAGAGGAGGAGGAGGAGGAGGAGGAGGAGGAGGAGGAGGAGGAGGAGGAGGAGGAGGAGGAGGAGGAGGAGGAGGAGGAGGAGGAGGAGGAGATGATGATGAGGAGGAGGAGGAGGAGGAGGAGGAGGAGGAGGAGGAGGCGGGAGGAGGGAGGAGGAGGAGGAGGGTCGCCGAAGCCCTTCGGAAAAAAACCCTCGGCTCAGAAGGCGCTCCCCGCGCGTGCGTCGTGAGCGGATGTCAGGTTTCCGCGTCATGCTCGAGCCGGGTCGAGCTGTGAGGGTACCAGGGCCCGAAAACAACTCGGAAGCGCCTGGCTCGGAGCAGTTGGAGCGCCAGGGACTCCGGGGCGCTCGGGCTGCCGCGCTCGAGCTCGGCAGCGGCACTCAAGCCGGCGCCACTGGGCCTCGCGAGAGGCAGCTCTCCGCGCTCTCGCCCCGGCTCTCTCTGGCCGCCTGGCGAAGGCGCGTCGCTGCGCCGCTCGGCTCTCTTCGCGGGGTGCGGGCCCCGAGCGAGACGATTTGAGGAGGAGGAGGAGGCATAGAAGAAGAAGGGGGAGGAGGAGGAGGAGGAGGAGGAGGAGGAGGAGGAGGAGGAGGAGGAGGAGGAGGAGGAGGAGGAGGAGGAGTGGGAGCCGATGGTAGCACCCGCAGGGACCTCATGCCACCAAGAACCAGGAACCAGGAGGGGGAGGAAAAGATCCAGCAGCTCGATGTGGTACTTTGCCCCACCTGACAACTACCCTCGGCGGCACCCCGGGGTACCGCCGCCGCGAGGCAGGACAGGTCCCTCCAGGTCCCACAGGTCCCACATGTAGCACATATCCCACCACCAGCTCCACAGGTCCTACAGGTGCCACACATCCCACAGGTTTCGCAGGTGCCACAGGCCACAGAGGACTTGTCCTACAGGTCCCAAAGGTCTCGCAGGTCTCAGAGGTCCCACGGGCCACAGAGGGGCCCCAGGTCCCAGAGGTCCCACAGGTTTCAAGAGTCGACGGTCCCACAATTCCCACAGGTTCCACATGCTTCACAGGCCCTACAGGCCACACAGGGGACACACATCCCACATGTCCCACAGGTCCCAGAGAACCCGCAAGTCGTACAGGCCGCACAGGTCCCACAGGTCCCACAGGTCTGACGGGTGGTACCGGTATCACTGGTCCCACGGGTTTCACAGGTCCCACAGGTCCCACAGGCCACCGAGGCCCCCCAGGTCCCACAGGTTCCACAGGTCCCGCAGGTCCCACAGGTTGCCCACAGGTCCCACAGGTCCCGCAGGTCGCGCAGGTCCCACAGTTCCCACCTGCGCCACAGGTCCCACAGGCCCCTCAGGTGTCACATGCGCCACAGGTTCCACATGCGCCACAGGCTCTACAGGTCCAACAGTTCCCATCTGTTGTTGCACGGGCGCCGCAGGCCCCGCAGGTCGTACAGGTCCACTAGGTCTCACAGGTCCCACAGGTCTCACAGGCCCCGCAGGTCCCACACGTGCCCCAGGTCTCACAGGCCACAGGTCCCACAGGCCCCACAGGTCCCGTATGTCGTACAGGCCGCAAAGGTCCCACAGGTCCCACAGGTCTCGCAAGCCCTGCAAGTTTCACAGGTCGCACAGGTCGCACAGGTCCTGCAGGTTTTGAAGTTTTCACGGGCACGAGCGGTCCCACAGGTCCCACAGGGACCACAGGTCCCACAGGTGTCAGGTCTCATGTGTTCCACAGGTCGCAAAAGGTTCCTCTGGTACCTCAGGTCCCACAGGTCGCACAGGTCGCTCAAGTCTGACAGTTCCCACCTGTCTTGCAGGCCCCACAGCCCTCACAGGTCCCACGGGTCCCACAGGCCCCACATGTTCAACTGGTCCCACAGGTCGCACAGGTCCCAAGAATCCTCCAGGTCTCACAGGTTCACAGGCCACACTGGTCCAACAGGTCCTTCGTTGCTATCAGGGTGATTTGCTATAGTACGTAGCCTCAGTTGCGGATCAGAGTGAGGGGGCGGCGGGAACGTCGGCAGTTTGCAGGCGCTCTGGAGAAGCCCGCCGCAAGCGCCGATTTTTCGTTAAAGCAATGTGGGTGTATCGCCGGTGGGTCGCGAGAGGGTCGCGGGTGGGTCGCGGATGGGTCGCGGGTGGGTCGCGGGCCAGGTCGCGGATGAGTCGCGGGTGGGTCGCGGGTGGGTCGCGGGCCGGCTCGCGGGGTGTGTCGCGGGTGGGTCGCGGGTGGGTCGCGGGTGGGTCGCGTGGTGGGTCGCGGGGTGGGTCGCGTGCGGGTCGCGGGCCAGGTCGCGGGTGGGTCGCGGGTGATTCGCGGTGGGTCGGGGGTGGGTCGCGGGTGGGTCGCGGAGGGGACGACGACAACAACGCAACGCAACGCAACGTAACGTAGCGCCGCTCAGCGCAACGCAACGCAACGCAACGGAACAACCGCAACAGCAACAGCAACAGCACCAACAACAACAACACCAACAACAACAGCAACAGCAACAACAACAATAATTCTAAGACTGTTCGCTCTGACTGGCACGCGTGTCTTGGATTCTGTATACCCCAACCCTCGATACCCGCCCACCTCGTCTTCGATCGCACCCCCATTTCGGGGGGACATCTTCCTTGTCGGCAATTGACTGAAGTGCGAGGAAGTCTCGAGTGAGAGCGCCGTTCCTGAGATCGGGGGCCTCTCTGGCCAGGGGCTCTCGGAATACATCGTAGAAATATCGAACGGGAACCCTTGTCGCCGTGTCTGGGCCTCTACCAACTTGCTAAAATTACAAGAGCTCGAGCGACAGCGCCACTCTTGAGTTCGGGGGCCTCTCTGGCCAGGACCTCTGGGAATACATCTCGAGGCAGTATCGAGCGAGAGCCCTTGCCGTCGCACTTAGGCCTTCACAAATATGGCTGAATCACGCGAAGGTCTCGAGCGAGAGCGCCGTTCCTGAGTTCCGGGGCCTTCCTGGCCAGGGGCTCTCGGAGTAAATCGTGAGGAAGTATCGAGTGGGAGCCCTTGTCGTCTTGGCTGGGCCTCCACCAACTTGATTGAATTGCGAGGAAGTCGCAAGCGAGAGCGCCGTTCCTGAGTTCGGGGGACTCTCTGGCCAGGGTGTCTCGGGGTAAAATTGTAAAGAAGTATCGAGCGGGAGCCGTTGTCGTTGCAGCCGGGCCTCCAAGGGCACACATTTACAATCAAGCCCGTGCTCGAGCGGGAGCCTCGTTTTCAAAGGAATTGCAGCCGGCGTCGGACCGAGAGCGCGCGGAACCGTTTCCAGATATCAACAATGATTATTCTTTAGAGATGAACGTTCAATCACAACAACCACCACCATCACCACCACCACAACAACAACGACAAGCATAATCCACACAGCGGAGTCCCACTTCAGCCACGCACCCAGGGACAGTGAATGACCCGTCGGCCCCCTCACCCTGACTTTTGTATGATGGTGACGACGTCGAAGACGATGTGGTGATGGTGGTTGTGTTGAAGATGAGGATGATGATGATGAAGAGGACGATGAGCAGGAGCATACTTATGATGAAAATGATGGTGATGATGGTGATGGTGATGGTGATGATGATGTTAAGGTTGCTATTGCTGATGATTGGGGGTAAGGATGCTGCTGCTGATGCCGCTGAGGATGATGGTGATACGGCTGCTTCTGCTGCTGCTGACGACGATGATAATGATGGTGATGATGATGATGCTGCTGCTGATGATGATGTTGATGATCATGATGATGATGATGATGATGATGATGATGATGAGGAGGAGGAGGAGGATGATGATGATGATGATAGTCAGGCCCGTCTTTGGGCCCTAGACTGGTGGCGTGCAGCTCCTTGGCCCGTGCCTGACCTGGCTGTGCGCTGTGCGGTCGCCACTCTCACCCTTCGCCGCTTCGCCGGAGTGGCCCCTGTTGCGGGACCAGAGGGATGGCGCGCGTGGATGTGGTGCGCTTCCGCAAACCCGTAAAGCTGCGCACCGAGGGGCACTCTTGCCTGGGGTCACTCTTGCGCATCGCCTCGTTCCCTCCACGCTCCCCTGCCCTGGCCCCCTGGCTGAACCCCTCCTGAGGCCAATGGCCCTAGGGTTCGCTTACGCCCGCTCTGCTGGTCCCCTCCCCTCTGTCTCCCCTTCGGCAACCTAAGCGGACGCGCGCGCGCGCTCGGTTGTTCATTAGGCGGGCGCTGAACTCCACTGAAACCTCCCCCCCCCTCGCCCCTTCGGCAGCGGCGCCACGCGCGCGTTGGCCCGAGTGGCACGTTCGACAGGCTGCCGAACGCAGGCGCCCCCACCCCCCCTCCCCCCCACCCCATCAGGCAGTCTGCCGAAATCCAACTAAAAAGTTGCGCACCATTGGCTAAGCACAGCCAAGCCACTTCCTGACCAGGCAGACCCAGCAGGCCCCGCCCGGCACCCCACTGTATCAGAGTCTAGCCGCCTAGGCGGCTGAAGCGCCTATCTGACCGTCCCCCCCACCAAAGCAGGGGGATGGCCGGACGGGGCCAGGACGAAGATCAATTCGTGCCAGAGCGTTCCGGAACGCTCTCAGAGCGTTCCGGCACGCTCTGAGAAGGCCGCGGCGCCCGAGACGTCCTCCAGAGCCGCCGGATTTCAGAGATTCTCGATGTACCCTCGCCAGAGTTTCCCCTCGTCCTGGTTTCGTCTTGGGCAGGGAGGGGGGAGCGGAGCAGCGGCCTGGGGGAGGGGGCAGGGACAGGCGATCCTCAGAGCGGCCCTGGGGGGCGGGGCGGCAGGGACATCATGTCCGCCCGCGAAGTGGCGCGGGAGCTGCGCGGCCAGAAGGTCGCTGGCAGGCGCCCCGCTCTGCCGCGCCCGGCCGGGCGCCCGCGCGGGCGGCGCAGGCGGCGGGCCGAGGCGTGCTTGGTTGCTGTTGAGGTCTCACTCTTGAGCGATAACTTGTGTTTATTCCCCCCCGACCGGTGGACATCTCGTATTTCTTCCACTGAAGTGTCCCCCTCGGGGCTCGCACCCTTTTCCTACCAGGGAAAGTCTTCATGCTCAGACTGTGTGGTCGCCCTCCGGCTACTCAACAACAACAACAACAACACCACCACCACCACCAACAACAACAACAACACCAACAACAACAACAGCAGCAGCAGCAACAACAACAACAACTGCTCCCGCCTGATACTCCCTCACAATGAACTCCCAAATCACGCTCTCGCGCGAGACTTCCTCACAATGTGTACAGGAATCGCGCTCTCGCGTGGTACTTCCTCACGGTGTATTCAGACGCCGCGCCCTCGACACAGGAGTCAAGCTCTCGCTTAGGCTTTCCCGAGATTTACTTAGGAATCGCGCTATCGCTCGAGATCTCCTCGCGATTCATGCAGAACGCACGCTTCAGCATCCCGCTTGCTCGACCTGGCCGCCTAGGCCCGCCTTCCCGACCCGCCCGCCAGGGTTTGTGCCCGCACGGTTTGCCCGTCTGTTTCTGCCACGAGTTTTTTGCTCCTAGCCCCCCTCCTGATAATTCCGTGCTCCATTCATCTCCCTCCCCCCTCCATGCGTCCCTCCTCGATCCTCCCGCTGCTCCTCGTGATGCTCTTTTCCTGCTCCTTCTGCAGCTATTCCTGCTGGTCCTCCTCCTCCTCCTGCTGCTCCCCTTGCTGCTCATTTTTCCTCTTGCTGCTGCTCCAGCTGCTCCTCTGGCTGCTGCTCCTGCTGCTCTCCTCCCTGCTGCTACTCCTGATGCTCTTACTCCTCCGGTGTTCTTTTTCTGC
>CAUYUJ010000805.1:64381-79381 GCA_963575745.1 Prorocentrum cordatum
TACTACTACTACTACTACTGCTACTACTACTACTACCTACAACCTACAACCTACAACCTACTACTACTACTACTACTACTACTACTACTATTACTCCGACTACTACTACTACTACTACTACTACTACTACTACTACTACTACTACTACTACTACTACTACTAGTACTACTAGTACTACTACTACTACTACTACTACTACTACTACTACTACTACTACTACTACTACTACTACTACTACTACTACTACTACTACTACTACTACTACTACTACTACTACTACTACTACTACTACTACTACTACTACTACTACTACTACTACTACTACTACTACTCTGCTGCTGTTGCTTCTTTTACGACGACTGCCACGACAACTGCACATAGGACGCGCAGTACGAATGACTATTACTATCTTCATGACGAATGATCTTACGCAGACGTAGTCGTAGTACACGTGCTAGTAGTATTGGAAAGCATTGAAGACGTGCTAATAGTAGGAGAAGGCGCTGTAGTCGTAGCTGTTGCATTAGCCGTGGCAGTATTATTTGCTGTAGTGCTTTAGCGATCGTGGTATCATTATTGCTACTGGTACTACTACGACTAACAGTGCTACTACGATCACTTCGTGAGCTAGTACAATTACTGTTCCAATACCCGGGCTGCCTTCTTATACTTCTACTGCTCGTATTCGCCGTCGTCGCCAGTCGTCGACGTCACCGCCAGTCGTCGTTATCGTCGCCGCTGGTCGTCGTCGTCGTCTTCGTCGCTGGTCTGGCTGGCCGGTGTCGTCGTCGTCTTCGTCGTCGTCTTCGTCTTTGTTTTCGTTGCCGTGGTCGTTGTTGTCGCCGCTGGTGGCGGTCCTCGCCGTCTTCGTTGCCTCTACCCGTATTCCTTCTACTACTGCTAGTACTGCCACTACTATTACTGTTGCTAGTCCCATGCCCGAGCCCGCCGCGTTACTGTTACCCCCCCCACGGCGGCCGGCCCGCCCCCAACGTCACGGACGTTGCGGTGGAGGGATCTGTAAAAACCCTCCTCCTCGCGCGTCGAAGCATGTGTGCGCGCAGCAACCCACCGTTTTCTGGGGCCACGGCCTCGCCCGCATGGTCTTCGGCGGGCCCAGGCGACGGCTCGCAGCGGTGGTGTTTTTTGCCAGCGGTGCCCGATCCTGTGCACGATTCTGGCTTGAGCCGCTCTGCCTGCTAGCCGGCCGGGGGCGGTCGCCGCCTCGCCCCCCGCGCCGTGTGCGCGGCCTCCCCGCGTCCGCCGCAGGGCGCCCTGGCCATGGCCTCCTCCAGCAGCAAGCCGAATGAGGAGGATGCGCTGGAGGAGGACGCCCTGGACGCGATGGGCCGGAAGGTGTGGGACAAGGACTTCTACGTGGAGCGGGCGAAGAACAACATCATGTTCGGGCCAGAGAGGATCGGCAGGCGGAAGGATCCCGTCATCCCCCTTCCCTCCTCTCAGCGCACCTACCTGAAGCAGCGTACCGTGGACCTCCAGCTCGACAAGAACTTGGGCAAGACCCAGGTTGTGACCGCGCACACCATCAAGCCCATGCAGGGCGGCTTCTGGTGCAGCGTCTGCGAGTGCCTTCTCAAGGACTCGTCCACGTACCTGGAGCATGTGAACGGCAGGAGGCACAATCGAAACCTAGGCATGAACATGAAGGTTGAGAAGATAGGAGTGGACCGCGTAAGGGAGAAGCTGAAAGCGATGCGAAAGGAGCCAGAGGAAGAGGAGGCGGAAGACATCGCTGCGAGAATTCAGAGGATGGAGGAGGAGCAGGAGGAGAAGAAGCTGAGGAAGAAGGAAAATAAGAAAAAGAAGAAGGGTGCGAAGCGCGGTGCTGGCGAAGGCGGGGATGGCGAGGGCGACGAGCCATCCGCCAAGAAGCCGCGTGGCGAAGATGACGGCGAGGAAGATGATGATGAGGAGGAGGAGGAAACAGAGGAGCAGAAGATGCTGAAGATGATGGGGCTGCCGACTGGCTTCGGCTAATGCGAGTGACCCAGACCCGGCGGCCTTCCTGAGACTCGCGCCCATCCCTTCCGCTCCTTGTGCTGCAAGCTGACGCTGGCGATGGGTTGGGCTAGTTGGGCCAGCCTGAGGGCAGGAGCAACGAAGCCGATCCTCTGGACGCAGACGGGCTCACAGTGTTGCTGGTCGCGCTCGCTGCGCGGACCCTACAAACTCGACGTCTTGATTTCTTCAATCCTCGGTTCCGGGACGTGCCGACCCTTTCCCCGGGGTTGTCTTTTCATCCCGAGTCGTTTTGTGGACCGCGTCGGTGCCTGGCGAGGGCCCCCAGAAAGGCCGAAAATTGTCAAAGCTGTCCGTCGTGTTTTTTGTTGCGACGCGGCCACGTCCGGGAATGGTTCAGGAGGGGAAAAAACACACACACACACAGACACAATTAATCGTCGCTCCCCCAGAAAATATAGGAAAATATAGGAAGTGGGGGGGAAGACAAAAACCCAGAAAATATGGGAAAATGTGGGGAATCTTTTTATTTCTGTGTATTTATTTGCGTGTCCTGGGGCCCCTTCAATGGTGCTCTCCCTCCGGAGGCTTCCGGTGAGAGCCCTCAACGGGTCTGCGGAGGTCGCCGCCCTGGAGGCCTCCGGAGGACGCCGCGGAGCGAGGCCCATGAGCATCGCCGGGAACGCACATGAGCCTGAGTCTCAGGAGGGAAAGAAACACACAGACACAATTAATCGGCGATTCCCCAGAAAATATGGGAACATTATGGGAAGTGGGGGGGAAGACAGAAACCCAGAAAATATGAGAAAATATGGGGACTCCTGTTATTTGTGTGTATTTATTTGTGTGTCCCAGGGCCCCTTCCCATGAGCCTGAGTCCTCAACCCCAGTCAAGCAGTGGTGAAGCGTCCTGGCTCGCCTGTAGGCCCACCAAAGAATGTTCTAAGAACCTTAGAACAGTTCTGGCCGTGATTCTAAGAACATGTCGTGGTAGGCCTATAGGAATGCCGGGACGGTCGGCCCCTGCTCAACCAATCATATTCGGGTGCCACTTGGGAAACCAGAAAGGAGGTTTTTCATTCCCAGGCGAAAGCGGGCGCTACCTGAGTGTGGGGGAGTGGGGCGGGCGGGCAGTAGCGTCGCGTTTCGCGCCGGCGCCGTCTGGAATAATTGTGTAGGAACAGGCAAAGCCAACTCGGAGGTCAGCACGAATCGTGAAGTTACCTGGGTGGGAGGGCGGCCGGGGCCGGTAGCGGCCGCTATTCCAAATCCATTGTTAATCGTCCCCCGGGTCCCGTTTTTGTAAGGCGCCTTTTTTGTCACTGGGGGGGTCCGGTTCATCAGGGCGCCGTCTTTGGATTGGAGCTCAGGGGGTCCGGCTTATTCAGGCGCCCCATCGAAGAGGGGGGTCCGGAATATTAGGTCACATTTGGAGGGGGTCCGGAGTTTGAGGGGGGGGGTCGATTGATAAGGGATTTGGAAGACCCATGCCGTTGCTCCGCAGACCTCTCCTGGGGCGCGTCCTCGCGAGCATGTCGCGGCGGATCCAGCCGTGGCGACGGGGCCTCCCGCCCCGCCCCAGCAGGGCGAGACTGGGGCCAGGGTTGCGGCATCGGCCCCCTCGGCTTCCTCCGAGTCCCTGGGCCGCGCAGCCTGCTGACCCAGAACCGTGATCTCTGCGATTGCAGGGGGTCTGCTCGGTGCCCCCGCCCATTCTCCTCCTCCTCCTCCTCCTCCTCCTCCTCGCCCTCCTCCCCTTCCCTCCTCCTCCCCTCCTCCTCCTCCTCCCTCCCTCCTCCTCCTCCTCCTCCCCTCCTCCTCCTCCTCCTCTCCTCCTCCTCCTCCTCCTCCTCCTCCTCCTCAAGCCCTGGCACGCAGGTCGCGAGGCACTCGCAGGCTCTGTGCTCGCGGGGAAGCCTCCTCCTCCTCCCCCTCCTCCTCCTCCTCCTTCTCCTCCTCTTCCTCCTCCTCCTCCTCTACCTCCTCCTCCTCCTCCTCCTCCTCCTCCCCCTCCCCCATCACCCTCCTCCCCCTCCCCCTTCTCCTCTGCCACCGGCCGTCGGCTCTCTCCTCGGGCATCGGGCGGCATAGGGAGCTCCAGCGAAAGCCGCAGTGGCAGCGCCCGCATGGCACCATCGCACCCGTTTCGACACACCGCTCACACGTTTCGTGGCCCCATTGGGAGCTCCAGCGAAGGCCGCAGTGGCAGCGCCCGCATAGCACCACCGCACCCGTTTCGGCACATCGCTCACCCGTTTCGGCACACCCTCAGACAGCCACGTCTTTCAGGGGCAACGATCGTCGAAAAGAAAAACGCCATAAACATAAAGTTTTGGCGCTCCGCGCGGATTTTTTGGATCCGCGCTGGGGCCCTCTGGCGGCGCCTCCAGCGCCGAATCCGTGAGGACCATCAAAAGACCCTGTTCATGTTTTTTCCCAACCCTCCTTGGTTGGGTATTCGTTTTGAATAGAGCAGTGTGGTCGCGTCCTTCCTCCTCCCGCCTCCCGCCTCTTTCCTGCCTCTTTCTGTCTTGCCTGCGGGGGGCTGCGATCTGTGAAACTGTCGCCACTTTCGAGGCCTGCTGGGGGGCTCAGCATAGAGGGTAATCGCGGCAGATCCAAATTAGACCTCGCCCTCCCTGGGGGGCTGCGATCTGTGAAACTGTCGCCACTTTCGAGGCCTGCTGGGGGGCCCAGCATAGAGGGTAATCGCGGCAGATCCAAATTAGACCTCGCCCTCCCTGGGGGGCTGCGATCTGTGAAACTGTCGCCACTTTCGAGGCCTGCTGGGGGGTCCAGCACAGAGGGTAACGCGGCAGATTCAAATTAGACCTCGCCATCCCTGGGGGGCTGCGATCTGTGAAACTGTCGCCACTTTCGAGGCCTGCTGGGGGGCCCAGCACAGTGACGCCACGCGCGGATTCAAATTAGACCTCGCCATCCCTGGGGGGCTGCGATCTGTGAAACTGTCGCCACTTTCGAGGCCTGCTGGGGGGCCCAGCACAGTGACGCCACGGGCGGATTCAAATTAGACCTCGCCATCCCTGGGGGGCTGCGATCTGTGAAACTGTCGCCACTTTCGAGGCCTGCTGGGGGGCCCAGCACAGTGGGTAACGGGCAGATTCAAATTAGACCTCGCCATCCCTGGGGGGCTGCGATCTGTGAAACTGTCGCCACTTTCGAGGCCTGCTGGGGGGCCCAGCACAGTGACGCCACGCGCAGATTCAAATTAGACCTCGCCATCCCTGGGGGGCTGCGATCTGTGAAACTGTCGCCACTTTCGAGGCCTGCTGGGGGGCCCAGCACAGTGACGCCACGGCGGATTCAAATTAGACCTCGCCATCCCTGGGGGGCTGCGATCTGTGAAACTGTCGCCACTTTCGAGGCCTGCTGGGGGGCCCAGCACAGTGGGCCACGGCGGATTCAAATTAGACCTCGCCATCCCTGGGGGGCTGCGATCTGTGAAACTGTCGCCACTTTCGAGGCCTGCTGGGGGGCCCAGCACAGTGACGCCACGCGCGGATTCAAATTAGACCTCGCCATCCCTGGGGGGCTGCGATCTGTGAAACTGTCGCCACTTTCGAGGCCTGCTGGGGGGCCCAGCACAGTGACGCCACACGCAGATTCAAATTAGACCTCGCCATCCCTGGGGGGCTGCGATCTGTGAAACTGTCGCCACTTTCGAGGCCTGCTGGGGGGCCCAGCACAGTGACGCCACACGCAGATTCAAATTAGACCTCGCCATCCCTGGGGGGCTGCGATCTGTGAAACTGTCGCCACTTTCGAGGCCTGCTGGGGGGCCCAGCACAGTGACGCCACACGCAGATTCAAATTAGACCTCGCCATCCCTGGGGGGCTGCGATCTGAGATCCCCGCTTTCGAAGTGGCTAGGGTTGCTCAGGGATTGTAACGAATCAGCTTTATCTAGTCCTTGTCCTGTAACCAGTGTCCTGTGAGTCTCCCGAATTCCGTCTGGTGGCATATGTAACCCTCGCTCCGTCATCGCCCCCTTTATAAAGTGTCCTAAACTATTTGCGCCCCGCGTTTGCGGAGGGGTTGGGTACGTCGCCAGGGTATTTTTTCCCAACCCTCCTTGGTTGGGTATTCGTTTTGAATAGAGCAGTGTGGTCGCGTCCTTCCTCCTCCCGCCTCCCGCCTCTTTCCTGCCTCTTTCTGTCTTGCCTGCGGGGGGCTGTGAAACTGTCGCCAGTTTCGAGGCCTGCTGGGGGGTCCAGCATAGAGGGTAATCGCGGCAGATCCAAATTAGACCTCGCCATTCCTGGGGGGCTGCGATCTGTGAAACTGTCGCCACTTTCGAGGCCTGCTGGGGGGCTCAGCATAGAGGGTAATCGCGGCAGATTCAAATTAGACCTCGCCATCCCTGGGGGGGGGGGGCTGCGATCTGTGAAACTGTCGCCACTTTCGAGGCCTGCTGGGGGGTCCAGCATAGAGGGTAATCGCGGCAGATCCAAATTAGACCTCGCCCTCCCTGGGGGGCTGCGATCTGTGAAACTGTCGCCACTTTCGAGGCCTGCTGGGGGGCCCAGCACAGTGAGGGCCACGCGCGGATTCAAATTAGACCTCGCCATCCCTGGGGGGCTGCGATCTGCGAAACTGCCGCCATTTTCGAGGCCTGCTGGGGGGCCCAGCACAGTGAGGGCCACGGGCAGATTCAAATGAGACCTCGCCGTCCCTGCGGGGCTGCGATCTGTGAACCTGTCGCCACTTTCGAGGCCTGCTGTGATCCCCGTTTTCGAAGTGGCTAGGAGTGCTCAGGAATTGTAAATCATCAGCTTTATCAAGCCCTTTTCCTGTAGCCAGTGTCCTGCGAGTCTCCCGAATTCCGTCTGCAGACATATGTAACCCTCGCTCCGTCATCGCCCCCTTTATAAAGTATCCTAAACTATTTGCGCCCCGCTTTTGCGCAGGGGTTGGGTACGTCGCCAGGGTAATTTTCTTCCTCTAGACAGGGGTGCATCGACCCCCAAACGCTCCTTGATCGCCGATAGGGGCCCGATAGTCCCAACCTGCCCAGGATGGTGCGGATTCGCTATTGGAGGCCTATCGCCGATCTATCGGCGATGTACCGCCGATTCCAGTTCGATGCGTCCCCCCCTTCTGCCAGTCCCCCCGTCGTTGCCCCTCGGCGAGCCGGGCGAGGAGGAAGGCGAGGACGAGGAGGAGGAGGAGGAGGGCGAGGAGGAGGAGGAGGAGGAGGAGGAGGAGGGCGAGGAAGGCGAGGAGGGCGAAGAGGGCGAGGAGGAGGAGGAGAAGAGGGCGAGGAGGAGGAGGAGGAGGAGGAGGAGGAGGAGGAGGGGGCCCTCGCCCGCCCGCAGACAACCACGTCTTGAGCAAGTCGGGGCGAGGCGGGGGCTTTTCCCCGTCTGCGGCTTCGGGGGGGCCTCGCCGGGCCCGGGGGGCCGTGCAGAAACACGGCGCGCGGGATGCCACACCGACCCCTGCGGGGGGAGAGCGTCGGAGCTGCTGCGGGGGCCCCGCGCTGCAAAGGTCGAGGCGTCGGGTGACGGGGCCCCCGCCCTCCCACCCCTTCCCGGGCGAGGCACGCGGCCAGGGAGAGCGCAGACCTGCGGCCAAGCGGCAGCGTGAGGACGGGCAGCCTTCCACGGGGCCTCCGAGCTCGTCCTCGTCTTTGGCCATGGGCTGCCAGCTTCGGCTTCAGTTCGGGCGCCCATGGGGGCTGGCAGCCCGACCGCGCATCCTATTATGATGATCTGGTCACGCCGAGCCGGTGCTGAGGCCCTTCCTCGTTTCCGCCTCTGGCCGGGGAGGCCCTCGCCGCCACGTCCGGAGTCGCGCCAGAGCCCTGGCCAGAACGCGCCCCGAGGGTTGGCCCGAGGAGCAGCGGTGTCGGCGTCTCTTTGTCGGCGACACGTAGGAGTCACCCTTCGCTGGAGCGGCCCTCGGCGCGGGCCCACAGGGGTCCCCAGCTTTGGCTGGCGCGCTCGGATTCCCCCCCCCGCCGCGCCCCCCCCCCCCCCCCCCCGCGGCCCTTTCAAGCCGCGCGCCACAGGCCAGTCTTGCCTGACTGAGGTCATTCTAGCACGAGGCCAGCAACTAGCACCCGCACCTATGTGATCCCCACGCCCATGCTCCTCAGGGTGGAACTCCAGGGAGGGGCTATGGGCGTGTGTGTGTGTGTGTGTGTGTGTGTGCGTGCGTGGTGGATGGGAATCCCCGTTCGACTGGGAGGCCCCCCTCGGGGCCCGACAGCATGCCCCAGACCCATCGCGCCTGCCCCGCCTGGCCCTTCCGCACCCCTCCTCCCTGCAGCTCTGAGCGTGTGCCGCTCTTCCGCCCCCTCTGCCCCGGCCCCGGGCGATGGGGGGCCTCCCCTCGGGCGCCCGGGGGC
This sequence comes from Prorocentrum cordatum, assembly GCA_963575745.1. Taxonomy (NCBI): domain Eukaryota; class Dinophyceae; order Prorocentrales; family Prorocentraceae; genus Prorocentrum; species Prorocentrum cordatum. The sequence goes on from CAUYUJ010000805.1 coordinate 72,732, forward strand.
AGGACCCTGACCTTCCAGGAGGGCTAAAAGATAGCACCCGACCTAAAAACCTGTCCCAAAGCTATTCTACGTCTTGGCTTTAGGCCGTTCCGCTCCATGTGTTAGGTCTTCAGGCCTCCAGTGCTGAAACATAGCTCTCTGGAAGGTCAAGGGGAGAGAGGGGGGCGCGGCAAAACCAGGGGGTCGGTGCCCATGCCGAGCCCGGCGACGCCATCCGTCGTAGATCGCATCTCGCCTGCCACGACGGGCGCCGCCATGCCCCCGGCATGCCCCGCACCCCGCGCCCCGACCTCCCGGGCGCCGAGGGGCCTCGTCCTCGCCGGGGCCCCCGGCGCTCGCCCCGCCCCGCGCCGCCGCGCGGCTCCCCCGCTCGGGCCTGCGCTCCCCGCCGCGCCGCCCCCGGGGGCGGCGAGGCGAGCCCGGAGCGGGCGCTGCGTGCACCCCGGGCGGCCCTGGGCGGCGAGGGGCGCGCGCCTCCCTGTGGACGACGGTCGAGAGGAGAGGAGGCGTGCTGCCAAAGCAGTTCCAGATGTGTAAAGCATATTTGTTTTATGCATGTCTCAAACGTGTAAAAAAACACATGATCTAAACACGTGCAGAGCATCTTCAGATTGAACATGTTCTAAACAGTTCCAAACGTGTCTAAACACGTGTAAAACACATGTCTCACACGTGTAAAACACGTGTTCTAACGATCAAGAGTCGCCGAGCGCGTTCCGCTACTCGCAGAGTGCCTACTCGCAAGCGTCCGGAAAAAAAACACACCTGTCTGCTCTGATGTAACTTTATATCGTAGATCCCCCGCGGGGGATCCAGGCCAGTTGCGAGTAGGTATCGTGCGAGCAGTGGAGCGCGCTCGTCGAAAGAGGAGTGGTAGCGTGCTGCCAAATCATTTCCAGATGTGCAAGACATGTTTTGCAACATGTCTCAAACATGTACAACACATGCTCTACACACGTGCAGAACATCTTCATACATATTGAGCACATGTTTAACTCAATGAACGGATTGTTATGGTGTCCATTGTCATGGCATCCACAGCGCGCGCCTCCCGCGCGATCCCTGACACGGAGCCGGGGGGGGGGCCGAGGCCGCGCAGCGCCGCTGGTCCACGTGGCCGGGCGCCCGCATGAGCGGCCCTCTCCTTGGCATCGCTCGGGAGCGTGCGTCTTTTCCTCCGCGAGGGCCATCGAGGAGCCTTTTGGGCCATCTTGCGAGAAAATACGCACGAAGCCGAATCAGGCACGGGCAATGGACGTCCTAGCGATGGCGAGTCTCGCCTCTCATGCAACCTCGGAGGAGGAAAAGGTACTCATACCACTACCTTTCTCTATCGTTTTCCCCTTCTTGGGTCTCCTGGGAGGCCGCTGGATTCGCCGCGAACTTCTGGTTGGAACGCACCCTGGGAGCGGTCCGGAGAGTATTGGTATCGGTACCTTGTTGGTTTCCCCACAACCCCTGGTGGTCCTCCTTCTCCTTTTCACTGCTCCTCTTCATTCCTTCCCCTCGTCTTTCCCATCGTTGTCTTCGTCTCGTCGTCCTCGTCCTGCTCTCCCGCCTCCTCCCGTCACCCTCCGCCCCGAGGCCCATCATCGTCGAGCTAGAGAACGAGGAGGACTGTGGAGGGGGGGTCTTGAGACGGGGGTGGGTTTATAAGGGTCGAGACAGTTCTTCTTTGGATGAGAATGATGTATGATTTCGGGGTTGGAAGCGCTGGCTCTTGGTTTCGAACATATCTTCCAGGGCCTGCCATGTGAGACGTCGGCAATCAACGCCCCAAGGTGTGGTCTGGCCGGCTGGCTGATTGGCTGGCTTGCTGCTGGCTCAAGACATGTTTCCTGGAGTGGTTGGCTGGTTGGTTGGCTGGATGGCTGCTGCAAAACATGTAATCCAGGCCCCGCGGTATGGGACCCTCAAAATGCCACGGGAAGGACTGGTTGGTTGGTTCGTTAGTTGGCTAGTTGGCTTGCTGGTTGGTTGGCTGGTTGGTTGGTAGGTAGGCTGGTTTGTTGGTTGATCGGTCGGCTGGTTGGCCACTTGGACATTTGTTGGTGGTGAACTCGTAGTCGGCTCGTTTATAAACGAAGTCCCAGGCATCTGCGAGTGGAATTCGACGCAACGCGATGCACTGCAGTGCAATGCAAACGCAGCTGAATTCCAACGCACTCCAACGCAATGTAATGTAGTGCACTTCCAGAGAAGGAACATCCTATACGTCACATGGCCACGCCTCGGGGTTGAACATTACCCGAGACGTACCAACCTCCTTCTGCACGTGAGGTGACAATTGAAATGAACGTTTCACACGACATCAACACATCAGCACACATGCAACACTCGGGAAGGCGATATGATGTCGGGCCACGCTCGCCGCACACCCGCGCAGCATAGAACGGGGGACAAAGCGGAGGAGGAGGGATAGAGGGCTAGCAGGAGGAGGCAGATGCGGAGGAGGGAAAGGAGGACTGCGAGGGAAGCGGGAAAACGCTAGTGAGGGTAACATCGCCATGCGCTACATTTGATCGATTCGCCCGCGCTGCCGCTGCAGGTGACGGGCGCCTGCGGAAGGGGGGAGGGGGTCATTGAAGACAGCGGCATGCGCTACGTGACGCTCCAGCGCTCTGCGCTCAGTGATGCAACAGCGCCGCACGCTAACTGAGGTCAGCCACCCAGGGAGCAGCGAGGTCCTCGCAGGCTGCGCGTTGCCTCTGACTCCATTGGACCTCCCAGGAGCCCACGGACGTGGTGACATTTGCGCAGTTCGCAGCCACCCAGGCAGCAGGAGCCTCGAGGTTCCGTCTGGGTCCGCGTGGCCCCCGACCACGCTGGCTCTCCCAGGAGCTTACGGAAGTGGTGACAGTTGAGCAGTTCGCAACCACCCAGGGGACAGCGAGGTCCCGTCTGGGTCCCCGTGGCCCCCGACCCCTTTGGACTTGCCAGGAACACAAGAAAGTGGTGGCAGTTGCGCAGTTCGCAGCCGCCCGGGAAGCGGCGATGTCCTGTCTGGGTCCGCGTGGCTCCGGCCCCGCTGCAGTTCCCAGGGGGCCCACGAAAGTTGTGACAGTTTCCGCAGTTCGTAGCCACCCAGGGAAGAGCGAGGTCCCGTTTGGGTGCGCGTGGCCCCCGATCCTGCTGGACCTCCCAGGAGCCCACGAACGTGGTGACAGTTACCACACTTCGCAGCCACCCAGGGAGCAACGGGGTCCCTTCTGAGTGCGCCAAGCCGTCGACTCCGCCGGACATCCCAGAGACCCACGAAAGTGGCGACGGGTGCGCTTTTCACAGCCACCCAAGGAGCAGCGCTGGAGGAGCCAGGATGAGGGGGGATGATGATGAGGAGGACGAGGAGTGGAGAAACAACTATTCCGCTCGTGTCGTCATTTAACAACGCCAGGGGGGGACGGGGCGACCAACACATACTATTCCATTCCCCTCGCCGCTTGGCAACACCGAGTCTCCCATTCGAGTCGTCACGTGGCAACGCCGCAACGCCGCGGGGACAAAATCAACTTCAACTCCACTCGCCACGTGGCAGTGCTTGGGAGCCGAACGGTTCTTGCCCACTGTCCTCTTCACGTGGGAACGCCAGGGGTGTGACAAACAATTCGGTTTGTCACACGGCACCGCCGCAGACGACGACGATGACGACGACGACGACGAGACGGAGACGGACGACGACGACGTTGACGACGACGACGACGACGACGACGACGACGACGACGACGACGACGACGACGACGACGACGGACGACGACGACGACGACGACGACGATGACGACGACGACGACGACGAGAACGACACGACGACGAAAACGACGACGACGACGACGACGGAATGATATATAATGGGAAGGGATGGGATGTAATGCTGTACGATGGGATGGACTGGAACGGACTTGGTTGGAATGGGGTTGATTGGGTTTGGAAGATGGAACGGAACGGGATGGAACCACCGCCTCCTGCCGGTGCTCTTGCTCTCGTTCCGTTCCAGTTCCACTCCAATCCGTTCCATCCCATCACATCCCATTTCACGAGGAGGAGGAGGAGGAGGAGGAGGAGGAGCAGGAGGAGGAGGCGGAGGAGGAGGAGGAGGAGGAGGAGGAGGAGGAGGAGGAGGAGAGGGAGGAGGAGGGCGGGGAGGAGGGGGAGGAGGAAGAAACAGGAGGAGGAGGAGGAGGAGGAGGAGGAGGAGGAGGAGGAGGAGGAGCAGGAGGATGCGGAGGAGGAGTTGGAGGAGGAGGAGAAGGAGGAGGAGGAGGAGGAGGAGGAGGAGGAGGAGGTGGGGATCATCTTCCATCCCATCTCACCCAATTTCATCCCATTCCTTTCTGTTCCGTCGCCGTCGTCACCGTTGTCGTTGTCCAGTTGCCGAAGCAAGGCCTTTCAAGCTTGATTGAGCGGTTGGTTGGTTCGGTGGGCGGTTGCCTGGTTGGTTGGCTGGTTGGTTGGTTGGTTGGTTGGTTGGTTGGTTGGTTGGTTGGCTAGTGGGTTGGTTGGCCATTTGTGGCGCACTCCTTACACAGGCGGAGGCGGAGGTTTTCCGTTGTTTTCGGTCTCTCGAGCTCCTCGCCGGGTTCCAGGACTGTCCAAGAAAGGGTCAGCAGGAAGAGCCAGCCTTGGGGAACAGGGCTAGACCTCGCGGGCCCCGCGTTGAGAAACTCGAGACATCGCATGTTCGGACGGGGCTCGGACGAGGGCTCAGTCCGTTCCAGGGCGTTCTGGAACGCTCTCAGAGCGTTCTGGGAATCTCTGAGAAGGCAGTGACGCCCGATGCATCCTCCAGAGCCGCCAGATCTCAGAGATTCTCGATGTATCCTCACTTCAGTTTGTCTTCGTCCTGGCTTCGTCTTCGACGTCTGGGTGGGTCTGAGAGGCCTTTCTCCTGGGCATGCCGTGGGAGCGGAAGCCCGCAGCGGCGGGCCTGCGAGGTCTGGCTGTGCCCGGGAGACCCGCGCTGGGCAGGCTCCTGGAGGAGGAGGGGCGCCTGATGCAGGCTAGGCTCAACTCGGGCACGTCCTTCCACAGGAGGAATACTCAAGAATATGCAAAACAAGCCTGGTCACGATTTTTGATAATTGCGAAGGCCTTACGGCCGGTGCCGCCGACCCTGAATGGCGACGACGACGACGACGAGGGCTCTCGGGGGCCTCTTGGGGGTAGGTTGGGGGTCTTTGGAAGCTCTTGGGGGCCGCTTGGAAGCCTCTTGAGGGCCTCTTGGGGCTTCCTGGGGGTCTCTTAGGGGCTTGTTGGGGCTTCTCGGCGGGCTTCTTAGGTACCTCTGGGGGCCTCCTGAGCGCTTCTCAGGCCGAGGGCTCGAAATATCCGTTCGGGTCCCCTGTCTGGGCTCCTCCTTGGAGCCGTCTTGGGGGCCTCTTCGGCTGTCTTGGAAGCCTTTTGGTCGGTCTTGGGGCCCTCTTGCGTCGTTTTGGGGCTCTCTTGAAGGCCTCTTGGGCCATCTTGGGGCGGTCTTGGGGGCTTCTTGGCCTGAATTCCGAAATCTTTCAAACATTTACGGGAAATCGATGATTGTTGCCCCTTGGGACCCTGTTGGAAGTCCTCTTGGAGGCCTCTTGGGGCGTTTTGAACACCTTTTGAGCCGTCTGGAGGCTACTTTGGCGACTTGGATCGATACTTCAGCGATTCGGGGCCCTCGAGGACTGTCTTAGGGGCATCTTGGAGCAGTTCTGCCGCGTCCTGCGGCTTTTCTTAGCCGCCCAACCGCCCGAGGGGGAGTCGTATCTGCCCCGGGACCCCCCGCGGGGGACCCCTCCCCCGGGAACCCCCCGGGACCATCCCCCGGAACCTCACCCCCCGGGCCCCCCCCCCGGCGGGGAAGGGATCTTCGACTCAACTAGCGGAGGGGCTTTCTTGGCCGCCCAACCGCCCGAGGGGGAGTCGCATCTGCCCCGGGACCCCCCCATGACCAATCCCCTGGAACCCCCCCCAGGCCCCCCCCCAGGACCTCACCCCCAGGACCCTCCCCCCCGGCGGGGAAGGGATCTTCGACTCAACTAGCGGAGGGGCTTTCTTGGCCGCCCAACCGCCCGAGGGGGAGTCGCATCTGCCCCGGGACCCCCCCATGACCAATCCCCTGGAACCCCCCCCAGGCCCCCCCCCCCCAGGACCTCACCCCCAGGACCCTCCCCTCCGGCGGGGAAGGGATCAAAGGGAGGGGGCTTCCCTTCGACTCAACTACGACGTTGCTCAATTTCGCTGTGGCTGGCGCGCTCGAGGAGGAGAACCTGGTGAAAGTGGGGGGAACGGCGACGGGCTTAGGGAAAAGGGGGGACGCGAGCGGCGAAGATGACGACGACGACGACGACGACGACGACGACGACGACGACGACGACGACGACGACGACGACGACGACAACGACCGCGACGACGACGACGACGATGACGACGACGACGACGACGACGACGACGACGACGACGACGACGACGACGACGACGACGATAAGTCAAACGGAACAGCCTCTTCCACACGCCGACAGGGTCGGCTGATTTTGGATTCTTGCTTGAATCTGTTTCGACATGTTCTATCGTTCTGTCACAATCTGCCTGTAGGAGGACATGCCCGACGAACATGTGCGTCGCAGGCCTGAGATCCTGGCGTCTCAATTTTTTCGAGCTGGGCATGTTCGCCCGGT
>CAUYUJ010000805.1:84381-86881 GCA_963575745.1 Prorocentrum cordatum
TGTCTCCGAAAGAGCATGTTCTACCTCTGCTGGCGGAAAACCGGGGGGTCACTGGGGGTTCCCAACCCGTCCCCCCCCCCCCCTCGAGAACTGGGGGGAGTCTCTACCGGTTCGAGCCCCCCTCCCCCCCCCAGTCCCCAGTCCATCATGAAAAGTGGAGTGGGTCACCACCTGTTCGAACCCCCCCCTCGAAAACCTGGGGGGGTCACTACAGGTTCGAGCCCCCCCCCCCCCCCTTCGCCGCCGGCAAACGATTCCCGCTCGTCGGGACGGACAGTGGCGGGGATACTGGGACAGTGGTGGGAACGGTGGTGGTGTGGACAGTGGTGCGGGGACAGTGAGTGGGACGGCAGTGGGACACTGGTGGGGGCGGTAGTGGCGGGGACAGTGGTGAAGGCGGTGGTGAGGACGGTGGCGGGACAGTAGTACAGTGGGGAGAGTGCCGGGGACAGTGGGGACAGTGGGACAGTGGTGGGGACAGTGGGGACAGTGGGACAGCACAGTGGGACAACGGCGGGGACAGTGGGGACAGTGGGACAGTGTTGCGGACAGTGGGACAATGGTGGGGAGTGGGGACAGTGAGACACTGGTGGGGGCACTGGTGCGGACAGTGAGGACAATGGTGGTAACAGTGGGGACCGTGGGACAGTTGTGGGGACTGTGGGACAGTGGTGGGACGGTGGTGGTGGAGACAGTGGGAATGTGGTGGGGACAGTGGGACAGTGGGGAGTGGTGGTGGGGACAGTGGTGAGGGCGGTGGCGAGGACGGTGGTGAGACAATGGGACAGAGGTGCAGTGGGGACAGTGGTGGGGACAGTGGAGACAGTGGTGGGAACAGTGGGACAGCTCAGTGGGACAGCGGCGGGGACAGTGGGACAGTGGGGACAGTGGGACAGTGGTTGGGACCGTGGGGAAAGTGGGGAGAGTGGGACCGTAGTGGGAACAGTGGTGGGGACAGTGGGGACAGAGTGACGGTGGTGGGGGCACTGGTGGGGACAGTCACAGTGGGGACGGTGGTGGGAACAGTGGGGACAGTGATGCTGGGGACAGCAGTAGGGGATATGGTGCGGACGGTGGTGGGGACCCGGGAGTCGTTTGCCGGCGGTGAGTGGGGGGGGGGCTTCGAACCGGTAGTGACACCTCCCGGTTTTCTGGAGGGGGGGGGGGAGGGGGGTCCGAACCGGTAGAGACCCCCCCCCTTTTTCCGGAGGGGGGGGCAGGGGTTCGAACTGGTAGTGACCCTTCCCGGTTTTCTGGAGGGGGGGTGGGGGTTAGGGGGGGGGGGTGCCAGGGGGAAGGGGGGGGGGTCCAGCAGGAGGAGGGGGGATTATTTTCGGAGGGGGCCCGGGTTCCGGAGGAAGCAAGCAAGCAAGCGAGCCTGGCACCTAGACGGCGCATCGGCACAAAGGAGCTGAGGCGCCCCATGCAACTCACAGCTTCGTCAGGGGCAGCGCTGCGTATACGCTGGGAGCCCACTGCTGTCTGGGCCTCCCGCGTGCACGGTTCTCGTCCCAGATTCGAGGCCTATTCGACCTGGCTTTGCGCGTGAGCTTGCGCAGTGGATGCTCCTCAGGTTCCGGAGGAAGAGGGGGGGGGGGAGGAATTTTCCATAGTAAAGCGGCGGTGGATCACGCTCTCTCGTGTCTCCACATGCGCGTGCATCCTCACCTCCATCCCGTCCTGCAGTCACTTGCGCTCAGGATGGCTCTTCAGGCACCCACCCTCTCCACCCTTGGGTACCAGCGCCTCGGAAGTGGTGGGAACGCACCGCTGGCGCTCCCGTGTTCCACTCCGCTCCAAATCGTAGCGACGCCATCTCCCATCTGAGTATGCGATATGCATCACGGCATGCCCATATGTGGCTCCGATCCGCTCCGCCTAATATTGTTTTACGAGGATGCGGTTTCGTGTCTTGTGGACCGTCTTGGGTGCCTCTTCGAGACCACATTGGATCGTATTGGGGCCCTTTTGGCCTTCTCGAGTGGAGGCGGAAAGCTACTGTCCTTTCGGGGTCACTCTTGAGGCCGTCACAAGCCATTCGTATTATGCTGTACCCATGCTTTGGCCGAAGCGTGACACGGCCGCCAGAGTCTTGCGCCCCTGGGGGGCCAAGTGTGATACTGGCGTACGCGGACCCAAGACGCGCGCCCTTTGGGGGTCCAACGGCATGCGCGCATGCTATACGTAGATACCAGGGAGACATTGCCTCCCTCAGCGCTGCTAGTCATGCAGCTTGCCCATTTGTCTTGCGCCCCTCGGCCCAGCAAAGTGGTGACACATGCAGATTCAAGCGGGATCTCGCCTCTGTCGGCGCTGCAAAACGTGGCGCAGTTGCAATCTGATCGCGCCCCGTGCGGGTCCAGGGGGGTGCCGACGTACGCAGCTTCAAACGGGACCTAGCCTCCTTGGATGCCGCCACGCGTTGCAGTGCCGCCACGTTCTGGCGCGCCTGAGGAGTCCAGCGGACTTTTGACGCACGGGAGTCCAACCGAGACCTCGA
>CAUYUJ010000805.1:91881-94381 GCA_963575745.1 Prorocentrum cordatum
GTCGCCCGGGGCATGGCCGTCGCCAGAGCGCCCGTGTCGAGGGCCCTGGGCCCGGGAACCCTCCAGCGACGCCCGAGGAGGCCCGAGCCACGTCCGCGCGGGAGGGGGGGGGGAGGGAGGAGGGAGGAGGGAGGAGGGAGAAGGAAGGAGGGAGGGGGGAGAAGGGGGAGGGGGGAGGGGGAGGGGAGGGGGGAGGGGGGAGGAGGGAGGAGGGAGGAGGGAGAGGGCGCAAAAGAGAGGAAACGTGAGGCTGTGTGGTCACTTGTGTGTGTGTGTGTGTGTGTTCGCGCTTGCGCGTTTGCTCCAGATCCCCGGCGGCTGCCGCGGCATGGCGTCGCCGTCCGCCCACGGGTTGCGCCGAGAAGCGCGCGCGCGCCCGGGGCGCGCGCCAAGGGGAAGGGGGAGAGGGGGGAGGAAAACGAGGAGGGAGGAGGCGGATCGGGCGGCACTAGAGATGCTGTTCCAGAGCGTTCCAGAACGCTCTCGGAGCGTTCCGGAGCGCTCTGAGGGGGCCGCGGCGGCCGGTGCATCCTCCAGATGCGCCGGCTCTCAGAGATCCCCGATTTGTCCAGGTCCAATGTTATCCCTGTTCTGGTTTCGTCTTGGTGGAGGGGCATGTGCGCGAACTAATGGGGGCGATAAATGACGAGGGAAGAAAGGTGCCCTTCTCGGACCCTGAAGGCTCGCTCTGGGGCCTTACAGGGCTCCTACAGGGGCCCTCGATGGCCTCTTTTCTGCAGCCCTCGCTGCCCCCCCATTTATCGCCCCCCCATTGAAGTCGCAGACAAGGGGCGTGAGCGGTGGAGGGATTCCCCTCTCGCCACCTCGGGCGCAGTTGGGCCCCCCCTCCGCCCCCGCGCAACCCCGGGACTGAGGAGGTCGGAGCCCCGGGCTCGTCGGGAGGCGTCCCGTGCTGTGGCCGCAGTGCGCCTGTCGTTGCCGTCGTCGCCGCCGCCGCCGCCGTCGTCGTCGTCGTCGGAGTCGGAGGAGGAGGAGGAGGAGGAGGAGGAGGAGGAGGCGAAGCAGGATGAGGGAGGATCGAGGAGGCAGGACGAGGATTATGATGATGAGGAGGATGAAAAGGGAGGACGGAAAGGTAATAGGAGGGGGAGGATGAGAAGGAAGGAGGAGGAGAACGAGGGAGAATAGATGCGAAGATGCTGGTGTTGACGGTGATGGTGTTAACGATTAACAAAAGTATATGATGATGGTGGTGTTGTTGGCGATGGTGCTGATACTGATGCTGATGTTGATGTTGATGCTGATCACGATGATGACGATGATGACGATGATGATGCTGTTGAGGATGATGGTGGTGACGATGCTGATGCTGATTATGGTGCTGAGGGTGAAGATGATGTCGTCGAGGGCTATGACGATGATGATGCGCACGACGACGATCTGGATGTTCATGATGATGATGATGATGATGATGATGATGATGATGAGGAGGAGGAGGAGGAGGAGGAGGATGATGACGATGGTGACGACGGTGATGATGCTGATGGTGATGATGATGCTGATGAGTAGGATGCTGCTGATGATGATGAGGAGAAGGATGATGATGATGTTGATGATGATCCTTATACAGATGGGAATCATTATGGTGGTGGTGATTGTAATGTTGGCGGTGATGGTGAGGATGACGCTGATGTTGATGAGGAGGAGGAGGAGGCGGAGGGACGAAATCATGAGGAGGATGAGGGGGAGGAGCAACAGGAAAGGCAGGATGGTTATGGCGATCAAGCCAATGATGATCACGAGGGACAAATCATTCAGACACAAGTAGTCGTCGATTCCCCGGAGGATATGGAAAACATGGGACGTGGAGGGGAAGACGCCAGGGAAACTTGGCATTTGTGCCATTTACTTGTGTGTCCCTGGGTGCCTTCAGACGAGGGGGAGCTCCCGCCGCCCACTTCTCACTCTCTCCGGGGCCCTGCGCGGGCGCGAGCCCGCGCCTTGCCCCGCGGGGCGGGTCTCGCCGCCGGCAGGCGCGGGCGCTGCGACCGCGGGGACCGCTGCAGGTTCTCGCACGGCGAAGACGACCCCAGGCGGCCCTCCCTTGCCGATCTCTGGTCCGGCGGCTTCGGCCGACGGGCTGCGAGCCGTCGGTTCCCGCTGCCTTTTGCTCCTCGCTCTCCCGCTCTTGCGAAGCGCTCACGGTGCCGAGTCCTGGCTCAGACTGGGGAAGAGGTGCCGATGCAGCTACCCTTGCCTCGTTTTCGCCTTTTTGGGACCTTCCTGGAGGCCCTCGTCACCACCGCTGGATTCAGCTCGAATTTCTAGTCAGTATGTATCCCTGGAGAGGTCCAGGGAATAGCAGTATCACAATATTTTGTCTGCCCCACTTTCACAACCATAGCCGTGTCTTGGCACTTCCATCCAAAGTGTGCAGGGGGACGCACCTCTGCCTGGACCCCAGAAGTCCTGTGTGAAAGTGTGAAGCGCAGATGGACTACAGTAGGCACGCCAGATAAACTGGCCTGCCAGCAGGTGC
>CAUYUJ010000805.1:99381-104381 GCA_963575745.1 Prorocentrum cordatum
CACGTCTGCCTTTGAACGCGGCGTGGACGCCCGCTGCTGCGACAAAGCGTGTGCCCCTCTCCCTGTGCCCGCGGCGGCGCCGCCCTGCTGCCTCGCAGGAGGTGGCGCGGCAAGGCCGCTGGCCGTGCCTGCTGCCAGCAGCGCCCCGCGCGCCGCATCCGCAGCGTGTGTTCGCCCCACGGGCCTACCAGTTTGGCGAGAGACCCGCTTTGAGCATGAATTTCTGCGCACCTTTCCAGTTCGCAGGAGTGCGGGGGGTAGGAGCTCAGATTTGAAGGAAGTGTCCAGTGATAGGTCCGTGTCGAAACGTTGTCATCCGCCCGTGTAGGTTTTGCGCCATGTCGCAAGTATGTTCCAGAAGTGTTGGGCAACTCCTTCATTTTTTGGACGAGAGGCCTCCAGCCTTTTTTGCTGCTACAGAAGTGTACACTTCTGGCCATACTGTTGAGGAGGTCCCACGCGAGAGCCCCGTCTTCCGTCCGCGTTATTGGTGCATGCGTTTAGCTCAGGCAAGTGCGCGGGGCGCCAAGGCGAGGCACACATGTTGAAGACAGGCAGCCCCCCCTTCGTTGCCTGCGGTTCTCTTCCAAACGAGGCTGCGAGAGTAATGCGCGCGGCGCTCAGGCGAGGTACGGCGTTTTGAAAGCGCTGCCCTCCTCCGTCTGTGCAGCTGCTGCGCGCCTGAGGCCTCGGGGTCCCGGACCGCCTGGCTGACACGCCGGGTGGCGCGACGGGGAGGGCTTGCCTGCAAGGAAGAGGGGGATGGGCAGGAGAAGGGGGAGAACACTCGAGGAAAAGGAGGAGGGGGAGGAGGAGGAGGAGGAGGAGGAAGAGGAGGAAGAGGAGGAGGAGGCGGAGGAGGAGGAGGAGGAGTGGTGAGGACCAGAGTAACCCCAAGCTGTACCAACGACGCTGCAGTACACGCGCTCCATACAGACGATCTTGTGAATTGCGCGGCTGGTCTTTCTACAAGAACGCTCATGGGCTCGCGATTCAGGCGGGAGTGCGGTTTCGCCGAAAGAAACCGACTCCTATCTCTCGAGCTGAACAAGGAAACGTCAATGTGGGGTTCTGCAGCTTGTGAGGGAGCGCCCGGCGACAGCCCTTCTTTCTCGAAGTGGCCCGCAGCATTGTTATAGTCATAGAGGCAGGCGGCAATCAGCGAGCACCTCTCCCGACAAGGAACCGCGCTCCAACCGTGCAGGTGTTGCAGTCGAGGCTGTCGGCTGCCCTGCATAACCGTGCGCTGGAGCGGACTGCCGCTGCCGCGCCGCGACGGACAAAGCGCGCAGGCGTTTCACACTGTTGCGCACGGGGGGTCGCACTCTTGGGCAAAGTTTTGGGTGAGAGCCGCATTTTGCGAGGGCCGCCCTCCATGCGAATTCCTGCTGGGTTCTTCAAGACGCGTGCGCGCGGCGCCAGCGCGTACCCGACTTGACCCCCATCGTTTTTGTTTCGAAGGGCCTGGCGGGGACGCAGCAGGACATTACGTTCCCCTGGGGGGAGGATGAGGGGGAGGAAGATCATGAATGAAGAAGAGGGAGGAAGAAGAGGGAGGAAGAGGAGGGGGCGGGGGAGGAGGGACTATGACGGAGGATGAGGAGGGGAGGAGGGAGGGTCTGGACGGACGAGGAAGAGGAGGAGGAGGAGGAGGAGGCGGAGGAGGAGGAGGAGGAGGAGGACCAGGAGGAGAGGAAGGAGGAGGAGGAGGAGGACGACGACGACGAGCCGACGAGCCGACGAGCCGACGCCGACGCCCACGCCCGATGCCGACGGGCGACGCTGACGACGATGCCGACGGCGCCAGCCGCTCCTCCCCTGGGGCGGTGCGCGCGCGCGCCCGGCGCGCCCGCTGAGGACGCCGTCGCCCCGCAGGAGCAGGGATCGCAGTAGGGGCTGGAGGAGCCGCGGACGACGACGCCGAGGCGGAAGGAGGCGTCGAAGCCGATGTCGTGGAGTTGGGGCCGAGGTTCGGCGGCGCGCCCAAGTTCTGGGTTCGAGGCTCGGGTCGGGGCTCAAGTGACAGAGGTCCATGCACACGGGGGTCAGCCAGAGCGCCGCATTTTGCAAGATCCTGCAGAGCCAGGGGTGCACGGAGCCAGGCCAGGGTTGCGTGCAGGATTTTGCAGGATCCTGCAAAGCCCGACTGACCCGGGTTTGCATTGACCTGGATCAGTAGATTCCCCATCGAGATTCGAGTTTTTTTGGAATTGCCGTCAGTTCTGCTTGGTTTCCCAGCCTCGGGATGCGTTCCGGCGACTGCACCTCGGACGACGACGCCTGCGAGGACGGAGACTCAGAGGAGGTACAGTGCCGTTTTTAATACATGCTCCTCGTGCGGATCATGTTTTAAAAATGCAGGGATTTAGTATTAGAAGCAACGATGAGTTCATGCATACATTTATTCATAAATAAATCATGTATTAAGAGCCCGATATCTTTAAAATCCTATGTATTAGAAACTGCCCTGTACAGGGTACCGATGCCACTGCCCTTCCCTCGTTCTCGCCTTTCTCTGGGCCTCCCGGGAGGCCCCTGCAAGCACGGCTGGAGCCGCCTCGAAAGTCTGGTCCGAGCGCACCCCACGAGAGGTGTCGGGAGCATCGGTATCGAGATGTCTTGGCTTCTCCAGAGACGTCGAGGCCGATGTCATCTGTTGCATGCGGTGGCGCGCCGAAGGGGGGTTGCGACGGGGCAGGCCTTCTCAAGAGGCGGCGGGGCTTCCGAGAAGCCATCCGGGCCTTCTGAGCAGACGTTGTGGCCTCGGAGAAGGCTCGGGAAGCTTCTCAGCCTTCTGAGGAGTCCGCTATCGTCTCTTACCCCTCCTCCTGCAGTGAAGCTAGGATTGGCCCTAGGTAAATCCATCCGAAATGGAGCGACCGACATTGTTGGGCACACGGGCTGCAGCCAGGGGCCCTGTCCCCGTCTGAAGCGAGAGCTCCCGAGAGCGAAAGCCAAGCCGAACCCCAAGGTGGGTGGCCCGAAGCCTTCTCGGGCCGAACTCCCGCGTGCCATGGTTGCCACCTCTCACCAGGTGGAGCCTGTTGGAGCAGGCGGCAAGTATCAGCACAAGCCTTCTTTGTCGGTCGTCTCTACTAGTTCGCATTGCGCGAAGCCGAGCCGAGCTTTCCTGGAAACGAGGACCGTTCCCGATGCCCGGCAGGTGCACACGATTGTTTCGTCGCTTTTCATCGGAGCGTTTTGTGCACACTTGTCTCAAGACATGGTGGTTTCAGGACGAGGAGCGTGTTTGTGTCAGCTACGGGGCACACGCCACCCCCACTAGTCGAGACCTCGTGAAGGACCGCCAGCCGTGCGCACCCTCGGGCAGCAGTTTGTGGATAGACTCACTCAGGGCTTAGTGCAACTCTTCTTAAGCCCCTCGCTGAAGCAAACAGGCCATTCTTTTTTTGAAACTGACCCCTGGTCATCCGAGCCGTTCTCCTCCTCCTCCTCCTCCTACCACTACTACAACTGCTGCTGCTGCTGCTGCTGCTGCTGCTACTACTACTACTACTACTACTACTACTACGACGACTACGACTACTTCTACTACGACTACTACTACTACTACTACTACTACTACTACTACTACTACTACTACTACTACTACTACTACTACTACTACTACTACTACTACTACTACTACTACTATTACTACTACTACTACTTCTACTACTCCTGCTACTACTACTACTACTACTACTACTACTACTACTACTACTACTACTACTACTACTACTACTACTAGTCTCGACACCGCTCGCGTTCTCCCTCATGGAGGCATGGTGCAGGGCTGTCGCCAAGACGGAACGAACTTCCAGGACGGCCGGCCAAAGCAGAATAGTTGGGTCGGGTCGGCCAGTTATTATATCTTCCCTGTGGTGGCATTCCCTCCTTCTCCGCCTCCTCCTCCTTCTCCTCCTCTCGTTGCTCCTCCTCCTACTGGCTATTCTCGTCCACTCTCCTCCTGTTTTCCCTGCCGCTGCAGTGGACTCACCTGTGCGGACAAGCTTCGATGCGAACAACTGTACAAGCAAAGGCGCACCACAGAGCCTTCTAGTAGGGCACCTCTGCTGGTACATTTGCTGCTGCTGCTGCTGCGGCTCCGCTCCTCCTCCTTCCCCTCCTCCTCCTCCTCCTCCTCCTCCTCCTCCTCCTCCTGCTCCTCCTCCCGCTCCTCCTCTGCTCCTCCTCGTCCTCTTCCTTCTCCTCGTCCTACTCCTCCTCCTTGTCCTCCTCCTATTCCACCTTCCTCCACCTCCTCCTCCTCCTCCTCCTCCTCCTCCTCCTCCTCCTCCTCCCGCTCCTCCTCTGCTCCTCAGGAGAGGCCGCAGCCGCAGCCGCGACCGCAGCCGCAGCGACGAGGGCGACAGGCCTTGTGCGTCGCCGCGCCCGGGGCGCCCGACGCGGAAGGGGAGCTGCTCATGGCGGGGGCAGGACGGAGGAGGGGGCGGAGCAGACGATGAGGAGGCGGAGGGGGCGGAGCAGACGATGAGGAGCCGGAGGGGGCAGGAGGTGGAGGGGGCAGGAGGTGGAGGGGGCGGGGGCAGGAGGTGGAGGGGGCAGGAGGTGGAGGGTGCGCCTGACGCGGAAGGGGAGGAAGAGGAGGTGGAGGGGGCGGGAGCAGGACGATGAGGATGAGGAGGAGAAATAACCCTGACGACGACGAGGTGGACGATGATGATAAAGAGAAACAGAAGACGAGCGGGAGGAGAATGGCCATGGGGATGATGGGAAAGGGAATGAAGGAGACAAAGTTAGGGGAGCAGGGAGGAGCCACGGGAGGATGTCGAGAGGGAGGGGGAGGATTGGAGCAAGGAGAACGAGGAAGGGGAAGAGCACGGGGGTGAACAGGAGGAGGAAAAGGACGACGACGTGGTGACAGCGGGGCTTCAGGTGATATGGGGGTATTCGCCAGCCCATCCCCTGTTTGGGGGAGGGTGTAGGGTGCCTAGCTGGCTGGAGGTTGCGGGGGGTCGTCTGCCTCTTGACCGAGA
>CAUYUJ010000806.1:0-5000 GCA_963575745.1 Prorocentrum cordatum
CCCCTGGTGGGCCGTCGGCGCTACTGCGCTGTTTTTTTTTTTTTTCTTTTGCTCTGTGCTCCGTGCTCTCTACGAGCCTCTCTCCTCATCTCCTCCTCTCCTCTCTCCTCTCTCCCTCCTCTCTGAGAGCCTCTCTGAGTCTCTGAGTATTCTCGTCTTCTCCACCTCTCTCCCTCTCTCCACTCCTCCTCTCCTCCTCTCCTTCTCTGAGACTCTTCTCGCTTCTCGTTCTCATTCTGGAATGCTCAGCCTGCTCGGCCTTAAGTGAACGTGCAGCACGTGCTCCGTGCTGCTGCAGGGAGGAATCAGCGGCGTCGTCGCCGCGTCGTCGCAAAGAGACGGGGCGGAGAGACTGGTTCCACCGCTCCCCCCGCCGCCTCCGCCGCCTCCGTTCGACTCGCCAATCGCTCGATCGGCAGATCCGATCGTCGTCGTCGGCGTCGACCGTTTGCCCTCTAGCCATTCGGGGGTCGGTGTCGAAATCGGCTTGGATTTCGCTCTAGCGCCATAATCCTAGGTCTCGACGTCCTCGGCGTCCTTCGTCCTTCGTCTCCTCATGATCTTAACCTCCCAACCTCCCTTTCTCTCCTTCTCTCCGCCCCCGTCCGCCCTGCCCCCCCGCCCCGATCGCCTTCGGGTCCTTCGGCCCCCCGGGCTCCTCCGGTCCAGCCCCCCCTCGAGCCCTTGCAGCCGCTCTGGGGCCCTGGGCCCTGGGTCGCGTCTGGGCCCCTGGGCTGGGCCCCACTTCCGAGGCGGATGCGGCCGCGGCGACGAGGCCGATGAGCCGATGAGTCCTGAACTTGGGAAACCTTGGCCCTTGAAGGGCCTTTGAGCCTTAGAGCCTTCATTCGAGCCTGTTTGAGCATCGAA
Source organism: Prorocentrum cordatum (assembly GCA_963575745.1). Lineage (NCBI taxonomy): Eukaryota > Dinophyceae > Prorocentrales > Prorocentraceae > Prorocentrum > Prorocentrum cordatum. Next base: position 871 of record CAUYUJ010000806.1, read on the forward strand.
ACCTTCGAGCCAGGCTCGAAGGTTTCGAGTCGAGTCTCGAACAGGCTCGGATGCCCTCGAACCCGACTCGAACCCTCGATAAGCCATTTTGGCCAGGGCAGCGGGCCCCGCGAGGGCCGCGGCCCGCCGGCCGCCGCCGGCCGCGCTGCGGCGCTGTCCGAATGCTGCGGCGGCGGCGGCCCCGCCAGCGGCACCAGCTCCGCGTCCGCTGCCGCTGCCGCCTCGTGCTGCACGCCGACTTCCTGGCGAAGACGCGCCGGGCCAGGGAGGTGTGGGCCCACGCCACGCGCCCCTCTCACACGGCTGGCCTTTTGGGCCAGGCCCCTCGCGACGTCGTGGGCTGGCTTGGCAGGTGCCCCCCCCATCCCTCCCCCTCCCCATCCCCCCTCCTCCTCCCCCACCCCCCCCCCCTTCCTCCTCTCCTCCTCCTCTCCTCCTCCGCCCGCTCCTCCCTCCTCTCCTCCCCCCCATCCTCCCCATCCTCCCCCTCTCTCCTCGGTCCACCCTTCCTTCCCTTCCTTGGCATTCCTTGGCCCTTCCTGCCCCTTTCCCCCTCCCTCGCTGGCCCCTCGCCCTCCCACCTCCCCCTTCTCCTCCCATCCCCCCCCTGCCCCAGCAGGCACTGCGACCTCGTGCGCAAGCTCGTCGAGACGTCGGCGATCGAGCCTGCGACGGTCCAGTCTCGTCGTCGTCTCGTCGTCGTCGTCGTCGCGTCGTCGTCGCCGTCGCCGTCGCAGTAGCCGTCGCCGTCGCCGTCGCCGTCGCCGTCGCCTCCGCCGTCGCCCGTTGCCGCCCGTTGCCGTCGCCGTCGCCGTCGCCGCCGTCGCTGTTGCCGTCGCCATCGCCGTCGCTGTCGCCGTCGCCGTCGTTGTCGTCGTCGTTACCGTCGTCGTCCTCGTCGTTGTTGTCGTCGTCGTTGTCGCAGCCCAGGTCAGACTCTTCTGGCTGAGGGTGTGCACGGTGGTCTGCGCCGCGGTCGCGGAGGCGTGCAATACGCGCTTGGCCGAGGGCCAGGGCCGGAACCGCGGCGCCGCCGGCGCCGTCCCCGCGCCGCTGTACGGCCCCTGGCCCTGGAGCTCGCGGCACGGCCCTGAGCCCCGCGACGTCTTCTGGCTGCAGGTGAACGCGTCCACCCTCATGCTCGAGGACCCCCCCTATCCCCTATCCCCTCAGCCCCTCGCCCCCCCCCCCCTCCTCGAGTTCCCCATTCCTTTTCATCCTCTTCCTCTCTTCCTCGCCTCCTCTCCTCATCACTCTCCTCGTTTTCGTCCTCTCATCCTCTCATCCTTTTTATCATCCTCCTCTCCTCCTCATCCCACTCCCGTTCCTCTCCGCTCTCCTCCTCGGCTCCTCACCTCATCCTCACCTTCCTTCTCCTTCTCCCCTCCCCCTTCTCCCTCCTCCTCTCCTCCTCCTCCTCCTCCTCCTCGCCCTCCTGTCCTCTCCTCCTCCTCATCTTGCTGCAATGCTGCAAAGCTGTTGAACTACATTGCGCGATCTTGGAGAACCTTGAGGCCATGGCGGCCATGTGGCTGCCATGGCTCGCTCTCTGAGGCCTCGGGGCCACCTTGGGCCCTGGGCCCCGGGCCGTTTGCAGAATCGGGGAGGGGGGGGGGGGCGGGGGTAGTGGGTAGTTCGTTCAACTGCTTGCGCTCACTGGCCCACTGCTGCTGCTCCTTTCCTCCTCCTCCCCTCCTCCTCCTCCCTCCTCCTCCTCCCCCCTCCTCCCCTCCTCCCCCCTCACCCCTACCTCCTCTCCTCCTCCGCCCGCCTCCGCGCTTCCGCGCTCCAGTACCTCCGCTCCGCCGAGCGCAGCCGGGGGCAGTGGAGAGCGTGCGCCGGTGTGCCCCGAGAATCCCGACGCCTGGTGGGAGTGCGTCGAGCGGGGGAGGAGAGCTGCGAGGCGGCGGGCGAAGGGCCAAAGCGGCGGCGGCAGCTCCAGCAGCTCCAGCTGGACCACGGAGCCCGCCTCGCTGGCCAAGCACCTGGTCGCGGCGCGGTTCATGATGCACCGGCCCGCCAGGTCGCCGTCGCCGCCGCGGCCAGGTCGCCCCTCTCCTCCCCTCCTCCGTCCTCCGTTTCATCTTCCTTATCTTTCTCAATCTTCCTACTCCTCCTCCTCCTCCTCCTCCTCCTCCTCCTCCACTTCCTTCCTCCTCCTCCTCCTTCCTCCTCCTCTCCTCCGCCTCCTCCTCCTCACTCCCCTCCTTCTCCTCCTCCTCCTCCTCCTCCTCCGCCGCCTCTCCTCCTCCTCCTCCTCCTCCTCCTCCCTCCTCCTCCTCCTCCCCCCCCTTCTCCGCCTCCTCTTCCTCCTCCTAGTTCTCCTGCTTCTCCTCTTCCTCCTGCCCTCCGGGGCCCTCCTCTCCTGCCCCCCTCATCTCCTCATCTTCCTCCTCCTGTTTCCCTTCCTCCTCGCCCTCGTCCTTCTCTCCTGTTCCTGCTCCTTCGACGGTGCTGCAGCGGCCGCGAGCGGCGCTGGTGCAGGGCGGCCGGCGCCGGTGCAGGGCGCCCCCGCGGGTCCCCACGTCCTAACGTATATAATGTGTGTACATATATATAATGCACATATAGGAAAATATAATACATAATGTACATATATGTATACATGTATATATATATATACATGTATACACATATGTATATATGTATGTGTATGTATGTATGTATCTATGTATGTATGTATGTATGTATGTATGTATGTCGAGCGCGGCGCGGTGGGGCGGCACGGGGGGAGTTGGGCACCCCCAGCGACCCTGCTGGGTATCTGATGAGGGTGGCCAATCGACGATTGGAGTTCCACGAGTATGGATTCTCTATCCAATGGTTCCGCATCCACGTCCCCCAATGCCCCCCCCCCGCCGCCCCGCCGCGCGCCGCCGCGAGGGGCGGGCGGACTTGCGGCGCCTGCTCGGCAGGTGAGGCGCCCCAGGCGGCCCAGGCGCAGCCGCCCGAGGCGGCCGAGGCGCCGCCGGCGGCTGCCGCAGGCGTTCGTCCTCCTCGTCTCCTCGTCCTCTCGCCCTCTCGTCCTCTCCTCCGTCTCCTCCGTTCCGCCGTTCCATCCTCCTCTCCTCCTCAGTTCCATCCTCCTCCTCCTCCTGCTCCTCCTCCCCCCCCTCCTCCTCCTCCTCCTCCTCCTCCTCCTCCTCCTCCTCCTCTCCTCCTCCTCCTCCTCCTCCTCCTCCTCCTCTCTCCCTCTCTCCTCCTCATCCGTCCCCTGCTCCTCCTGATCCGCCTCCTGCCCCTCTGTTCTTTCTTTCCTCCCCTGGTCCTCCACTCGCTCCTCCCCCTCCCCCTCCTGCTCATCATTCTTCTCATCCGTCCCCTGCTCCTCCTGATCCTCCTCCTGCCCCTCTGTTTTTTTCTTTTCCTCCCCTGGTCCTCCACTCCGCTCCTCCCGCCTCCCCCTCCTGCTCATCGTTCTTCTCATCTGTCCCCCCTCATCCTTCTCCCTCTCCCCGCCCCTCCCCCCTTTGGCTCTGCAGGCCTGGGCTGCCTGCCATCGAGCTCATCGAGTTCGAGCTCTGGGGCGTCGAGCGGGTCGAGCGGCCGCGTGCTGATCGGCTTGTGAGGTCCTCTTCATCCTCCTCCTCTCCTCCTCCCCTCCTCCTCCTCCTCCTCCTCCTCCTCCTCCTGCCCTTCCTCCTCTCCTCCTCCTCCTCTCCTCCTCCTCCTCCTCCTCCTCCTCCTCCTCCTGCTCGCCCCATCCTCTGGGCTCCTCCTCCTCTTCCTCGTCATTATCCTCCTCCTCCTCTCCTCCTCCTTCTCCTCCTCCTCAGTCCTCCTCTCCTCCTCCTCTCCTCCTCCTCTCCTCTTCCTCTCCTCCTACTCCTTATCCTACTTATTCTTCCTCCCTTTCCTCCTCGTCTTCCCCCTCCCCGCCGCCTCTCCGAAAAGATGGCCGATGCGACGGCCAAAGCGAGTGAGGCGACGAAGCGACGGCGACTGGCACCTGACGACCGAGGCGACCGAACCGAGCGAAGCTGCGACGACGTCCGAGACGACGACGACGACCAGACCGACCGAAACGACGACGCGTCTACCGAACGACCTCCGAAACGACTGATGCGACCGAGGCGACGACGACGACTGCGGCAACGGCGACCCGCCCCCAGGTCGCGCCGGGCCCGCGC
>CAUYUJ010000806.1:10000-37782 GCA_963575745.1 Prorocentrum cordatum
ATTTTACAAAATCAGCCCAAAAATACTCCAAATGGCCACACGCAATATGAATCAAAACATCGTCACGTAATCAAAACGTAATGTCAATCCCACACGTAATCAAGACATCGTCCGCGGAGTATGCTTCTACGATATGTCTGAATGCTCCTCGAGGGCCTCCGCCGCGCCACCCGAGACCGCACGACCGGGAGGAGGACCGCGTCGAAGCACACCGCGGGGCTGCCGAGCAGCCTCCTTCCCCCGCCCCGCGCAACCCAAGGCTCGCAGCGGGGAGGCCGCGGCCGCCGCCGCGCGCGCGCCCCGGCGCGCGCGCGGGCCGAGCGGCGCCGCTCCGGGGAGGAAGCCCCTCCGCGTGCCGAGGGGCCCGCTCAGCATGATTGAGGCCACCTGAAACCAACCCCGCGGCAGCAGGTTATGCCTGCTTTGTCGTGCGCGAGGTCGGCGGGGAATCCAGGTGAGCGCCACCACTTGCATGGAAGCCACGGGCGCCCAGCCCGCCTCGCAGACCGCCTGAACACGCCAGCGGAGCCTGGCAGCATCTGAGTCAGGTGAAGGGGCCCTGGGACACACAAATACAGGCACACACAAACAACAGGAGCCCCCATATTTCTCGACGTTTTCTGGGTCTTTGTCTTCCCCCCCACTTCCCATATTTGCCCACATTTGTTCTGGGGAATCGACGATGAATTGTGTCTGCGTGTTTTTTCCCTCCTGAATGATGAGATGGGCGTCGATGCCAAGCTCGCTCGTGTCCAGCTCCGGCCGCGCGGCGCGGAGCCCGGCGGCGCGGGCGGCCCGTGAGGGGACATGGGCCCGCCATGGGCGGCTCAGCGCCTCGGGCGGCACTGTCGGCTGCCCGCTGTGGGGACCTTCCTGGAGCCACAGCGAGGAGGAGGAGGAGGAGGAGGAGGAGGAGGAGGAGGAGGAGGAGGAGGAGGATCTCTTCCCTCCTCCCCGCGGAAAAGTGGGCGCTCGGTGCAGCGATGCTGCACCCAGCGTCCGTCGACCTGTGACTCCCCCATTCATCCTCGCCGGCCCGAGGCGCAGAGGGGGAAGAGCTCCCCTGGCCGCGCGTCGCCCGCCCCGAGCTGGAGGGCGAGACGGAAGTTGGACACGGGCTGCCGCTGCGGGCCGCAGGCCGATGCCGTCGCCCGCTGGCGCTGCCAGAAGAGCCTCGCCACGGGCGCGGTGAGGCCCGCGCGGCCGCCAGCGGGCCCAACGGCGCAGCCGCATCCGCAGCACCGCGGAGCCCGCGTCGGACAGTGGGGCAGATGCAGCGCCTCCGCGTCGCAGGAGCCGAGCAGGCTCGACCCAGGCCGAGTCACGCGCCAGGTCGCCGCGCGGGCCGAGCGAGGCCGCGTGGAGCCCGTGCGGCTCCCGCACCAGGGGCCTCTCCCTCTACAGGCACTCTACAGCTGGGGAGTATTCAAAAATAGTTTAAAAAATAATCGGGGGACTATTGTTTGAGGATTTGCTGACCATTTTGGAATATTTTTTGATTTTTTTTTATTTTTCGTCGGAAATTTCCCTGTAGGGGGACAGGCCCGACCTAATCCTATGGAGGCGAAGAAGGGCTGCGGTGACTCCCGCAGGGCCCCCCCGAGGGCGGAGCGGGCGGCGGCCGCCGCCCCCGCAGCAGAGCCTGCTGGGACGGCCCGCGGGCCGCTCCAGACGTCGGCGGGCGGGGTCGCAGAAGGCGCGGTTGCGGGATAGCCGACCCCCCACCAGCACAGCACGACTGCCCAGTGGCAGTGCCCCGTCGCTATATTCCCAGACCCCCGACGTCACAATCTTCTCCTAGCGTCGATCCTCAGAGGTCTCGACCCCTTCCCCGGGACCGGTTTTTCACCCCGAATCGTTTTCTGACGGTCCCGAGGCCCGGTGAGGGCCCCCCGAGGCCGAAACTATGGAAGAGCCTCCCGTCGTGATTTTCTCATGGCATGACTCGAGAGGGTCTGGGCATATGCAGCTCTGAGCCACGTCCACGCCGCCGAGCGGGGGGCGGGGCCGGGGAGCCGCGGGCCCCTCCTCGACAGAGGGCCTCGCCCCGACACGGGGGCCGCTGCGACCGCCGCGGGGAGCTCCCAAGACCAACCCGCAGGTTCGGTTCGGGGCCTCTTGAGGCCCCTTCTCTCAAGATTGGAGGCCGTCTCGGTGCCCTTGTCCCTGCTGGCGCGAACAATGCTGCCATCATCACCCCGAGTAACATTGCGAAGTGAGTACCCGTGACGGATGTCATGCACAGTCCAGCCTTGGTCGCGCCAATACTGCATGGTGTTTGAAGGTATTCACTGGCGAGCCAGCCCATGATCTTCATAGCTGACAAGGCCGGACCTCTCGCGGGGCGAAGACGCTCTCGACGGCCCGAGCCGAGGCGCTCCGCGCGGCGCGCGGGCTGCCTCCTCCTCCTCCTCCTCCTCCTCCTCTTCTTCTTGTTGGTATTCTTATTAATATTATTATTATTATTAGTATTAGTATTATTATAATTAATATTATTAATAGTATTATTAGTCGTATTATTATTGGTATTATTGTTCTTATTATTATTCGTAGTATTCGTCTTAGGATTAGTATTCTTATTATTATTAGTATGTTTCATGTTTGTCTTATTATTGTTACGCTTCTTATTATTCATAGTAGTATTAGGGTTATCATTCTTTTTCGTCTTAGCATTATTATTCTTAATATTATTATTAGTTGTCTTCTTCCTCGTATGATGGTTATTATCATTAGTCTTAGTATTCTTTATGTATTATTAGTCGTATTCGTACTATTTTTCTTCTTCTTATTAGTACTACTATTCGTAATATTCTTCTTAGTATTATTCTTAGTATTATGTATGGTTATTGTTCTTCTTATTTGTCTTCTCATTATTCGTACTATTATTATTATTATTATTATTATTCCTCCTCCTCCTCCTCCTCCGCCTCCTCCTCCTCCTGCTCCTCCTCCGCCTCCTCCTCCTCCTCCTCCGCCTCCGGCTCCGCCTCCTCCTCCTCCTCCTCCTCCTCCTCCTCATCCTCCTCCTCCTCCTTCACCCACCACCTCCTCCTCCTTCCCCCTCCTCCTCCTCCTTCCCCCTCCTCCTCCTCCTCCTCCTCCTCCTCCTCCTCCTCCTCCTCCTCCTCCTCCTCCTCCTCCTCCTCCTACCCCCCCGCTGTCGCCGCCACTGGGGGGGGCTGTGAAGGCGAGTCCGGCCGGTGGCAGGGAGGCCCCGCAGGGCGAGAACGACGGAGAGGCAGCGGCATCGGCGACGAAAAGCCATCGGGCTGCCAGGAGGAGCTCTGGACTGGGAGCAGAGGGGCTCGGCCACGACAAGACGCACCGATGTGCCCCCGCCCTGGCCTGGAGGTCTGCTCGAGCAGCCCGCAAGCCAGAACCCTTCCTGAGACCACACTTCTCCCCCAAAGTCCAGCCCTTTCCGCCGAGGGGCTTCCATCTCTACCACAGCCTGGAGAAAACAAAGGGTTCCAATGCCGCTGCTCCCCAGATCTCACCCCCGGGGTGCGTTCTGACCAGAGCTTCGGGGCGAATCTAGCCGTGGCGACGAGGGCCTCCCCGGGGGGCCCAGAAAGGCGAACACGAGGCAAGGGCAGCGGCATCGGTATCGTTTCCTCCCCCACAGCCCCAGCCCTTCCCGCCGAAGGGCTCCACCTCCACCACGGGCGGACTCCACGGGCCAGCCCCGGGTCGAGGAGGAGGCTCGCCCTCGGAAGGCCTGCAGTGCTCCGCTGCGGCATCGCCGCCCTCGGCGGCTCCGGACGCGGCGATCCGGCAGTGCGAGGAAGTGCGCGACGATCGAGAAGAAGTGGGCGCGAAGTGATAGGGGGGCGGCAAAACGGAGGAGGCGGGGGGGGGGGGGAGAGAACGGTGATACCTTCGGGCCCTGAAGGCCCCCTTCTGGTCCTGAAGGGCCCCTTCCGGGGCCCCCTGTTCGGCGGCCGCCGCTACCCCCCCCAACTTGTCGACCCCCCAGCTGCGCGTGCTCCAGAGGGAGGGGGGCCCATAACTCCGGCGGTCCGAGGGTTCGAGCCCGGCGCGTCTCCCGAAACGCCCGGCCTCCCGGGCGCGTGCCTGGGCCCCTGCAGGGGTCAGCGAGGACGGCTCGTGGACGAAGAACAGCCCCACCCTGGGGAAGGGGGTCGGGAGCTCTGGGGCCGAGGATGAGGTCGGGCACGTCCCCCTAGAGGCGGACTTGGGACGGAAAATACAACATAGTCAAACACCACCCCCAACATGATCCAACCTAGTAGAAAAATCGTCCCCTGATTCTTGTTGTGCGACTATTTCAGGATGTGCCTCCTGTAGGAGGTACACGCCCGACTTAAGCCGAGGACTGAGAGAATCAGATCGTCGGATGTCTGGGGACGAGGTGGGAAGAGTGCTCAGTCTTGCCCGCGGCCCTCGAGGAAAGAGGAGGGAGGCTCGTGGACGAGCTTGTGGAGCGCGCGCTGACATGGAGTACGGACCCGTGGGTCGAGGAGAGCACCCCGTGAAACATGAGGCGCATGCCCCCCGATTCCGCACGGAAGCAGGACCCACCGCCAGTCCGCGCGCCCCAGTCCACGACCGCGCCTCCTCGGCCCTGGCCCCTGCTAGAAGCCGCTGCGGGGCTCCAGGGGGGCCGAGAGAACCTGCGGAGACCTCCTGGGGTCAGGATCGGAGGCGGGCCCAAACACTTCCCAAAAAGAGCAACCGCGGCCCCCGAGATGTCCCCGACCTGCTCTCCGTTCGGGGGCGGCCAAGAGGGGGGCGTCCAAGAGGGGGGGGTGCATATCTTTATGGCCGGCGGCATGTGCGCGGCCAAGGGAAGGGGGGGGGGCCGGGGACGTAACGAAATAAGAAGGCACCATGACATCTGGGGAGGCATCATGGCCCCCGCCATGATACCGCCCTTCCCAGACAGGCGACGTCCTGATTTTTTCAATGCGGGGTCCCTGGAAGTCCGGACCCTTTCCCTGGGGTCGGTTTTTCATTCTGATTCGTTGTTTGACGGTCCCGACGCCCGGCGAGGGCCCCCCGAGGCCGAAACTATGGAACCACCTCCCGTCGTGATTTTATCATGGCATGACTCGAGGGGATCTGGGCATATGCAGTTCTGAGCCACGTCCACGCCGCCGAGCGGGGGGCGGGGCCGGGGAGCCGCGTGCCCCTCCTCGACAGAGGGCCTCGCCCCGACACGGGGGCCGCCGCGACACGAGGGCCTCGCCCCGACACGGGGGCCGCCGATCTCTTTTTACGACCCGATCACGTCTGGGTTGGCCGCCCCCCGCTCCTTGAGCCCCACCGCCGGGGGGCCCGGGGCCGGGGCGGAGCCCGAGACCCCTGGCCTCGGCCACGGGGAGCAGGCCGGGCGCGCGCGGGCGTGCAGACAGCAGAAGCACGCCGGTGCGCCGAGTGCGCGGAGCGCGCCTTCTGTTCTCCGCCGTCCTCCTCCCCCCAGGGGCTGCCACTCCCCCTCCTCCTCCTCCTCCTCCTCCTCCTCCTCCTCCTCCTCCTCCTCCTCCTCCTCTCCTCCTCCTCCTCCTCCTCCTCCTCCTCACTCCTCCTCCTCCTCCTCCTCTCCTCCTCCTCCTCCTCCTCCTCCTCCTCCTCCTCCTCCTCCTCCTCCTCCTCCTCCTCCTCCGCCGGGGGGTCCGGGGCCAGGGTGGAGCCCGAGACCCCGTGCCTCGGCCACGGGGAGCAGGCCGCGCACCTGGGGCGTGCAGGCGCTAAAAGCACGCCCGTGCGCAGAGTGCACGGCGCGCGCCTTTTCCTCCGCCACGACCTCTCCTCCCCCCAGGGGCTGCGCTGCCAGTCTGGCAGGAACCCGACGGGGCACAGCGGCGGCAGCCCATCTAAGAAGAAACAACGGCATGAGCATAAACGTTTGGCGCTCCGCGCGGACTTCTTGGATCCGCGCTGGCCCCCCCTCCCTGGCGCGCGGAGCCGCCAGGGGGGCCCAGCGCGGCTCCACGAAACCCGCGCGGAGCGCCACAAGTCTATGCTAATGGCCTTGTTGTCTTCCTTGGGTGCAGCCGAACGCGAGAGTGGAGCCCTCTCCGTGCATGCCGGCAGCTGCGTCCTCCTCCCCCCGTCGCTCCCAGGCCGAGGTGCAGCGGCGGGGGGCAAGGAGGAGGAGGAGGAGGAGGAGAGGAGGAGGAGAGGAGGAGGAGGAGGAGAGGGGGAGGAGGAGGAGGAGGAGGAGGAGAAGGAGGAGAAGGAGGAGGAGGAGGAGGAGGAGGAGGAGGGGGGGGGCAGCGTCGAGCTCGAGGCGACGGCACGATGGGCCGAGAGGTCGGCGGCGGGCCCCCGGCAGCGAAGCCGCACGCTCTCCTGGGCGGGGTGGGCCCTCAGGCCCGCCTCGGCGATCGAGGATCGATCATGGGTCGATGCGTTCCCCGATGGGCCCCTGCGCCTGTCCTCGGCTACACTTTTTTGATTCGCGGGTCGAGAGCGCACCTCTTCAGGTCGAAGCTAGGCAATCCTCGGCTACACGCAAGAGCGACCCTGGGCAAGAGCGACCTCTGGTGCTCGGCTTTTGGGGGGCCGTGGGGGGACCAAACCTGGGCGCGCAGGCAGCTGCCGCTGCTTCGTTCTCAGCCATCTGGGGACCCATCTGTGCCCGCACCCAAGGTCACTCCGGCGAAGGGTCACTCTTACGTCTAGTCGATATCCCCCCAGTGATCCTCGCCGCCTGGCCTTCGGGTCATAACTCGAGCTTCCGACGGCCGTTCGGGAGGGTCCGGGCGCTCCCGAACGACTCTCGGCGAGGCCAAGGCACTGAAGAGCACCCCGAGGCTGGAAGACCGCCGAGAACCGACGAAAACGTCCGAACACCTCGAACCTCGAACTCGAAACTAACCGAGCACGCCAGATAATACAGCATACCCCCTTTAGCCCCTGAAAGCTGATTGTCCCGGGCCAGGACAGAAGTGGTCGGGGTGAAAAGGGGCGGCGAGGCCAAACTCCGTCACCGCTGGGGAAAATACGAATCGAAGGTGCGATCCGCTTATGTTGAGTGGCGCCACTCTCGCGAACGCGTGGCAGAACTATGGGGTTCTCACCATCTCAGCTTCCCTCACTCATCGTGCATACGAGTTGTTGGGAGAAAAATATATGATCCCCCCCGAACTCCGAAATTGATCATCCCCACCCGGTCATTATCAAGGGCATTTGAGCAGGGACCGACCGTCCCGGCATTCCTATAGGCCGACCACGATGAATTGTTGTTAGCATCCAGAAGTGTTCTAAGAGCAACAAAACTGTTCTTAGAACACAGGCCCGATGTGCTAGAACAAGACAGTCTCAGCCAGAGGTGTTCTAAAAAACATCTCGTGCAGACCACAAAAAAGTTCTTTGAGCATTATTTGGTGGGCCTATGGCAGGAGAGCCCAGAATCGAATCGATAAATCGGATCGGCAATCGAAATAGATCGGATCGGAGGAAATCGGCAGCCGAGTCAGGAAAAGTCGAATCATGCGGAAATCGGCAGGCTAGTAGGCCTCCAGTGAGAAGTCGGAGCCCACACCGGAATCCCAAATCGAATCGAATCGGAATCGGAATCCATCGAAATCGAACTGGATCGAACCGGAGGAATCGAAACGAGCCCTGCTGTAGGCGAGCCAGGACGCTTCGCCACTGCTTGAGGCAAAGGGTACTTCCCCTCTCTTACGCTGCCCCCTGCAGCCGCCAGCGGCCGCTCCGCTGCCAGGCCGCGGGGGCCCTTCGTCGCGAGGGGCCTCTCCAGAGGGCTGCTGTCCGACGGGGACTTCGAGGCGAACTCAGACACGGCGAAGAGAAGTGCAGCGGCGTCGGAGTCTCCTCCTCCTCCTCCTCCTCCTCCTCCTCCTCCTCCTCATCATCATCATCATCATCATCATCATCATCATCATCATCATCATCATCATCATCATCATCATCATCATCATCATCATCATCATCATCATCATCATCATCATCATCATCATCATCATCATCATCATCATCATCATCATCATCATCATCAGCATCAGCATCATCATCATCATCATCATCATCATCATCATCATCATCATCAGACCCCCCCTCGGGCAATGAAAAAATCACGACGGGAGTTGTTGGTGAATTGTCGGCTTCTGGAGGCCCGTCCCGGGCCTCGGGACCGTCTAAAAAACCGGCTCAGGATGAAAAACCGTTCCAGGGGAATGAGGAGGAGGAGGAGGAGGAAGAGGAGGGGGGAGGGAGGAGGAGGGGGGAGGAGGAGGAGGAGGAGGAGGAGGAGGAGGAGGGAGGAGGAGGAGGCGAGGAGGAGGAGAAGGAGGAGGAGGAGGAGAGAGGAGGAGGAGGAGAAGGAGGAGGAGGAGGAGGAGGAGGAGAAGGAGGAGGAGGGAGGATGGAGGAGGCGGAGGAGGGAGGCGGAGGAGGAGGGAGGAGGAGGAGGAGGAAGGAGGAGGAGGAGGAGAAGGAGGAGGAGGGTCGACGTTATGAAAAAATCATGACGTCGGGGGTCTTGGCTCTGACCTCCCTGGCCAAACACAGAGGGCAGAAAAACACTTCCCTAAGAAGCACCGCGACGGGCGAAGCCGTCTCGTAAACGCACCCAAGGAAGGAATCAAACAGGGCAGGGCAATCTAGGAATCGCCCTGGGCTGCTCAGTAAACGCCAATCGTCGGGGTCTGGGTGGTTCTTCCTCCCTGGAAAACATCCGGCGTCGGGAGAGTTTCGCGACGCGGCCCCTCAGAGGTCTGAACCCCTCCCACAGAGCCGGAATTTCGTCCCGAGAGACCCGACGCTGCCGCCGGCCGCCGCCGCTCGGCTAGCCGGGCGGCCCCGCCGCAGGGGCGCCGCCGCCCTGGGCGGGCTCCCCGCGCGCCTCGCGGAGCCGCGCCGCGAAGCGGGCGAGCACGTCCTCGCCGCGGAGCCGCGCGTCGAAGACGTCCTCTGCGAAGGGGCCCTGGGACACACAAGTAAATACACACAAATGAAGATATTCCCCAGATTTTCCCATATGTTATGGTTTCTTGTCTTCCCCCCCACTTCCCATATTTTCCCATATTTCCTGGGGAATCGACGATTAGTTGTGTCTGTGTGTTTTTTGTCCCCTCCTGACTCTGGAGGGCGCCTCTTTTGGAGGCCTGGAAATGGTCACCAACACCAACACAGGGGGGTGCCTCCACAGGGGGAAGATGATCCTAGATTTCGGTGATGGTGGCAATCTTTCGGTCACCTTGGAAGCCAGAATATTACCACCATCGCCGAGATCGGGATCTTCTTCCCTCGGTGGATGCACCCCGCCGATGTTGGTGTTGGTGTCAATCTCTAGGCCTGCGACTCTTACAAGGATGTGGCGGCGCGCACCAGGGGGGTGGAGGGGGAGGGGAGAAGGCGTCTTAGAAGGCGGCTGCTTCTGCGGAGGTGCCGAGGCCCTGCATCTGCGGATAGAGCCCGCGCCTTCTGGGAAGCAGGGGTGCCTCTAAGACGCCTTCCTCCTCCCCCCACCCCCCCTCTGCGCGTCGCCGAGGAATCGCTGACCAGCTCGAACAGAGGGACGCAAGGCGCTCTGATGACAAACGGTCGGAGTTCCGCGCGGAGTTCTTGGATCGGCGCTGACCTCCCTGGCGATATGCTGCTCCTATAATACTTAAGGGCCGCATCCCAAAACAGAAGTTCGCTTCGAGCACACAGAGAAGTATCGAAACAGTGTCGAGAGAGTATCAGCTCCCAGGGCCCGACAGGTCAAAACTCTCTAATTTCGGTATTTTCCTGGTGCTCGAAATTCCTCCTGGCGATCAAGGCTGAATTAGGTTGGAACATCATAACCATGGCGGCGCCTCCAGCGCCGCCCCCATGCAGCGATCCGCGCGACAGGCAGGGGGGTCCAGCGCCGATCCACGAAAACCGCGCGGAGCTACAAAAGTTTATGCGCATGCTGCTTTCCCAAAACAGTGCTTGCATTGAGGTGTTTTTTACTTCTCCTCGATGGAACTGGGCAGGTGTGGCGGCCTGGCGGCTATGTTGTCGCCGTGACCGCCCCGTCGCCGCCTCGTCGCCGCCCGTCGTATGGGCCGGTGTGGCGGTCTGGCGGCTAGGTTGTGACCGTCGCCGCCCAATCGCCGCCTAGTCGCCGCCAATCCCTGCCTCTGGACTGCACCACGTAGGCTGCCCAACCTCTTTTCTAAGGAACTGGTTCTGCGACCATCCCACTATTGCAACACGTAGATTGGACAGCATATATTGCACTACATCTAGATTGCGCACCATACATTGCACCGCATTGATTGCACAAGATACCTTGCACGACATAGACTGCACACAACCTGGACTGCACCAAAAAATTGCTCCACACAAATTGCACCACATAAATTGCACCACGTAAATTACACCACATCCATTGCACCACATGAACTGCACAACATAGATTGCACCATAGAGTTTGCACCACAAAGATTGAACAACACAGGGTGCGCAACATAGATTGCACCATGCACATGGCTCCACATAGATGACACGACATAGGTTGCAACAACTATATCGCACAACATCGATTGCACCACATAGGTTGCACATCATGTATATTTATATGCATATATATATATATAGATATTGCACCGCATAGATTGCACGACGTCGAGTGCACAACAAATATTGGCCGACATAGGTTGCACAACAGATTTTGGAACACATAGATGGCAGAACCTGGTTTGCATAGCATAATTTCCACAGCAAATATTGCAGCCCATCTCTGCCACCACACAGCTTGCACCACATACATTGCCCCAAATAGATTGCACAACCTATGTTGAGCATCGTAGAGGGCACGACGTAGATTGCACAACAAAAAGTGCACCACCTAGATTGCACCACATTTTCTGTTCCACGTTTTCGCCACGTATATTGCTCCACATCGATAGCACAACATAGATAGCTAGAGGCACATTGTTTGGGGTCCTCGCTGGCTCACGATTTGTTCGACCACAATCATACTGATTCACGCGTGGCTTGATGTATTCGCCGTGGTTGCGGAGCAAGCGTCCTCCTCCTCCTCCTCCTCCTCCTCCTCCCGAGGGGCCGTGGCCTCCGAGGTACTGCGGGATGCACGCGGGGCGTGCGAACAGTCGTGTGGAGCGGAAGGGAGGAGGGAGGACGGGAGAGGAGGAGGAGGAGGAGGAGGAGGAGGATTAGGAGGAGGATTAGGAGGAGGATTAGGAGGAGGATTAGGAGGAGGAGGAGGGGACCTCCGAGGGAGCCCTTGCCGTCAGAGCCGCCGGGAGATGCAAGCGAAGGGGCGGAGCCCAGACCGCCCTGCGCGCAGCGGCTTCGGCGAGGGCCGCGGGAAGTCGCCGCGCAGCGCGCGGAGCGAAGAGCGCGTGCTCTGACGAGAGGCACTCGCTCTGTCTCGAGGCGCGCCCCCGCTGAAGCGAGGCACGCTGACGTGAGACGAAGCCAGCACAGGCACGACATCGGAGCGGGATCTCTGAGATCAAGCGGTTCTGGAGGATGCATCGTGCGCCGCGCCGCTCCAGAGGGGGTGCTCCTGCGAGGCGGGGATTTATATCCATATCCACCACCTGGGAACCGACGTCCTGGTGCCCTGGCGGGCGGTGGGTATGGATCTATTTTGGCCCCTCGGAGGCCCGAATACATCCATATCCACCGCCTGTGCAGGTTCCCGAAGATGGATCCCCCAGGCGGTGGCTATGGATAAATCCCGTCTCGGATCTCTCTCTCTCTCTCTCTCTCTCTCTCCCTTCGAGTAAGAGATCGACGACAGAACTGACGTACCCAAAACTTGACTTCTCGCCGAGTCTTCGAACAAGTAATAGAGGTTTATAGATCGACGAACATTCTGTGTATGTTGTCGCAGATGCTATGAAACATGCAATGTGTGGGGCACATCAGCTCGCAGGCGATCTCCTACTAGATCCCTCCCGAGTCCTCGCTGCGCCCAGGAAGGCAGCGCCAGCAGCGGTAGACCCGCTCCTGCGCCGCGGCCGCCCGGGCGCCCGTGCCCCCCAGCCTCCGCAGCACGCGGACGGACTCCTTCTTGAAGGGGAATCCGCCACCGTGCCCCCCTGGCACTTTGAGGCGAACGAGAGTGCCAAGTGCTGTCCGGTACGGTTCCCCCGAGATCCTGGCGTCCCAATTTTTTCGAGCCAGGCGTGCTCGCCTTCCTTCGGGCCCCGGGACCCTCACGGATCGATCCAGCTCGCAAAGCGGCGCAGCAAGATGGGGTCTGGGGCTCCGGGCGTCCTTACTTTTTACGATGCTGTACTTCTTCGCCACGTCGGATCTCAGGGTTTCGTATTCTTCTGAGGGACCCCCCCCCCCTCTCGGGCCGAACCTCGTCGCGTGCACCGGCCATGCTCCCAGAGGGGTCCCTGGGCGGCCATGGGGCCTCCCACAGCCCAGGCACGGTGGCGGGACTTGCCGTAGGCAGCTGAATATCTTCATCTCCTCCTCGTCCTTCGGGGGGCCCAGAGCGGTGCGGCAACAGGTCGTGCGGTGACCTCGGGATCCCCACCGGCGTCCCCGCGCGGCCCCGTGCACCACCGCAAAGCGTGCAGTCACCCCGAATCCCCACTGTCTCACCACACGGTGCAATCTTTGTTTCTTTACCGAGGAGGAGGAGGAGGAGGAGGAGGAGGAGGAGGAGGAGGAGGAGGAGGAGGAGGAGGAGGAGGAGGAGGGGGGAGGAGGGAGGAGGAGGAGGAGGAGGAGGAGGAGGAGGAAGACCCTACTGCCCTGGAGGCCAAGAGCAACGACTTCTGTGCTCGCAGATGGCACTGCCATGCGTGACCGGGCGCTACATGCTTCGAGAGACAGCCGAGGTGGGACACCGACCCTCGATTTGGCACACGATCTGCTTAGTGAACGTTTTCTCATTCGGCGTTTCGACATTGGGAGGAAGGGGGGGTGAAGGGGGGGGCCTGGACCTTGACCTCTGCTTAGTGCGACTGTTTGTAGCAGTACGACCTACGGGTGAGACCCCACCTGCTTGCAACAGGCGCTAAAGACACCCAAGATCTACTCCATGGGTGGGGGGAGGGGGAGGCTGCGAGGGCCCGCGCCGATCGGCAGAACAGTGCAGAAGAAAACGATCACCCAGGCAGAACCAGCGCAACCCCCGGTGCATATAGAGATCCTGCCTCGGCCTCGGCCGCTTCGCTGCTTGGGGGCCCCGAGTCCTCCCGGCACATCTTCGAGGCCGCCCGGGCCGCGAACTTGCCGCGCCACTCCTGGAGGCTGGGGCTGTCGTAGTGCAGGACGACGGCGGCGGGCTCCCGGGCGCAGCAGTCCGGGTGGCAGCAGCCCTCGGCCTTTGAAGGGGCCCTGGGACACACAAATAAATGCACACAAGTAAAAGGATGCCCCCCATTTTCCTATATTTCCGGGGCTTTTGTCTTCCCCCCCACTTCCCATATTTTCCCCTATTTTCCTGGGGGTCGACGATGAATTGTGTCTGTGTTGTTTTTCCCTCCTGAGCCTTGTCGTGCAGGCCGTACTGGGCCACGCAGATGTCCGAGAACGTCCTGCTCGGGTGCTGCTGGAAGTGTCCCTGACCCAAGGTGCCATCGGGAGATACACAGAAGCCCCCAGAGTCTCAGGAGCACCCCCGACGAGGCCCAGAGGGCTCCAGGCCTCCAGAATGGACCGAAAAGCTGAGGGCACCTTGGGCCAGGGACACTTTTAGTGGGACGCGCAGAGACGTACTAGTACTGTATGTCCACCTTGGTGGCGCGCGTCCGACCCGAACATATAGTATACCCATCTTGTAGTATATCGTTTCCCGAGCGATGTGGCCAGAAAGCGCCAACCACGACGCATATACTATAAGATTTCTCGGTGCATATAGTATAAGTATGTTGGGGTGACGCCGAATTAGCAGCCCCCAGCCTGTTGTAACGGCAGAAATGGTGCACGCCGCTGCAGTACACGCTGCCTGGCGCCGCCAGGTTGGCGGCGCTCTTCCCGTTGCAGTAGAGCACCTGCGCGCGCGTCCGGAACTCGACGCCTGGGCGCGAGAACGGCCGCGAGGTGGCCTCCAGAGGATCAACAAACATACGTAAGCACAAACGCTTTCGGAGGTCAGCTAGGAGTCATTTTCCTCCTCCTCCTCCTTCTCCTCCTCATCCTCCTTCTCCTCCTCATCCTCCTTATCTCCGCCTCCTCCTCCTCCTCCTCCTCCTCCTCCTCCTCCTCCTCCTCCTCCTCCTCCTCCTCCTCCACCTCCTTCCTCCTCCACCTCCTCCCCTCCCCCTCCTTGTCGTCGTCGATGTCTTGCAGGGTCGGCGGCACCGGCCGCCAGGCCTTCACAACACATAAACACAAACGCTTTGGGAGGTCAGCCGAAAAATTCTTGGATCTGCGGTGGCGCCCCTCCCTGGCGCGCGGAGCGCGCCAGCGGCGGCGCCGGAGGCGCCGCCAGGGGGTCCAGCGCCAGTCCAGCAAACCCACGCGAAGCTCCGAAAGCTGATGTTCATGACATTTTCTTCTTCGGGCCTCGGCGAACGGCAGCACGGCCTCCCAGTTCTCAAAATGGATGCACCTGGCAGTGCTCCCCGCGTGGCGGGCGAGCACGTCCGGAATCGAGCAAGACTCGCCGATCGGGCACAACAGTTCGTCGTCGTCCAGGTGGAGCAGGAAGTCGCAGCCGAGCTGCCGCGCCTCCGCCAAACACCTGTGCACAAACTTGACCTGGCGGGTCATCACGGAGCTGAACCTGAAGGCATCAAAACAATACAGCACGTTAGCCAGCGCGGACCCAAAACAGTGTGCCTCTGGCAATCTATGGTGCGCAATCAATTTCTGCTCATGGTGAGCTGCCCACGCCACTGCTCGCGCAAACCGACCTCAGACGTCCAAAAACATCCTCGAGCCATGATCCTCAAACTTCGATCACGAAGAACCGGTGACCCTCTCAGTGGTGACGGCCGCGAGGCGGGTCGGGAGTTCTTTTTTACCTGAATATGACGACCCCAACCTGCCGGGTGGAGAATCAACTTTCGGAGGTCCGCGCGAATGTCTCAGGAATCCGCGCGGAGCTCCGACAATCTGTGTTTGTGCAGCTGTTCTTCGAGAACCCGCTGGACAGATGGCCCACGCTCGGCACCACCTTCAGCAGGACGGAAGAAACGGGCCCCATCGGGAGCGGACAAGTAGGGGGGCGTCCAAGAGGGGGGGGGAACAAATCATGGCCGGCTGCATGAGCGCGGCCCAGGGGGAGGGGCCTAGGGCCTAGGGGCGTAATGAAAGAAGAAGAGGCGCCATGCAATCTGGGGAAATATCATGGCCCACGCCATGATATCCACTCCCCCCATTCGTCACCCCCCTCGTGGCCGCCCCCGACCCCAGGACCACCTCGTCACCCCGCGTCGTTGTCCGACTGTACCTTGGCGCGCGGAGGGCCCCCCCGTAATGCGGCGAGGGACCTCTCGGGACCTGGAGGAGCCAAGAGGTACCGATACCCGCTGCTCCCCGGACCTCCCCCGGGGCGCGCCCTGACCAGAATCTCGAGGCGAGTCCAGCGGTGGCGACGAGGGCCTCCCAGGAGGCCCAGGAATGGGAAAGCGAGGCAAGGGTACAGCCGTGTCCTCCTCGGAGGGCCCGTCTCCCGTAGGACCCGCTTCCTTCACGGCAACCTTCAGCACCACCTCGCCCCGCTCGCGCGGCCCCGCCAGCTCGGCGCCCTGCGCGGCGGCGAGCGGGCCCTCCCACCGCAGGAAGATCGGCCGCACCCCGTGCGAGAGGTGCCAGAACAGCCACTCCCGCAGCCTCTCGGAGGGAGTCCATCCAGGCTTACCATATCGTTCCCAGACACGCCCAGGTTAAAGCTTACCAGATCGTGCCCAGACGTGCCAGATCGTTCCTCCCCCCCAAGGAGGAGGGGGGGGAACGATCTCCCCCCCAAGGGGGGGGGATGACAAAGCTTTGCCCCCCCCCCCAAGGAGGGGTGGGGGGGGGGGGGGGGCAAAGCTTACCAGATCGTTCCCAAACATGCCCAAGTCCTGGACGAGAACTCACGACGGAGGTTTTTGTCACCGCTCTCCGCCTCCGGGGGCCCTCGCCGGGCCCCCGGGACCGTTGAAAAACAACTCGGCACGAAAAAACTGCCCTGGGGAGAGAATCGGGACTTTGGGGGACCCCGCACTGTCTGCGATCTCTCCGAAGGCACTCCACCGGCAGCTAACCTTATGTCGGGCGTGCCCCCCTACAGGGGAATGCTCGACGAAAAAATAAAAAGACCCCAAAAATAACCCAAAAAGGTAAAACAACAAAAAAAAGTCCCCAGCAATAGAAAAAAAGTCCCCAGACCATTTTTGGAGCATTTTTCTAGTATTTGTGGGGTATCTGTTATTTCTCGTCGAAAATCCCCCTGTAAGGGAGACAGGCCCGACATAAAGCCAACCCCCACGCGCGACGCCCTCGACGACGCCGTGGCCCACGCCCGCCCGCAGCGCCACACGAGGGGCCTCCCAGCTGGGGTCCAAGGAAGGGACGGGGTCGGAGCATCGCGCCGCATCGCCGCTGCATCGGCGACGCCGGGCGTGGAGAGAGCTGTCCACAACGAGCCGCATCGGCGAGGCATCGGCGAGGCGGCGCGACCCTCCGACCCCATCAGCCCAGACCCCCGAGGTCATGCTTTTTCGCAGAAATCGGCCCTCAGAGGTCTCGACCCATTCCCCGGGACCGGTTCCTCGTCCTGGATCGTTTTTCTTGGCGGCCCCGAAAGACGGCAAGGGCCTCCACAGGCCGACAATACGGGAAAACCTCCCGACAAAATCAGATCGGGCATGTCCCCCTACAGGCGGACCTTGGACGAAAAATATAAAAAAACACTAAAGAAATAGCCTCGACTAGTCAAAGATCATAGGAGAACCGTCCCCGGACTATTCTTTGACTGCTCTCGAATAGATTCCGCCTGTAGAGGGACACGCCCGATTTTTAAGACTGACCCGAGGGGGTCTGGGCACTCCGACCCCACCTGGGAGGCCCTGACGCTGCTGCCTCTGCGTCCGCCGCCACGCCTCTGCGCCTCTGCGCCACGCCTCGGGGCCCGCCGCCGCGCCGCGGGGCCCCGAGGGGGGCCCGCAGGTCACGGCCCGAGGCGCGCGCGCGGGCCACGTGGGGGGGGGGGGGGCCAGCGGACGTGCCGAGGTGCGAGGAGGGGGGGGGCCCTGAGAGCTCGGGGGCGGCCAAGAGAGGGGGGCGTCCAAGAGGGGGGGGGGCAGATCATGGCCGGCGGCATGTGCTCGGCCCCAGAGGGGGGGGGGCCAGGGACGCAATGAAAGAAGAAGAGGCGCCATGAGATCTGGGGAAATGTCATGGCCCACGCCATGATATCCACACACCCCGAGTCATCACCCCCCTCTTTGCCGCCCCCGAAGATCTGGAGACATCATGGCCTGGGCCGCGATATCCACACACACACACACACTCTCTTTTTGCGTCGGCGGCTGGGCAGAGTTACTGCTCCGGCGATGCGGCATTAGTGGGGTGCACAAATGCTGCATGATGCTACACACATCTACAGACATCGTGCCACCATGAGGAACGCTGAACAAGGAGCGAAGGTGCTTTCCTGGTCACAGCGAGCCTCATCCACGAATAGGGGCCCCGATCCAAATCCGCCGACCCCTTGGCCCTTGGGGATCATCGGCGTGTGAGATGCTTCCCCCTCCCCAAACCCCTCCCCCGGGAGCCTGGTCCGGTCGATTTGGAGGGGGGGGGGGGGGTCCGGGACGAGCGATCCACGGGGCTTTTCCTGGCCCACGATGGCCTCAAGACGGGCCACGAAGCCCCCAAGAGGCTTCCAAGACGGCCCACGAAGGCTCCGAGACGCCAAACGACCGCTCCAAGACGCCCACGATGGCCCCAAGACGGGCCAAGAGGTCTCCAAGACGGCTTGGGGTCCCAAATGAGCTTCCCAAGAGGGCCCAAAGAGTCTAAAATTGCTGATTTTCCAAAGTGTTTTTCGATGTTTTTTCCTGTTCCGCCTTTCCGGCTTCCCGACACTTCAAGACGCGCGACGAGGCCCCAAAGATAGCCCCAAGATGGCCCAAGAGTCCCCCAAGATGGCCTCCAGACGGCCCAAGACGGCCCCAAGACGGCCCAAGAGGTCCCCAAGACGGCCCAAGAGGGCCGATTTGAAGGGGGGGGGGGGTCCGGGACGAGCGATCCACGGGGCTTTTCCTGGCCCAAGAGGGCCTCAAGACGGGCCACGAAGCCCCCAAGAGGCTTCCAAGACGGCCCACGAAGGCTCCGAGACGCCAAACGACCGCTCCAAGACGCCCACGATGGCCCCAAGACGGGCCAAGAGGTCTCCAAGACGGCCTTGAGGTCCCAAATGAGCTTCCCAAGAAGGCCCAAAGAGTCTAAAATTGCTGATTTTCCAGAGTGTTTTTCGATGTTTTTTCCTTTTCCGCCTTTCCGGCTTCCCGACGCTCCAAGACGCGCGAAGAGGCCCCAAAGATAGCCCCAAGATGGCCCAAGAGTCCCCCAAGACGGCCTCCAGACGGCCCAAGACGGCCCCAAGACGGCCCAAGAGGTCCCAAAGACGGCCCAAGAGGGCCGATTTGGAGGTGGGGAGGGGTCCGGGACGAGCGATCCACGGTGCTTTTCCTGGCCCAAGAGGGCCTCCAGACGGGCCACGAAGCCCCCAAGAGGCCTCCAAGACGGCCCACGAAGGCTCCGAGACGCCAAACGACCGCTCCAAGACGCCCACGATGGCCCCAAGACGGGCCAAGAGGTCTCCAAGACGGCCTTGAGGTCCCAAATGAGCTTCCCAAGAAGGCCCAAAGAGTCTAAAATTGCTGATTTTCCATAGTGTTTCTCGATGTTTTTTCCTTTTCCGCCTCCCGGCTTCCCGACGCTCCAAGACGCGCGAAGAGGCCCCAAAGATAGCCCCAAGATGGCCCAAGAGTCCCCCAAGACGGCCTCCAGACAGCCCAAGACGGCCCCAAGACGGCCCAAGAGGTCCCCCACAGACGCCCAAGAAGCCGATTGGAGGTGGGGAGGGGGTCCGGGACGAGCGATCCACGAGGCTTTTCCTGGCACAAGAGGGCCTCAAGACGGGCCACGAAGCCCCCAAAAGGCCTCCAAGACGGCCCACGAAGGCTCCGAGACGCCAAACGACCGCTCCAAGACGCCCACGATGGCCCCAAGACGGGCCAAGAGGTCTCCAAGACAGCCTTGAGGTCCCAAATGAGCTTCCCAAGAGGGCCCAAAGAGTCTAACATTGCTGATTTTCCAGAGTGTTTTTCGATGTTTTTGGCTTTTCCGCCTTTCCGGCTTCCCGACGCTCCAAAACAGGCAAAGAGGCCCCAAAGATAGCCCCAAGATGGCCCAAGAGTCCCCCAAGACGGCCTCCAGGCAGCCCAAGACGGCCCCAAGACGGCCCAAGAGGTCCCCAAGACGGCCCAAGAGAGCCGATTTGGAGGTGGGGAGGGGTCCGGGACGAGCGATCCACGGGGCTTTTCCTGGCCCAAGAGGGTCTCAAGACGGGCCACGAAGCCCCCAAGAGGCCTCCAAGACGGCCCACGAAGGCTCCGAGACGCCAAACGACCGCTCCAAGACGCCCACGATGGCCCCAAGATGGGACAAGAGGTCTCCAAGACGGCCTTGAGGTCCCAAATGAGCTTCCCAAGAAGGCCCAAAGAGTCTAAAATTGCTGATTTTCCAGAGTGTTTCTCGATGTTTTTTGCTTTTTTTCCGCTTTCCTGCTGGCTTCCGAACCTCCAAGGACGCGCGATAGGAAGGCCCCAAAGATAGCCACAAGATGGTCCTCATAGAGTACCCCCAAGACGGCCTCCACACGGCCCAAGAGGTCCCCAAGCCGGCCCAAAGAGGGCCGATTTGGGGGGGGGGGGGGGGGGGGGGTCCGGAGAGCGATCCACGGGCTTTTCCTAGGCCCCCGAGGGGCCTCAAACGGGCCACGAAGCCCCAAGAGGCATCCAAGACGGCCCACGAAAGGCTCCGAAGACGCCAAACGACCGCTCCAAGACTGCCCCACGATGGCCCCAAGACGGCCCAAGAGTCTCCAAGACCGGCTTGAGGTCCCAAATGAGCTTCCCAAGAGGGCCCAAAGAGTCTAAAATTGCTGATTTTCCAGAGTGTTTTTCGATGTTTTTTCCTGTTCCGCCTTTCCGGCTTCCCGACGCTTCAAGACGCGCGACGAGGCCCCAAAGATAGCCCCAAGATGGCCCAAGACTCCCCCAAGATGGCCTCCAGACGGCCCAAGACGGCCCCAAGACGGCCCAAGAGGTCCCCAAGACGGCCCAAGAGGGCCGATGTGAAGGGGGGGGGGGTCCGGGACGAGCGATCCACGGGGCTTTTCCTGGCCCAAGAGGGCCTCAAGACGGGCCACGAAGCCCCCAAGAGGCTTCCAAGACGGCCCACGAAGGCTCCGAGACGCCAAACGACCGCTCCAAGACGCCCACGATGGCCCCAAGACGGTCCAAGAGGTCTCCAAAACGGCCTTGAGGTCCCAAATGAGCTTCCCAAGAGGGCCCAAAGAGTCTAAAATTGCTGATTTTCCAGAGTGTTTTTCGATGTTTTTTCCTTTTCCGCCTTTCCGGCTTCCCGACGCTCCAAGACGCGCGAAGAGGCCCCACAGATAGCCCCAAGATGGCCCAAGAGTCCCCCAAGACGGCCTCCAGACAGCCCAAGACGGCCCCAAGACGGCCCAAGAGGTCCCCAAGACGGCCCAAGAGAGCCGATTTGGAGGTGGGGAGGGGTCCGGGACGAGCGATCCACGGAGCTTTTCCTGGCCCAAGAGGGCCTCAAGACGGGCCACGAAGCCCCCAAGAGGCTTCCAAGCCGGCCCACGAAGGCTCCGAGACGCCAAACGACCGCTCCAAGACGCCCACGATGGCCCCAAGACGGGCCAAGAGGTCTCCAAGACGGCTTGAGGTCCCAAATGAGCTTCCCAAGAGGGCCCAAAGAGTCTAAAATTGCTGATTTTCCAGAGTGTTTTTCGATGTTTTTTGCTTTTCCGCCTTTCCGGCTTCCCGACGCTCCAAAACAGGCAAAGAGGCCCCAAAGATAGCCCCAAGATGGCCCAAGAGTCCCCCAAGACGGCCTCCAGACAGCCCAAGACGGCCCCAAGACGGCCCAAGAGGTCCCCAAGACGGCCCTAGAGAGCCGATTTGGAGGTGGGGAGGGGTCCGGGACGAGCGATCCACGAGGCTTTTCCTGGCCCAAGAGGGCCTCAAGACGGGCCACGAAGCCCCCTAGAGGCCTCCAAGACGGCCCACGAAGGCTCCGAGACGCCAAACGACCGCTCCAAGACGCCCACGATGGCCCCAAGACGGGCCAAGAGGTCTCCAAGACAGCCTTGAGGTCCCAAATGTGCCAAGAGGGCCCAAAGAGTCTAAAATTGCTGATTTTCCAACGTGTTTTTCGATGTTTTTTGCTTTTCCGCCTTTCCGGCTCCCCGACGCTCCAAAACAGGCAAAGAGGCCCCAAAGATACCCCCAAGATGGCCCAAGAGTCCCCCAAGACGGCCTCCAGACGGCCCAAGACGGCCCCAAGACGGCCCAAGAGGTCACCAAAACGGCCCAAGAGGGCCGATTTGGAGGGGGGGAGGGGGCCGGGACGAGCGATCCACGGGGCTTTTCTTGGCCCAAGAGGGCCTCAAGACGGGCCACGAAGCCCCCAAGAGGCTTCCAAGACGGCTCACGAAGGCTCCGAGACGCCAAACGACCGCTCCAAGACGCCCACGATGGCCCCAAGACGGGCCAAGAGGTCTCCAAGACGGCCCCCGAGGTCCCAAATGAGCTTCCCAAGAGGGCCCCAAGAGTCTACAATTGTTGATTTTCGGGTCGGAATAACGAAGTTATTGCTTGGCACAAATCCGCCCGCGCTGTGAACGACCCCGCGGCTGGCCGCGGGGGCGCCCTCGCTCGGCTGGTCGGCCGCGCGCTGGTCGACCCTCTTCCGCCTCCCGCTCGCGTCGTGTGGTGCAGTGCCGTGCCGTGCTTCCTCCGCCTGGCACTGGGGCGGGATATAAATACCGTGCCGTGTGTCGGGTTTCGGCCCTCCGCCCTCTGGGGGCTTCGCTCGGCCCATAGTGGCTTCCTTGCGGCCCATAGTGGCTTCGTTGCGGCCCATAGCGGCCTGCTGCGTTCACGTGCCCAATGGGCCCTCTCTTCTGGTCCATAGTGACCACGAGCTGTCGTTGGCACGCTCTCATTCGTCACCATGGCGCGCTGGCATGCAAGCGAGCGGGCTTCAGCTGGCGTGGTTCTCGCTCGTGCCCCGTGGCGCTGTGATTGCGATGGCGATGCTTGCCTTCTTGCTGTCTGACCCTGTTGTGGGCGCGAAGTGGACTGATATCCAGTTCAAGGGCGCCATTGATTGCCTGGCAGCCAATGGGCTGACGATGCCAGAAGAATTGGCCAATCTTCAATTCGGCGATTTGAAGGATGCCGATGGCGCGACGGCGCTGACGAAGGGCGTCCTGCGGCGCGCTCTGGATCGCGCGACGGTGGCGGCTGCCAAGGCGAGTGCGCCGGGTGCCGCGGGGCCCGCGCCGGCTTCGGCGGGTCGTTTCGGTTCGGTTGCTGCAGAATCCTGGGCTCCCGCCGTAGGGAGAGCATGTCGACATCGGCGCTGGCCTGGCCCAGATCAGCTTGAGGGACCTTCCGGAGTCCCTGTGGCCGAGGCTGCCGCGCGGCTTCGCCCCGGCGCGCTGGCGCGTTTCCATCGTTCGCTCAGGTCAGCGAAGACCGATGCGCTGGCCACCGAGGTGCAGCGCGCGAAATCCTGGGGAATCGCGCGCCCGTTCATTTATACTGAGCTCGCGAAGTTCCAGCCGCTTTGCGCGCGCGGCGCGGGCGGCTCTCCCGACGATGACGAGCCCGAGTCGAAAGAGGCGGCCGCGTTGGCCAGAGCGTACGGACGGGGAACCGCGGCGGAGAGCCAGCCGCTTCTGGCGTGGACGCCATGGCACCAAGCTTACGACGCGTGGAGCGTGGCGGCCGCGGTCACTGATCAGATTTCGTTCACGAGCGCCATGGCTCACAAACACGTTGTTCTCCAGGCGAGTCGACATTGGCGCCCGTCCGCTGGTCGCCGAAGTGGGCGCGCTTGCCCCGGTTGCACTGGATGCCCCCCTGCAGGGACGGAAGGCCCAGGTTGCCTTGGTCTACGACCGCCTTGTGCGGAGGACGTGGGCCGAGCGTGCCGCCGCCGGCGCGGCAGGCTTCCAGGCCGCAGCTCCGCGCCTTGCTTCGGCGCGTTATTCTCGGGCGCGCGTCGGCGCGCAGGTGAACGTTGCGGCGCTGTCGCTTGACGTCGGGCTGCTCCGCGCGGCGGAAGCGGAATATGATCGGGCGCTTAAGGCCGCGTCGCCGAATCCCTTGTTCGCGTTGCGCCACCGCTGTCGCGCAGGTTGCCGCGCCGGCCGGCAAGGGTGCCGGGAAAAGCGCCGCGGCAGCGCGCGGGCAGAGTGCGAGCGCCGCGAGCGCCGCGGGCGCCGTGGGAGCCGCGGGGGGCGCCGCCGTCACTTCCTGGAAGAACGACCGCGATTCCAGAGCCGACGGGTGGCAGTCCCGATCCTAACGCGGGGATTACAACAAGCGCTCCTGGGATTCGCGAACGGTGTATTCTCCTCAGAAGAAGCCGCGCGCCTGACGCCCGCCGGAGGCACGCGCAGCCCGCGGCGCGCGGTGATGTGCGGGACGCGCGCCAATGAGGACGTGCATCGCGCGCCACGTTGGCACTTGAATAACAACGAATGGGCGCCAACCTCAGCCACCGTCCCGTGGGACCCGCAGGCGCGCGCGCGCGCGCTGGCAGGAGGGCGCCGCGTTGTTGCCGCGTCGTCCAGGGCTTGGGTGCCAGTCAACACTCGCGGTCCGTTCGCGACGCGAGGGCCGCCCGCCCGCTGGGCCAGGAGGCGCGCGAACGCCCCCGGCAGGCTCGAGCGCTCGCGCTCGCAAATCGCAGGATGCGATGGGGCCCAGTATCGCTGCCACATGGGATTATCAGGCGCTGCGCGTTGTGGCGCGCGACGCTCGCGGGCTCGCGCGCCCGGCAGAATGCTGCCTCGAGTTGCAAGGCACGCGGTTGCGCGCTGGCCACTGCCGGCTGCTGTCACCTGCCGTCGCCTGCGTCTGCTGAGGAAGCGCCTAAGCTCGCCTTTCTTGAAGAGGTCCTCTCCCGTTCTCACTCCTTCGAGGACAAAGAGGCCTTTGAAAAGGCCGTGGTGGTGCCCGGCGATGTTTTGGCGGCGATCGATTGGATTGCTGCGCGCTCGGAGCGGCAGGTGTGCCGTGTGCGGCGAGCGACTCTCGAGCGAATTCGGGCCAGGGACGCCGAGCTACGCGCCTCTGGAGCGACGGCGGCCTGGTTCGCGGGCTGCGATGCCCATGTGCGCACAATCGCAGGGTCGATCAACGGCCCTCTTCTCGTCGAACTGCTCGACGAAATCGGTTACGAGGACGCGGCCTGCGTGGATGTCTTTCGGCGCGGCGCGCCTCTCGTGGGCCCTCTCCCGTGCACGGGGAACGGGCGTCCGGAATCTTTCCCTGTACCGATCAGCCTGCCGGACTTGGCCGCGGGCGCGGAGCGAGGCAACGCCGCGCTGCTCGGCACGCTCAAGGAGTCTAGCGACTCCGCCGTGATTCTCACCAAAACTATCGCCGAAGCGGAGCTCGGCCGAATGAGCCATCCCGCGCCGCTCCGCGCGGTCGAGCTCGACGGTGCGGTTTTGTCGCCGCGGTTCGGCGTCCGGCAGTCGAGAGAGGACGGGTCCGAGAAGCTGCGGCTCGTTGATGATATGTCGCGCTCTCGTATCAACGCGGCGTCGCAGCCGACGGAGCGTCTCGGCCATGAAGCCATCGACGCTCTGTTTGGCACTTGCAAGGCATTTGTGACGCGCGTGGGCGAAGCGCCCGGGCTCTGGAAGGCGGACATAGACGCCGCGTTCCGGCGCGTGCCGCTGTTGCCGGAACTTCGCGCCCTCGCATGGGTCGCGTTCCTCGTGGGCACATGCGTCTACGTGGCTCAGCACTTCGCCGCCCCATTCGGAGCGACTTCCTCCGTTCACAGCTGGGAGCGCATCGGCGCGATGCTGTCAGCGCTGGGCCGCAGGCTCATTTTCGACCCCGTCCTCAGATATGTGGACGACTTCTTCTGCCCCGAACGTAAGAAAGGGCTGCGCGACGCAATGCGACAGTTCGCCGAACTGGTAAGAATCATTCTGGGCCCGAGCGCTGTGGCCGATGGTAAGCTGCTGTTCGGCAATCCGCTCGTGGTCCTGGGCTTGTCTGTGGCGATTGACGAGCGTGGCCTCGTGTGCTGGCCGCTGCCGGAGAAGCACGCCCGGTGGCGCGCCGAGATCGCTGCTGCTCTTCAAGAGGGCGCGCTCGAGCGCGGGCGCGCGTCCAAGTTGGCAGGCCGCTTCTGTTGGGCTGCCTCCACACCTTCGGGCGGTTCGGGCGCGCGCTGCTCCCGCCGTTGTTTGAGCACGCAAGGGCGCGCCATCCTAGTATCCCGGCGCACCTGCGAGTCTGCCTGCAATGGTGGCACGAAGCGCTCGCCAGAAATTTCACCACGACGCGGGAGAGGCAGGCGCCAGACACCAGGTCTGTCCAATTGCTCTCCGACGCGCGGGGGAATCCAGCTAGAGTGGCCGCGGTTCTTTTCATTGACGGGCGCATTGTCTTCACCGATGTCGCCCCGCCTGAGCCTCTGCTTCGGCTCTTCAGGGAAAGGCGTGACAATCAAATCGGCGGTCTGGAGGTGCTCAGCATCGCGCTGGGCCTGGCCACCTTTGAGCCGCTCCTGTCGGGCCGATGCGTGAACATCTTTTCGGATAATTCAGGCAGCGAGTGGCCGTCCGGTCCGGTGCGGCGAAGCAGTTTGACCACAATTGCCTGGTCCACTCAATCTGGCGCATGGCGCTGGATGCGAATTGCAATCTGCACGTTCAGCGTGTGGCGTCGGTGGACAACTTCGCCGACCTGCCGTCGCGCGAGTCATATTCCCTGCTGTATCGCTTGGGGGCGGAGTGGATTCCTCCGGTGCTGGACGATGCCTGGTTCGATCCGAGCGCGTGGCGTCCTCATCGCCGGCCATGACCGGCTCGGGCGCTGGGCGTGCGTGCAATGGATCTGGCCTTCACTCATCGGTCAGGGTGCGCCCGCCAGGTCGGGCAGGGGTTGGCGTCCTCCCTCGCGCACGTCGCGGTCGCGCTTCGCCTGTGGGCGCGCGAGGGCATCTCTGGTTAGTCGGCGCACCTGGAGAATGTCATCGGTGTTCGCGCGATGGCGCTGGCTGGATTGCTCGCTCAGCTTCGCGCGGTTTGCCCTGAGGCACGCCCTCTTCCTGTGTTCGCCGCTGCCGAGCTGCTTGCCGTTAACGGCGCCGACGCCGTGAGCGATTTGGTTGGCGTCACCCTGGCAGACTTCAGGGGCGCCGCGGCATTATCTTGCGACGCCCGCGAGGTGGTCCGCGCGGCTATCGCGGCAGCCCAGCGCGGCGGCGCGCCAGCCGCGCTGGGCAGGGGCAGCGCGGGCGCTTCTCCTGCGCCCGCCCCGACGCCCGGGATTGCCCCCAGGTCTGCTTGCGCGTTCCGCGTTCGTCGCGGGCCCCCCCCTTGTCGGCCGTCGCAGGACCGACATCGCGACGCGGTCGCCCTCGAGCGAATCCGTCTCGTCATCCTCCACGGTGCGCGCGCAAAATTGCGGCATGTCGCTCGCAGCGCTAAACGCGGGCGCCAGGACAGCGGCAGGGCGCATGCAGCTCCCCCGGAGGACCCCGTGTCCGCGGTCCGGGGGGCGCTCTCAGTCGCTGGGCGCGAGGGTCGGCGTGACATGCGCGGGCCGCGGGCCGAAGCTGCTCGGGCCAGAGCCCTCATCACCTCCTCGGCGGCCGGTAAAGCGTGGGCGCGCTGGGCCCGGGTGAGCGCTCTCCTGGGCGCATGCCCGCGCTCATTGCCCGCGCTCAGCAGCGGGTTCGAGTGCTGGGTTACATTCGCAAGGGGCGTCTTAAAGCGACGGGGGAAGGAACTGCCGCCCACCCTGGAGGGGCTGCTTCTGTGGTCCACGACCTTCAGGTGCGCCGGGACCTACAGCAATTATGTGACTTACGTGAAGAAGGCGTGCCTCGTGGCATGCCGGCGCGCGCCCGCCTCTCATCTTCCGGCAACGCGCGCGTCCGCCCGCGGCGGCAGTTGTCGCGCAAGGCCCGTGGAAGTCTTCAGGCACCCGGCGGTTCGCGCCGCTAAGAACGCCATCGAGAAGCGTTCGGGCTGGCAGGCGAAGGCGCGCATGGCCCTTCAGGGCCGCGACGTCGCCCGTCTGGTGTCGCACCTGCGCGTCAGTGACGAGGGTCGCCGTTTCGCCATGTTGTGCCTGGCGGCCTTCGCATTCCTCCTTCGGCTACCCTCGGAGGCCCTGCCCGCGGTGCGGGTTGAAGATGGCGCGGCCGCGGCTTGCGTGGCCTCCGCGTTCGTCGTCGGCGATCATAAGATCGAGCTGCACCTCTCCAGGAGAAAGAACCGCGAGAGCCGCTCGGTGATGGCACGGCAGTGCTGGTGCGACGAGTGCGCGGTCACCTGTCCCGTACACGTTCTTGGGGCCTGGATAGTTGGCGAGCCAGCTCATCAGCCCATCTGGGCTGCGTGGTCCCCAGGCGCGGCACGTGCTCGGCTGCGCCGCGCGCTGGGCGAAATGGGGCGCCACGACGCGGAATCATTCGGCACTCACGCGTTCAGGCGCGGGCACGCGCTGGACATCGCTGCCAGGGGCGGACCGGTCACCGACCTTCTTCGCGCGGGCGGCTGGCATCAGCCCGCGTGGATGAAATACCTTAACGTT
>CAUYUJ010000806.1:37882-65382 GCA_963575745.1 Prorocentrum cordatum
GCGATCCACGAGGCTTTTCCTGGCCCAAGAGGGCCTCAAGACGGGCCACGAAGCCCCCAAGAGGCATCCAAGACGGCGCACGAAGGCTCCGAGACGCCAAACGACCGCTCCAAGACGCCCACGATGGCCCCAAGACGGGCCAAGAGGTCTCCAAGACAGCCTTGAGGTCCCAAATGAGCTTCCCAAGAGGGCCCAAAGAGTCTAAAATTGCTAATTTTCCAGAGTGTTTTTCGATGTTTTTTCCTGTTCCGCCTTTCCGGCTTCCCGACGCTCCAAAACAGGCAAAGAGGCCCCAAAGATAGCCCCAAGATGGCCCAAGAGTCCCCCAAGACGGCCTCCAGACGGCCCAAGACGGCCCCAAGCCGGCCCAAGAGGTCACCAAAACGGCCCAAGAGGGCCGATTTGGAGGGGGGGAGGGGGCCGGGACGAGCGATCCACGGGGCTTTTCCTGGCCCAAGAGGGCCTCAAGACGGGCCACGAAGCCCCCAAGAGGCTTCCAAGACGGCTCACGAAGGCTTCGAGACGCCAAACGACCGCTCCAAGACGCCCACGATGGCCCCAAGACGGGCCAAGAGGTCTCCAAGACGGCCTTGAGGTCCCAAATGAGCTTCCCAAGAAGGCCCAAAGAGTCGAAAATTGCTGATTTTCCAATGTGTTGTTCGATGTTTTTTGCTTTTCCGGCTTTCTGGCTTCCCGACGCTCCAAGACGCGCGAAGAGGCCCCAAAGATAGCCCCAAGATGGCCCAGAGTCCCCCCCGACGGCCTCCAGAGGGGCCCAACGAGGGGTCCCAAATAGGAGATCCACTGGACCCTGGGCGCCCTCGGGGGTCCGGGACTCGAGCGAATCCACGGGTTTTCCTGCCCACGAGGGCCTCAAGACGGGCCACGAAGCCCCCCAAAGGCTTCCAAGACGGCCCACGAAGGCTCCGAGACGCCAAACGACCGCTCCAAGACGCCCACGATGGCCCCAAGACGGGCCAAGAGGTCTCCAAGACGGCTTGAGGTCCCAAATGAGCTTCCCAAGAGGGCCCAAAGAGTCTAAAATTGCTGATTTTCCAGTGTGTTTTTCGATGTTTTTTCCTGTTCCGCCTTTCCGGCTTCCCGACGCTCCAAGACGCGCGACGAGGCCCCAAAGATAGCCCCAAGATGGCCCAAGAGTCCCCCAAGATGGCCTCCAGACGGCCCAAGACGGCCCCAAGACGGCCCAAGAGGTCCCCAAGACGACCCAAGAGGGCCGATTTGAAGGGGGGGGGGTCCGGGACGAGCGATCCACGGGGCTTTTCCTGGCCCAAGAGGGCCTCAAAACGGGCCACGAAGCCCCCAAGAGGCTTCCAAGACGGCCCACGAAGGCTCCGAGACGCCAAACGACCGCTCCAAGACGCCCACGATAGCCCCAAGACGGTCCAAGAGGTCTCCAAGACGGCCTTGAGGTCCCAAATGAGCTTCCCAAGAAGGCCCAAAGAGTCTAAAATTGCTGATTTTCCAGAGTGTTTTTCGATGTTTTTTGCTTTTCCGCCTTTCCGGCTTCCCGACGCTCCAAGACGCGCGAAGAGGCCCCAAAGATAGCCCCAAGATGGCCCAAGACTCCCCCAAGACGGCCTCCAGACGGCCCAAGACGGCCCCAAGACGGCCCAAGAGGTCCCCAAGACGGCCCAAGAGGGCCGATTTGGGGGGGGGGAGGTCCGGGACGAGCGATCCACGGAGCTTTTCCTGGCCCAAGAGGGCCTCAAGACGGGCCACGAAGCCCCCAAGAGGCTTCCAAGACGGCCCACGAAGGCTCCGAGACGCCAAACGACCGCTCCAAGACGCCCACGATGGCCCCAAGACGGGCCAAGAGGTCTCCAAGACGGCCTTGAGGTCCCAAATGAGCTTCCCAAGAAGGCCCAAAGAGTCTAAAATTGCTGATTTTCCATGGTGTTTCTCGATGTTTTTTGCTTTTCCGCCTTTTCGGCTTCCCGACGCTCCAAGACGCGCGAAGAGGCCCTAAAGATAGCCCCAAGATGGCCCAAGAGTCCCCCAAGACGGCCTCCAGACAGCCCAAGACGGCCCCAAGACGGCCCAAGAGGTCCCCAAGACGGCCCAAGAGAGCCGATTTGGAGGCGGGGAGGGGTCCGGGACGAGCGATCCACGGGGCTTTTCCTGGCCCAAGAGGGCCTCAAGACGGGCCACGAAGCCCCCAAGAGGCCTCCAAGACGGCCCACGAAGGCTCCGAGACGCCAAACGACCGCTCCAAGACGCCCACGATGGCCCCAAGACGGGCCAAGAGGTCTCCAAGACAGCCTTGAGGTCCCAAATGTTCCCAAGAGGGCCCAAAGAGTCTAAAATTGCTGATTTTCCAAAGTGTTGTTCGATGTTTTTTGCTTTTCCGCCTTTCCGGCTTCCCGACGCTCCAAAACAGGCAAAGAGGCCCAAAAGATAGCCCCAAGATGGCCCAAGAGTCCCCCAAGACGGCCTCCAGACGGCCCAAGACGGCCCCAAGACGGCCCAAGAGGTCACCAAAACGGCCCAAGAGGGCCGATTTGGAGGGGGGGAGGGGGCCGGGACGAGCGATCCACGGGGCTTTTCCTGGCCCAAGAGGGCCTCAAGACGGGCCACGAAGCCCCCAAGAGGCTTCCAAGACGGCTCACGAAGGCTCCGAGACGCCAAACGACCGCTCCAAGACGCCCACGATGGCCCCAAGACGGGCCAAGAGGTCTCCAAGACGGCCCCCGAGGTCCCAACAAGCTTCCCAAGAGGGCCCCAAGAGTCTACAATTGTTGATTTTCGGGTCGGAATAACGAAGTTATTGCTTGGCACAAATCCGCCCGCGCTGTGAACGACCCCGCGGCTGGCCGCGGGGGCGCCCTCGCTCGGCTGGTCGGCCGCGCGCTGGTCGACCCTCTTCCGCCTCCCGCTCGCGTCGTGTGGTGCAGTGCCGTGCCGTGCTTCCTCCGCCTGGCACTGGGGCGGGATATAAATACCGTGCCGTGTGTCGGGTTTCGGCCCTCCGCCCTCTGGGGGCTTCGCTCGGCCCATAGTGGCTTCCTTGCGGCCCATAGTGGCTTCGTTGCGGCCCATAGCGGCCTGCTGCGTTCACGTGCCCAATGGGGCCCTCTCTTCTGGTCCATAGTGACCACGTGCTGTCGTTGGCACGCTCTCATTCGTCACCATGGCGCGCTGGCATGCAAGCGAGCGGGCTTCAGCTGGCGTGGTTCTCGCTCGTGCCCCGTGGCGCTGTGATTGCGATGGCGATGCTTGCCTTCTTGCAGTCTGACCCTGTTGTGGGCGCGAAGTGGACTGATATCCAGTTCAAGGGCGCCATTGATTGCCTGGCAGCCAATGGGCTGACGATGCCAGAAGAATTGGCCAATCTTCAATTCGGCGATTTGAAGGATGCCGATGGCGCGACGGCGCTGACGAAGGGCGTCCTGCGGCGCGCTCTGGATCGCGCGACGGTGGCGGCAGCCAAGGCGAGTGCGCCGGGTGCCGCGGGGCCCGCGCCGGCTTCGGCGGGTCGTTTCGGTTCGGTTGCTGCAGAATCCTGGGCTCCCGCCGAAGGGAGAGCATGTCGACATCGGCGCTGGCCTGGCCCAGATCAGCTTGAGGGACCTTCCGGAGTCCCTGTGGCCGAGGCTGCCGCGCGGCTTCGCCCCGGCGCGCTGGCGCGTTTCCATCGTTCGCTCAGGTCAGCGAAGACCGATGCGCTGGCCACCGAGGTGCAGCGCGCGAAATCCAGGGGAATCGCGCGCCCGTTCATTTATACTGAGCTCGCGAAGTTCCAGCCGCTTTGCGCGCGCGGCGCGGGCGGCTCTCCCGACGATGACGAGCCCGAGTCGAAAGAGGCGGCCGCGTTGGCCAGAGCGTTCGGACGGGGAACCGCGGCGGAGAGCCAGCCGCTTCTGGCGTGGACGCCATGGCACCAAGCTTACGACGCGTGGAGCGTGGCGGCCGCGGTCACTGATCAGATTTCGTACACGAGCGCCATGGCTCACAAACACGTTGTTCTCCAGGCGAGTCGACATTGGCGCCCGTCCGCTGGTCGCCGAAGTGGGCGCGCTTGCCCAGGTTGCACTGGATGCCCCCCTGCAGGGACGGAAGGCCCAGGTTGCCTTGGTCTACGACCGCCTTGTGCGGAGGACGTGGGCCGAGCGTGCCGCCGCCGGCGCGGCAGGCTTCCAGGCCGCAGCTCCGCGCCATGCTTCGGCGCGTTATTCTCGGGCGCGCGTCGGCGCGCAGGTGAACGTTGCGGCGCTGTCGCTTGACGTCGGGCTGCTCCGCGCGGCGGAAGCGGAATATGATCGGGCTCTTAAGGCCGCGTCGCCGAATCCCTTGTTCGCGTTGCGCCACCGCTGTCGCGCAGGTTGCCGCGCCGGCCGGCAAGGGTGCAGGGAAAAGCGCCGCGGCAGCGCGCGGGCAGAGTGCGAGCGCCGCGAGCGCCGCGGGCGCCGTGGGAGCCGCGGGGGGCGCCGCCGTCACTTCCTGGAAGAACGACCGCGATTCCAGAGCCGACGGGTGGCAGTCCCGATCCTATCGCGGGGATTACAACAAGCGCTCCTGGGATTCGCGAACGGTGTATTCTCCTCAGAAGAAGCCGCGCGCCTGACGCCCGCCGGAGGCACGCGCAGCCCGCGGCGCGCGGCGATGTGCGGGACGCGCGCCGATGAGGACGTGCATCGCGCGCCACGTTGGCACTTGAATAACAACGAATGGGCGCCAACCTCAGCCACCGTCCCGTGGGACCCGCAGGCGCGCGCGCGCGCGCTGGCAGGAGGGCGCCGCGTTGTTGCCGCGTCGTCCAGGGCTTGGGTGCCAGTCAACACTCGCGGTCCGTTCGCGACGCGAGGGCCGCCCGCCCGCTGGGCCAGGAGGCGCGCGAACGCCCCCGGCAGGCTCGAGCGCTCGCGCTCGCAAAGCGCAGGATGCGATGGGGCCCAGTATCGCTGCCACATGGGATTATCAGGCGCTGCGCGTTGTGGCGCGCGACGCTCGCGGGCTCGCGCGCCCGGCAGAATGCTGCCTCGAGTTGCAATGCACGCGGTTGCGCGCTGGCCACTGCCGGCTGCTGTCACCTGCCGTCGCCTGCGTCTGCTGAGGAAGCGCCTAAGCTCGCCTTTCTTGAAGAGGTCCTCTCCCGTTCTCACTCCTTCGAGGACAAAGAGGCCTTTGAAAAGGCCGTGGTGGTGCCCGGCGATGTTTTGGCGGCGATCGATTGGATTGCTGCGCGCTCGGAGCGGCAGGTGTGCCGTGAGCGGCGAGCGACTCTCGAGCGAATTCGGGCCAGGGACGCCGAGCTACGCGCCTCTGGAGCGACGGCGGCCTGGTTCGCGGGCTGCGATGCCCATGTGCGCACAATCGCAGGGTCGATCAACGGCCCTCTTCTCGTCGAACTGCTCGACGAAATCGGTTACGAGGACGCGGCCTGCGTGGAAGTCTTTCGGCGCGGCGCGCCTCTCGTGGGCCCTCTCCCGTGCACGGGGAACGGGCGTCCGGAATCTTTCCCTGTACCGCTCAGCCTGCCGGACTTGGCCGCGGGCGCGGAGCGAGGCAACGCCGCGCTGCTCGGCACGCTCAAGGAGTCTAGCGACTCCGCCGTGATTCTCACCAAAACTATCGCCGAAGCGGAGCTCGGCCGAATGAGCCATCCCGCGCCGCTCAGCGCGGTCGAGCTCGACGGTGCGGTTTTGTCGCCGCGGTTCGGCGTCCGGCAGTCGAGAGAGGACGGGTCCGAGAAGCTGCGGCTCGTAGATGATATGTCGCGCTCTCGTATCAACGCGGCGTCGCAGCCGACGGAGCGTCTCGGCCATGAAGCCATCGACGCTCTGTTTGGCACTTGCAAGGCATTTGTGACGCGCGTGGGCGAAGCGCCCGGGCTCTGGAAGGCGGACATAGACGCCGCGTTCCGGCGCGTGCCGCTGTTGCCGGAACATCGCGCCCTCGCATGGGTCGCGTTCCTCGTGGGCACATGCGTCTACGTGGCTCAGCACTTCGCCGCCCCATTCGGAGCGACTTCCTCCGTTCACAGCTGGGAGCGCATCGGCGCGATGCTGTCAGCGCTGGGCCGCAGGCTCATTTTCGTCCCCGTCCTCAGATATGTGGACGACTTCTTCTGCCCCGAACGTAAGAAAGGGCTGCGCGACGCAATGCGACAGTTCGCCGAACTGGTAAGAATCATTCTGGGCCCGAGCGCTGTGGCCGACGGTAAGCTGCTGTTCGGCAATCCGCTCGGGGTCCTGGGCTTGTCTGTGGCGATTGACGAGCGTGGCCTCGTGTGCTGGCCGCTGCCGGAGAAGCGCGCCCGGTGGCGCGCCGAGATCGCTGCTGCTCTTCAAGAGGGCGCGCTCGAGCGCGGGCGCGCGTCCAAGTTGGCAGGCCGCTTCTGTTGGGCTGCCTCCCACACCTTCGGGCGGTTCGGGCGCGCGCTGCTCCCGCCGTTGTTTGAGCACGCAAGGGCGCGCCATCCTAGTATCCCGGCGCACCTGCGAGTCTGCCTGCAATGGTGGCACGAAGCGCTCGCCAGAAATTTCACCACGACGCGGGAGTGGCAGGCGCCAGACACCAGGTCTGTCCAATTGCTCTCCGACGCGCGGGGGAATCCAGCTAGAGTGGCCGCGGTTCTTTTCATTGACGGGCGCATTGTCTTCACCGATGTCGCCCCGCCTGAGCCTCTGCTTCGGCTCTTCTGGGAAAGGCGCGACAATCAAATCGGCGGTCTGGAGGTGCTCAGCATCGCGCTGGGCCTGGCCACCTTTGAGCCGCTCCTGTCGGGCCGATGCGTGAACATCTTTTCGGATAATTCAGGCAGCGAGTGGGCCGTCCGGTCCGGTGCGGCGAAGCAGTTTGACCACAATTGCCTGGTCCACTCAATCTGGCGCATGGCGCTGGATGCGAATTGCAATCTGCACGTTCAGCGTGTGGCGTCGGTGGACAACATCGCCGACCTGCCGTCGCGCGAGTCATATTCCCTGCTGTATCGCTTGGGGGCGGAGTGGATTCCTCCGGTGCTGGACGATGCCTGGTTCGATCCGAGCGCGTGGCTTCCTCATCGCCGGCCATGACCGGCTCGGGCGCTGGGCGTGCGTGCAATGGATCTGGCCTTCACTCATCGGTCAGGGTGCGCCCGCCAGGTCGGGCAGGGGTTGGCGTCCTCCCTCGCGCACGTCGCGGTCGCGCTTCGCCTGTGGGCGCGCGAGGGCATCTCTGGTTTGTCGGCGCACCTGGAGAATGTCATCGGTGTTCGCGCGATGGCGCTGGCTGGATTGCTCGCTCAGCTTCGCGCGGTTTGCCCTGAGGCACGCCCTCTTCCTGTGTTCGCCGCTGCCGAGCTGCTTGCCGATAACGGCGCCGACGCCGTGAGCGATTTGGTTGGCGTCACCCTGGCAGACTTCAGGGGCGCCGCGGCATTATCTTGCGACGCCCGCGAGGTGGTCCGCGCGGCTATCGCGGCAGCCCAGCGCGGCGGCGCGCCAGCCGCGCTGGGCAGGGGCAGCGCGGGCGCTTCTCCTGCGCCCGCCCCGTCGCCCGGGATTGCCCCCAGGTCTGCTTGCGCGTTCCGCGTTCGTCGCGGGCCCCCCCCTCGTCGGCCGTCGCAGGACCGACATCGCGACGCGGTCGCCCTCGAGCGAATCCGTCTCGTCATCCTCCACGGTGCGCGCGCGAATTTGCGGCATGTCGCTCGCAGCGCTAAACGCGGGCGCCAGGACAGCGGCAGGGCGCATGCAGCTCCCCCGGAGGACCCCGTGTCCGCGGTCCGGTGGGCGCTCTCAGTCGCTGGGCGCGAGGGTCGGCGTGACATGCGCGGGCCGCGGGCCGAAGCTGCTCGGGCCAGAGCCCTCATCACCTCCTCGGCGGCCGGTAAAGCGTGGGCGCGCAGGGCCCGGGTGAGCGCTCTCCTGGGCGCATGCCCGCGCTCATTGCCCGCGCTCAGCAGCGGGTTCGAGTGCTGGGTTACATTCGCAAGGGGCGTCTTAAAGCGACGGGGGAAGGAACTGCCGCCCACCCTGGAGGGGCTGCTTCTGTGGTCCACGACCTTCAGGTGCGCCGGGACCTTCAGCAATTATGTGACTTACGTGAAGAAGGCGTGCCTCGTGGCATGCCGGCGCGCGCCCGCCTCTCATCTTCCGGCAACGCGCGCGTCCGCCCGCGGCGGCAGTTGGCGCGCAAGGCCCGTGGAAGTCTTCAGGCACCCGGCGGTTCGCGCCGCTAAGAACGCCATCGAGAAGCGTTCGGGCTGGCAGGCGAAGGCGCGCATGGCCCTTCAGGGCCGCGACGTCGCCCGTCTGGTGTCGCACCTGCGCGTCAGTGACGAGGGTCGCCGTTTCGCCATGTTGTGCCTGGCGGCCTACGCATTCCTCCTTCGGCTACCCTCGGAGGCCCTGCCCGCGGTGCGGGTTGAAGATGGCGCGGCCGCGGCTTGCGTGGCCTCCGCGTTCGTCGTCGGCGATCAAAAGATCGAGCTGCACCTCTCCAGGAGAAAGAACCGCGAGAGCCGCTCGGTGATGGCACGGCAGTGCTGGTGCGACGAGTGCGCGGTCACCTGTCCCGTACACGTTCTTGGGGCCTGGCTAGTTGGCGAGCCAGCTCATCAGCCCATCTGGGCTGCGTGGTCCCCAGGCGCGGCACGTGCTCGGCTGCGCCGCGCGCTGGGCGAAATGGGGCGCCACGACGCGGAATCATTCGGCACTCACGCGTTCAGGCGCGGGCACGCGCAGGACATCGCTGCCAGGGGCGGACCGGTCACCGACCTTCTTCGCGCGGGCGGCTGGCATCAGCCCGCGTGGATGAAATACCTTAACGTTTCCCGGCTCGAGCGGCAGTCGGTCGCGGAAGCCCATTTGGCAGAGTCGTCCAGCGACGATGGCGATGGCTGAGCACCCCGCGCAGTCTGGTGGTCGTGTCTGCACGGCACACACGTGGGCGCACCCCCGGCACGCGGGGGCAGTGGGTGGCAGCGCCGGGCGTGGCCCGCGGGAGCGCCGTTGCAGTGGGTGGTGCTCCCCCACGGGCCCGACCGGCGTCTGCCCGCTTGGCCTCGGAGAGGCCGCGCGCTGCGGGGCAGATGGGTCGGGTCCGCACCCTCCGCTCCTGGGGGAGGCTTCCTCCTCCCCCCCCCCCCAGGGCCGTGCGAGGCGAGTGCAAGCGCCAGGATTTGTGGGGTCGGAATAACGAAGTTATTGCTTGGCACAAATCCGCCCGCGCTGTGAACGACCCCGCGGCTGGCCGCGGGGGCGCCCTCGCTCGGCTGGTCGGCCGCGCGCTGGTCGACCCTCTTCCGCCTCCCGCTCGCGTCGTGTGGTGCAGTGCCGTGCCGTGCTTCCTCCGCCTGGCACTGGGGCGGGATATAAATACCGTGCCGTGTGTCGGGTTTCGGCCCTCCGCCCTCTGGGGGCTTCGCTCGGCCCATAGTGGCTTCCTTGCGGCCCATAGTGGCTTCGTTGCGGCCCATAGCGGCCTGCTGCGTTCACGTGCCCAATGGGGCCCTCTCTTCTGGTCCATAGTGACCACGAGCTGTCGTTGGCCCGCCCTACCCGCCCTGGGGGTGTGGGGGGGGGGTGGTGCTCCCCCACGGGCCCGACCGGCGTCTGCCCGCTTGGCCTCGGAGAGGCCGCGCGCTGCGGGGCAGATGGGTCGGGTCCGCACCCTCCGCTCCTGGGGGAGGCTTCCTCCTCCCCCCCCCCCCAGGGCCGTGCGAGGCGAGTGCAAGCGCCAGGATTTGTGCATGGTGTTTCTCTATGTTTTTTGCTTTTCCGCCTTTTCGGCTTCCCGACGCTCCAAGACGGCCAAAGAGGCCCCATAGACAGCCCCAAGATGGCCCAGGAGGCCCCCAAGACGGCCTCCAGACGGCCCACGACGGCCCCAACACGGACCAAGAGGTCCCCAAGACGGCCCAAGAAGGCTCCAAGACGGCACCAATAGGGGCCCAAGAGGGCGACCAAACATGTTGAAACTCTAGTGTTCTGCCCCCAGGAGCCCCAGGGGGCCACAAGAGTGCCCCAAGAGGCCCCCAGAGGCC
The DNA here is from genome assembly GCA_963575745.1 of Prorocentrum cordatum. Lineage (NCBI taxonomy): Eukaryota > Dinophyceae > Prorocentrales > Prorocentraceae > Prorocentrum > Prorocentrum cordatum. Next base: position 47,871 of record CAUYUJ010000806.1, read on the forward strand.
CTCACGAGGCCGCCCAGACGCCCCAAGGAACCACCAAGAAGCACCCCAAAGGCTCCGAAACGGCCCCCGAGTGGCTCCAAAACTCGCGGTGTCGCCGTCCGCTCGGACCTCCCCGCGGAACTGCCCGAGACCCTCTGGCGGTGGCGGCGAACAGACACCAAACAAATATCACTCGCCTTTTCACCCCTTCGCAGCTTCTACTACCCCCAGATTGGCATAAACAAGGGGTCGGCGGTGTGGCGTAAGCCTAAGATAATCTACGGAACGGTCAAAAAGCCAGAGCCCCTCCTGAGCCAAAAGTGGTCCGCATTTCAGCGTACTGACTGTAGTCATCACCCCCTCGTGGACGCCCCCCGAAACCTCGTGACTTGTTCACAATGTGGACCCGTGGACCCCGGAGGTCTGAACCTCTTACCCAGGGCCAGCTTTGCCTCCCGCGTCGTTTTGGTCGTATGTTTGGTCCGGACGCGAGGAAGTGGGGGTAGTCATCGCCCCCCTGAGATTGTTCGATCTTAGTTCCAATGATGGTCGTTACTGGGGCGGGGGAGGGGGGGGGACTCCCGGTGACGGTAACGCTTGGGCGGGGTGGGGCACGTCGGGCCCAGAGAGCGCTGCGATCGCCCCACTATGCGCGCGAACACCAGCATGTGGGGTGCATGGGGGTCCAGCCCCCCCCCCCATGCGTACGATCGTTGCCTTTCCCCCGGGGGGGGACGGGTTTGGCCTGGGTAACGGCCTTCTTCGCGCCAGAGGATCCTTCGCCTGGCGAAGGGCCCAACCATATGAAGTTGTGCGTAACGCAAGTGAGAATATTCTCATCGGTGGAGCTCCCTATGGGGCTACGAAACGTGTGAGCGGTGTGCCGACATGGGTGCGACGGGCACAGGCGAACGCAGCCAATGGGACCTTAGGTGGAGTTCCCTGTGGGGCCACGAAACGTGTGAAGGGGTGTGCCGAAATGTGCGGCGGGCACATACGAGCGCAGCCACTGGGGGCTTCGGTGGGGTCCCCTACGGGGCCACGAAACGTGTGAGGGGTGTGCCGAAGTATGTGCGGCGGGCGCCTGCGAGCGCAGCCACTGGGGCCTTCGGTGGAGCTTCCTACAGGGCCACGAAACGAGTGAGTGGTGTGGCGAAATGTGTGTGGCGGGCGCATGCAACCGCAACCACTTGGACCTTCGCTGGAGCCCGCTACGGGGCCACGAAACGTGTGAGGGGTGTGCCGAAATCAGTACGGCGGGCGCGTGCGAGCGCAACCACTGGGGCCTTCGGTGGCCTGTGGGGCCACGAAGCGAATGGTATAGCGTCATGCGTGCGGCGGGCGAAAGCGAGTGCAGCTACTGGGCTCTTCGGTGAAGCTCCCTATGGGCCACGAAACGTGTGAGGGATGTGCCGAAATGTGTGCGGCGGGTGCATGCGAGCGCAGCCACTGGGGGCGGGGCTCCCTATGGGGCCACGGAGCGTATGAGGGGTGTGCCGAAATATGTGCGGCGGGCGCATGCGAGCGCAGCCACAGGGGCCTTCGGAGGAGCTCCCGATTCAGCCACGAAACGCGTGAGATGTGTGCCGAAATGTTTGCGGCGGGCGCATGCGAGCGCAGCCACTGGAGGCTTCGATGAAATTTCCGATGGGGCCACACAGCGTCTGAGGGGTGTTCTGACATGGGTGCGGCGGGCGCGCAATCACTGGGGCCTTCGGCGGAAATCCCTATGGGGCCGCGACACATGTGAAGGGTGTGCCGAAATGAGTGCGGCGGGCGCCTGCGAGCGCAGCTACTGGGCCCTTCGGTGGAGCTCCCCTGGGGTCACGAAACGAGTGAGTGGTGTGGCGAGATGGGTGCGGTGGGCGCATGCAACCGCAGCCACTTGGGCTCCTGGTGGAGCCCCCTGCAGGGCCACGAAACGTGTGAGGGGTGTGCCGAAATCAGTGTGGCGGGCGCATGCGGGTGCATGCGGGCGCAGCCACTGACGCCTTCGGTGGAGCCCCCTATGGGGCCATAAAACGTGTGAGGGGTGTTCCGAAATGGTTGAGGGCAGGGGCAGGGAGCGAGAGAAGGGAGGAGGGAGAGGAGGAAGGAAGGAACGCGGGGCGCTGTCTCTTCGAAACGAGGGCCCAACACAATATATTGGGCAAACAGTGTCCCTCGTGCACGCCCCTGGGAATCTCGCGCCCTGGGGGGGCAGGCGACAGAAATCCCCGCCGCGCCCCGAGGCGGCCCGACGACGGCAACGAGGTGCCCCTCGAGCCCACCGACGCAGATCGCAAACCGCACCCTGGCGTAAGCACACCCTTCGTCTTGTTCGGGGCTCGGCAATTTCTGCCGCCCCTCAACTCGCGCTGGAGCGGCCTGCTCAGCATTTCCCTGGAGAGCTTTGGACTTACGTGGATCTGCCTGGAGTTGTCGGGAGTCACCCCAATGTAACTGGATGTGTCCCGATTGTTTGCGTGTACCTTGATTTGTCCGGCTTCATCCCCACAGTCAGACTGGTGAAACATCGTCGTCAAGCTCTTAGCTGCCTGATACGCCCGTTGTGAAACTCAACGCGTAAAAAGTTCAAAACGTCCGTGTGAACACGCTGCGATTGTGTGTTCGGTCTACGTTTTGTGTTGTTTCGGTCTACGTGTTGACCTTCGTGCCAACACGCTACGTGTTGCGTGCTGCGCGTCGGGGCAGTGAAGACCACCAAAAGATTGTAGTCGGCGGCTCTTCCCTGAGAACTGACGTTGCAGAACAGATGCGGCATCGCAGAAAACCACGACCAGAGCCCCAGACCCTACTCCAGATTTCGTAATAAAAGGGAGGGGGTCTCAACCCTCCAAGACAAGCCATTTCAGACCCCCCCCCGTGGGAAAAAAACCCAAAACGTCGTCCCCAGACCCCCCCAGGCCCTCCAAGATAGCCTGGAAGAGACCCACCCCCGAAATGAGACCCCCCTCCCTTTTATTACGAAATCTGGAGTATCTTCCCGCGCCACTGTTCGAGCCGGAGCGATATCTATCAGGGCCCCCCCGAGGCCCGCAGCCGGGCGGAAACGCCGCCACGCGTGGAAACAAATCGCAGCGCCCAGGTCTGAGGGCTGGGACGCAGCATCGGGAGCGGCCAAGAGGGGGGTGTCCAAGAGGGGGGGGTGCAAATCATGACCGGCGGCATGTGCGCCGCCAAGCAGGGGGGCCAGGGACGTAGTGAAATAAGAAGAGGCGCCACGAGATCCTGGGAAATATCATGGCCCCCGCCATGATATCCCCCCCCTAGTCATCACACCCCTCTTTTCCGCCCCCGACAACAGGAGCCCGCTTCTCAGAGGGCGCTGGCCCTGCAGCTGCAGAAAGAAGGCCCGCGCCTTCGCAGGAGCCAGGGTTCTTCTCCCCCCCCCGGGCGATTCGCGCGGCGTCGGCGCGCGCAAGGGTCCTTGGCACCGCGTCGATCGTTCATCCTGGAATCCATCGCGGCCCCGATCGTTCAGGGCTGAATTCGATCGGGTCTCACGTCGTTACCGTGTCCATCGGCGCCTTCGGCCACACGCAAGAGTGACCCTGGGTAAGAGTGACCTTTGGTGCGCGGCCTTTGGGGGGCCGCGGGGGGACCCAACACAAGCGCGCAAGACGCTACTATCGCATCGCGTTCGGCGATCGCAAATGGTCACGCCGGCGAAAAGTCACTCCTACGTCTAGCCGATGCTCCCGCGTCGCAGAATTCAGCATTGACTGCCTTCGCCGGCGTCGACAGCGCGCCAACGCCGCAGGAACCTCCCGTACCCCCCCTCTGCGTATTGGGTCGGGCGAAAGTGGGGATAGCAAAGGGGGGTTTAAGAATCGGCTCACTCAGCTGAGTTTCCCGGCGCCTCCCGGCGCCGGAGGGAGCTATGGGTATCGAGGAATGGGCCCCTCGGTGAGGCAGAAACTTGAGCAAGGACCGACCGTCCCGGCATTCCTATAGTCCTACCACGAAATTTCTGATAACCCAGAGATGATCTAATAACAAAAACAGTGTTCTTGGAACATAAACCCGATGTGTTAAAATAAAACCATATCAACCGGAAATGTTGTAAGAACATTTCGTGGAAACCACGAAAGGTTCTTAGAAAATTGTTTGGTAGGGCTATAGGCGAGCCAGGACGCTTCGTCACTGCTTGAGATACCAGCTGCGTGCAGCAAACTTCGTACCCCCCCCCCTTCCCAATCACCCCCCCTCTCGTCCGGCCCGAGCGTTTGGCGGCGCGCACAAGGGGGTGGAGGGAGGGGGGAGGGCTTCTTAGAGGGAGGCCGCTTCTTAGAAGGCGCCCGCCTTTTGTATCTGCAGATCCGGCCCGCGCCTTCGAAGAAGCAGGGGCGCTTCTGAGGAGCCCTCCCCCCTAACCCCCCCCGCCCCCCTCTGCGCGTGGCTGAGGCGCGGCCGACGCAGCCTCGGCGCTGGGCAGCCCCGCGTGCAGGTCGCGAGCGCCACGGCGCACGCGCGCGGCGCGCGCGCCGGGGGCCCGCGCGCCAGGTCCCCGAGGCCCACCAGCGGCGGCTCGCCGCTGCCGCCGCCGCGGCCCTGCGGCCCGGCCGCCGCCGTGGACGCACGGGCCTCGCCTCCTGCCGCGTGTCCCCCCACAGGGGGGATATTCGACGAAAAAATAAGAAAATAATTATCCCAGTACGACCCTACCTAGGAGTTGGAACCCCTAGGAAAGCAGCATTAGTAGTAACAGTAACGCTAAGCTAAAGCTAAGCTAAAGCTAAGCTAAAGCTAAGCAGCTAAGCTAAAGCTAAGCTAAAGCTAAGCTAAAGCTAAGCTAAAAAGCTAAGCTAAAGCTAAGCTAAAGCTAAGCTAAAGCTAAGCTAAAGCTAAGCTAAAGCTAAGCTAAACGCTAAGCGAAAAGCTAAGCGAAACGCTAAGCTAAAGCTAAGCTACAGCTAAGCTAAAGCTAAGCTAAAGCTAAGCTAAAACTAACGCTAAGCTAAAGCTAAAGCTAAAGCTAAAGCTAAAGCTAAAGCTCCCAGGGGACTGGGGGGAACCGCGGGGCGGGGACCGGGGGAACCGCCCGGGGCGTGTAGCACTGCCCGGCCCCTTTAAGCTAAGAGAGTAAGAACCCTTCTAGGCAGAGCCTAGGTACGGAAAAATACGCAACAAATGCACCAACATGCTCAGAAGATGCTCAAATAATACTCCCAAATGCTCAGAAAATGCTCAACAAATAATCAAAAATGTTCAGAAGATGCTCAAACAATAGTCCCCGGACTGCTTTTTGGACTAGTTTTTTGAATAGACTCCCCCTGTAGGGGGACAGGCCCGACTCAATATCCTAGCGTCTACGTCGGCACACAAGGCCGATCCACTGACGGATCCGATCCGTCGGCATCAGCCGCGTGCGCAGCAGCATGCGCTCTCCCCCCCCGGGCCGGGAAGCCAGAGAAATCGCGGCGGGAGGCCTCTGGCAGCTCTCTCGGCCTCCGGGGGGCCCTCGCCTGGCCCCAGGGGCCGTCCAACAAAAAAGTGCTCTCGGGGGGGAGGGGCCCGCGTCAGGCAAAAGTCATGGCGTCCGGGGGCCGGGAACCAGACCTCCGACCCCAACCTGTGGTGCTGGGTCCTCGCCTTGAGTCAGCAGCGCCGCCCGCGTTCCTCGCCTCGCCTCCCCCCCCCTCCTCATCGGCGTCGGCATCATCGTCCTCGCCTTCACTCCCAACTATCCTGGGATGTTGGGCCCTCGTTTTGGAGGGCCAGCGGCCCGCACCTCGCCGCCTCCCGCTGCCCCGTCCCCCCCCCCTCCTCCCGCCCCTGCCTGTGCCCTCCGCGTGTCTCTGTCTCGGCACACCCCTCGCACGCTTTGTGGCCCCCTAGGAAACTCAACCCAAGGCCCCAGTGCCACCGTCCACATGGTGGCGTCACTCCCGCTTCGGCACGCCCCTCACAAGCTTCGTGACCCCGTAGGGAGCTCCACCGAAGGCCCCAGAGGCACGGTCCACATGTGGGCGTTACACCCGTTTTGGCACACTCCTACGCTTTTCGTTGCCCCACAGTGAGCTCTACCGAAGGCCCGAGTGGAAGGAATTGCATGCGTCTCCAAGCCCATCTCGGCACGCCCCTCACACGCTTCGTGGCCCCATAACCAGATGGAGTTCCACGAATGGCCGTAGTGGCAAGAATCACATGCGTCCCATGCCCATTTTGGCACACCCTTCACACTTCTCGTGACCCCAAACGATCTCCCCCTCCGTCGTCCCTTGCAGTAGAGGTGGTGCGGTGCTCACACCTGCACGTGGTTGGATCCCTCGCCAAGCTCATGTGTTCGCTACCCTGCCGATCTCTCTTCGATGTTTTGAAGCTTCCAGCCTCGGGATGGTTTCCATCACCTGCGCCTCGTCGAGGGCTCTCCTGCGGTGCCCAGATCGTCCCGAACGGCATCCCGAGGCCCGAGTTCTGACCCGAGACCACCGGGTCCGTCCCCCTCGAGGATCGAGGGTCCGAGCAGAGAACAAGATCTCTGGCGATCTGGTCTCTCAATATCCTGGCGACTTTCCTTCGATCTCAACCTCGGAGGCCCGTCACAAAGGCCCCTTGACCATCAAAAACGAAGCAGGGGCGGAACAACTACAGTCAAAAACCCTAATGAGGACGCGCGGCAAGGACGCAAGACCCTTGGGAGCCGAAGTTGGGGTTTTTGGGGCGGCGGACGACGAAAGCCTCAAGGACGCAAGAGCAAGGAAGAGCAAGGACGCAAGGGTACCCTGAGCAAAGTCGCGCGTCCTTATTAGGGTTTTTGACTGTATGCTCTTTCAATATCCTGGCGACGTTCCTTCGATTTCAGCCTCGGAGGCGCGTCACAAAGGCCCCTTGAGACCATCAGAAACGAGTCAGGGGCGGAACAACTACCTCTGGGGAAAGCTTGCCGTCGCTCGGACGTCCATTTCCCGTGTATGTTTCGGTGTCGTGCGTGTTTTGTTGTTTTGCTCGATGATCCAGGATGGTCCTCGATGATCCCGCCGAGAAAAGATGCACACGTCCGAGCGATGCCAAGTGAAAGGGTCTGAACCTCCAGGGCAGTGAGCTGAACGAATCGGGTTGTCCGCTGCCTGGGAGTTTCTCCACCGACCTTTCCCGGGATGTCTTCTTTCCCGGAGCGTCGAGGAGAGTCCGACCGTGGCGACGAGGACCCGCCGGGACGAGCAGCGGCATCGGCATATGCTCTGATATGCAATAGAAGGACCCCTAACTCTTTGGGAGGGGACCTTAAGGTAGGAGGGCCAGCAACACTAGGGATAAAAGGGGCTTTTCTGCAGATGTCTCAATCCAAGCCGCCTAGCTCTATGATACCTCGTGCGAAGACGAGGACATAAGTGAGGGCACGCCTGCATCGTGCTATTAGGGCTAGGGGTTCCTTCGCCCTCGATGAGTCGAAGGCGGGAGGGCGTCTGAGACACCCCCGTGGCGCTCCCAGGAGGCCGCCCCCGTCGCTCCCCCCCCCCACCCTCCGCGCGCCGCAGGGCGAGGGGCCACTCGGAGGCAGCCTGGGCCGGCCCAGTGCCCGGCAGCCCAGGGGCAAGCAGCCAGTCGGGTCGGGCGAAAGGGGGGGATAGCAAAGGGGGGGGGGGTGAGAATCAGCTCACGTAGCTGATTCTCCCGGCGCCTCCCGGCGCCGGAGGCGGCTGTGTATCGAGGACTGGGCCCCTCGGTGGGGCCGAAACCGGCTGCACGCAGCAAATTTCGTACCCCCCCCCTTTCCCAATCCCCCCCTCTCGTCCGGCCCGAGCCAGACCGCCAGTCCACGGTTGGGGCTCTTTTGCTCTCGAAGGCTCTCAGACATCCGCCGGCCCCAGAAGCCCCAGAAGCCCCGACCTCCTCCTCCCCCTCCTCCTCCCCTCCTCCTCCTCCTCCTCCTCCTCCTCCTCCTCCTCCTCCTCCTCCTCCTCCCCCTCCCCTCCCCCTGCTCCCCTCCCTCCTCCCCCTCCCTCCTCCTCCTCTCCTCCCCTCCTCCTCCTCCTCCTCCTCCTCCTCCTCCTCCTCCTCCTCCTCCTCCTCCTCCTCCTCCTCCTCCTCCTCCTCCTCCGCACGACTGTTTCAGTGCGCGGCCCCAGAAGCCCTGGCCCCTTCCCTATAGGGCCAGCTTCCCGCCCCGGCTCCGGCCTTGCTGGCCCCGGCACGCTGCAGGACCCCAGGAGGCCCAGACCAAGGAGCACAGCACGGATGGAAAAAGCTCCGATCGTCGGACATCCATACTCTGGATGGATTTTTGAACAGGGGGGGCGTTATGAACCTTCTGACTGCGCCTGCCCAATCCCGCCCCCCTCCATCGTCCTCCCCCTCCTCATCCTCCTCTTCCTCCAACCCCCCCTCCACCCATTCCGACAGCACGTGCTCAACTCCCCCGCGGATCCAAGGGGGGGGCGATTATTGCCCCATTCAGAGTGAAGGACCAAAACAAAAAAGCGGCGAAAACATAATTTGTCAAAGGTCCGCGCGGATCTCTTGGATCGGCGCTGGGCACCCCTCCCTGGCGCAGGGGCCCAGCGCCGATCCCAGAAGTCCGCGCGGAACTCCGACAAATTCTGGATATGCAATTTTGGCGCTCGACCAGATTTATGACGGCTCCAGGGACGCCTTTTCCTGGCGAGGCGCTCTTCGACGGTCCAAGAACCCAGCGGGGGCCCTCAGAGGCCCAAAGCGGCCAAAAATCTCCCACCCTGATATTGCGAGACGCGGGCATGTGGGGGGGGGCTGGGTTTTCTCCTCGAATCGGGGTCTTCCTTGAATCCGTCTCTTCCTCGTGTCCCGACCATGTCCCCAGGGCCGGCCTTGCATCCTGGGTCGCTGGTTGAGGGCCCCCAGGGCTCGGCAAGAGCCCCCCCGAAAACCGAAAACCACAGAAAACCTCAGCATTGTTTCTCCAATGCGGGGGCGTGGGCAACCATTTCTTCCCCGAGGGGCGTCCGTGAGGGGCGCCCGAGAGAGGGGGGGGTCCGCAAACCGTAGCCCGAGGCACGCGCGCGACCCAAGCGGGGCCAGGAGACGCACTGGAGGAAAGGAAGGGACCGTGAGATCTGGGAGGCACCCTGGCCCCCGCCATGATATCCGACCCCCCCTGGTCATGATCGCCCCCTCTGAGATCCCGCGCGGCAACAAAAAAAGTGCAGCATCGCAGAAAATCACGACCACAACCCGGGACCCCATCTTTCCGCATCCCTATTCCGGACCGGATCAATCAGTCAGGATCCCGGGGCTCGAAACTGGGCGAAGACGCCCAGTGAAAACATTGCATAGAGGCCTCCTGGATGGGGTCCGAGCAGATGGATTCCGCGGATCTCGCCGCATCGCCAATGCACCGGCGATGCATCGGCCATGCACCTGCGACGTCGGCGATACATCGGCGACGTAGGCGTGGAGATAATTGGGCCCCACATCGAGCCGCATCGCCGACGCATCGCCGATGCGCGGCGCGATCCGCCGACCCCATCTACTCCGACCCCATCTGGGAGGCCTCGACTGCAACACCCGGATATGAGGGTCCTGCGGCGGGCAGGCCACCGGGCGGCGCCGCCGCCAGCTTGGCCGCCCAATCAACGCGGAGGCGCTTGCGCGGGGCGCCCCCGCCGCCGGGCGGCGCGGGGTGCGCCTCTGCGGGGCGTCGAGGGGCGCTCGGCGGCCTCGCCGAACTGGGCGCCGCCTCGGCCGCGGCCATGGCCGCCCAGCCGCCGCTGGGCCGCAGGGAGGGGGGGGCGCCAGGCCTGAGCGAAGATAGCGACAGAACTCCGTCCTCTTCCCTCCTCCTTCTCATCTTCCTCCTCCTCCTCCTCTTCCTCCTCTTCTTCCTCCTCTTCCTCCTCTTCTTCCTCCTCCTCCTTCTCCTCCTCCTCCTCCTCCTCCTCCTCCCTCCTCCTCCTCCTCCTCCTCCTCCTCCTCCTCCTCCTCCTCCTCTTCCTCCTCCTCCTCCTCCTCCTCCTCCTCTTCGTCCACCTCATCCGACTCCTCCCCCGACTCCTCCGACGCCCCCGACTCCTCCTCCCCTTCCTCTTCGTCCTGCTGCTAATTTAACAGAACAGCGGCAATGAGGATCGAGCTCTGTTTTACAGTGAGCGGACAAACGCTAGAGCACACAGCTGTGTCAGAACGCAGGATGGCGACGACAGTCCTTGAGCCAGACGCCGGCAGCTGCACAGAAGCATGGAGTCCGATATCGAAACAACTCCGTCGACCTGGCATCCCTGGTCGGGCAAATTACGTGCAGACATGTCATGTTTCGCCTGGCAGCAACAACTGGCGGCGAATGACTGGCCTGGCCCTCAAGTCAAGCTATGTATAGCACATGGTGAGCAAATGTTAACTTCAGCGAAATTGCACGACGTGAGCGACCGACCGGTACAGAAGGTCGCTAGATGTGTGGCGAGATCTCTGCACGATCTTCATTCGCCACGCCAGCGCTGTCAGAAACGCTGACTTGAATCATTCCTGGTTGGACTCGGGTCGGACCTCAGAGAGGAAACAGATAGGGATGTGTCCGACGGTTAGCTGTCGCTCACGTGCTCCGTGCACTGACACATAACGACCTAACCCATTAAACAATGCCTTAACCCTCAGTCGCGTCTACACGCGCGTACTCGTCCTCGCGGTTGCGCTTCAGGTTCCATCATGCGCGCCCTCGCGTTGTCATCCACGAGTCGGTCGTCATTCCAAGCGATATTCTTCTTCGATGTCACGCCGCGCTCAAATGGCCTCATCGTGATCCGTCCTGGGTCTTTTGCTGGCGGACTGCTCGTTAATTCCGTTAGGCCACCCGAGTGGTGCCTGAGGATCGGCGCAGTCCACCTCTGATCATGATTGATCGCCCTCGCTTCGCACACCCACCCCGAACAGGGGTTGACCGCCCATGACTGGGTAATGGCCCACAGGTGATAGTCACCCGAGGGAATCTGGGCCGGCCAGAGGATCTCATCCAAGCGGATACACTGGCTGAGGGGATACTGGTGAGCCCAGTCATCGACCCTCTGGGTGTACATCGGCCTGGAGGCTTCTGCTCTACACGCGGTTACGATCAGCTTCGTTCGGTGCCAGTTTAACTCAAGTGCGCCCCCCAAACTCGGCCTTGCACGCGTGAGTCTTCCTGTTGGTGGCGTCGAAGTGGGTGTAAAACACCTCCAGGCCGTCACCGACGTCAATGAACTCCTTCGTCAGCTCACGCGCAAGAACAAGACTGCAACCGCGCCCGTGTGAATATCTCCATGATCGTCATTGGTTGTTGAATCACTGTAGAGCATCGCGTTGGCCAGAATGGTGGCGGTACCCGGACAGTGGACGCCGAACCAAGTGGCGACCATATCAATGCAAACACCCTCGTGCAGCTCGGGCAGACAGTTGATGGAGACCTGGGTTATGTCGCCCCAGTCTCCCAGTTGGACACCGGGCCCAGGTAACCCTCTCACTCGTCGGGGAAGCACGCCTGGAGATCCATCACCTACTGCACGCAGCGGTCATGCTCATCCATGCGGTGCCCTGTGGGAGCGTTGCGCAACTCTGGTGGGCCTTCGAAATAAGCCTGGGGCCACGCGAAATAAACGTTGCCGTGAAATGGTTCGAATATGTCCTGGTAGCCCGCGCACTTATCCGGGGTGGCGACTTTGCTAATTGGGTCTTCAAATTCAGTCTCATGGTCCGCCCGGCCCCTGATGCGGTCACCCCACCACCCCATGACTGCCCCCCTGTCACGGTTAAGAAACCCGCGCGACGGTCGCCGGTCTTGAGGATAGCGGTTGATCAGCGAGATACACCTGGGCCCGCTCCGAGAAGTTCGGGTTAGCATACGAGACCTATGTTGCTTCACAGCAGCAATTCGGCCCCTGACTTTCGTCCTGGGTTCGGTTTAGTGAAGTGATGGATTTCGGGGTCCTCGCGTGGGAACAAACATCACTTCACTGATGTGGGGCCCCTGGGGCCTCAGTGGGCCCTGGGGCCCAGAATTAGTGACGTGATGGTTTTCGGGCCTCGAATAGCAAGCTCATGCGCACGCATGCGGGCACTTCGGCTCATCGGGCCCGGTGAGCGGCGAAGGGAGCTCGATGGGCGCCCCTGAAGGTGGTGAATCGGACTCGGATTCGCCCAGGGACGCGCTCCTCTCGATCATTCCCTCGCCTGTGGCGTTGTAGTTGGCATTTCCGTCAGTGGGCGTGGCTCCTCTTCCTCCGTAGCAGGAGAGCGGCTGCGGACTATTTTGCGGGCGAGACTCTGGGCTCCCTGCGGCGCAGCCGAACCAGGAAGGTTAGGCAAACCCGACGCACTCGGAGTGCCCGGCGGGTTCGGCGGCGCAGAAAGTATCGCGTTGTCTGATGCCTTGGCTTTAGCTCCCACAGTTTTGTCGACTTAGCCGTCGGCCGCGCGGTCAATGAGCCAGAGGTGTCCAATGATTTCTCCCAGTGCCTGGCTGAACTGAGTGCGCGTGACCAGTTTGTCACTCAAAATTGTGCTCACCTCATTAACGTCGATGACGCCCTGGTCGCTAAGGTTGGCGATCTAACGCATTTAAGCGTCCTCTCAGCGTTTCGCGTCGCTTCGTCCCTGAACAGCTCGCCACTCATCTCCTCTGCCTCTTTGTCAGCCGTTTTAAGCTCACTACAGCGTTCGAGCAACTCCTAGTTACGGCTATGACATCCCGCGAAACCAGCGTCAGTCCACGCGGCGAGTTGCCAAGGTGACCTCTGATACTTGCACGCGTATCATGGTTAGTCGCTAATTTCAAAATATTGCTCTAGCTTAACGAGCGATCGCCGTGATCCCACAGTGGGCGCTGACTGTGTCAATGAAAGTCTTGAACAGAGAGTGGATGCATCAGCATTCGGCGCGATCCGCCGACCCCACTTACTCTGGCCGAATTTGGGAGGCCGAAACAATACGGACACCGCTACTCTCTGGACCTCTGCCGGGGCGCGTTCTGACAACAAAAATCGAAACGAATCTGGCCGTTGGCGGCAAGGGCCTCCCTGGAGCCCAGAAAGGCGAACACGAGGCAGGGGTAACAGTATCGGTACCTGTTCCATTGTTTCGTTTGAGGAGGCGGAGAGAGCGCGATCATTGAGCTTCATTCGAGTCGGCCTCGACCGCTGTGCGAATCGAAAAGCCGCCAGGCAAACTGGAAACACCACACAAGCCGACCTGCGATAGGCAAGTCCATCCACTGAAACGTAGCCTGAAAGATGAACACACGTGCCGCAGGTGACAGGAAAGATATAAGCGAGGAGGGGGGAGCGCCAGAGGAAGGAGGAGGCAGAGGGAATCGGTACCTTTTCCCTCCTATGCGTCCCTTACTCCGTTGTCCTGCGGCTTCCGAGGAAGTCCAAAAAGGCGAACAAGGGGCAAGGGCAGCGGTATCGGTACGGCAACTTCGTGTCATGACGACCCCAGCGCTGATTTCTGACACCGCGTGGATCGTTCAGCCTGGAACGATCGGCGGCTTCTCGATCGCCAGATCCTTCCACATTGGCCGACTCAGGGCCACTAGGGGCGTCCAACCTTGCACCCCCGCGGCGGGGTCGCCGCCGACACCTTTATCCCCCCTCTGCGGCCCCTACAGTCAAAACGTGTATTAAGGGTGGGTGGTGAGGACGCAAGGCCCTTGGAGGCCGAAGCGGGGACTCTTGGGGCGGCGGGCGACCAGTGAACGGCAGAGGACAGGCCGCAGGTGCAAGGACACAAGGGCACCATAGGCGAAGGCGCGCGTCCTTACTAGGCGCGTTGACTGTACTTCGTCGTTTCGACCGCGCTGCAGCCTCCCGGCGCACGCGGGCCAGGTCCGCGCGGAGTTGGCTCGCTGCTGCACCCCTCGCTGGCGCACGGAGCGCGCCAGGCAGGCGGCGCTGGAGGCGCCGCCGCGGGGGGCCTCCAGCGCCGACCCGAGAAGTCCGCGCGGAACTCCCAGAAATCGTGTTCACGCCGCGTTTGATGCTCCGAAGAACGGCATTGGCACCTTTCTCCTCCTCCACCTCCTCCTCCTCCTCCTCCTCCTCCTCCTCCTCCTCCTCCTCCTCCTCTCTCCTCCTCCTCCTCCTCCTCCTCCTCCTCCTCCTCCTCCTCCTCCTCCTCCTCCTCTCTCCTCCTCCTCCTCCTCCTCCTCTACCTCCTCCTCCTCCTCCTCCTCCTCCTCCTCCTCCTCCTCCTCCTCCTCCTCCTCCTCCACCCCACCTCCACCTCCACCTCCACCTCCCCCTCCGTCCTCCCCCCCTCCTCCCCCTCCTCCACCTCCACCTCCTCCTCCCCCTCCTCCACCTCCTCCTCCTCTCTCCTCTCTCCTCTCTCCTCATCCTCCGCGTTCCGCGTCAGCGCTCCACCCTGAACGCCCGTGGCGGGGTCGCCGCCACGTCGACACGACACGAGCCTGCCGCACGTGCTCCCCCTCTGCGCCCACCTGCTTCGTCGCCTTGCCTGCACTGGACCCTGGAGGCCCCGACCCGTTCCCTGGGACCCGTTTTCCGTCCGGAGTCGTTCGTTGACTGTCCCTGGGCCTGGCGAGGGCCCCCAGAGACCGAAGGTTGCCAAAAGCATTCCGTCGCCCTTGCCCCCTCTGCGCTGTTGTTCGTCCTGAGTCGTCTTTTGACGGTCCAGGGGCCTGGCGAGGGCCCCCAGAGACCGAAAGTTGCCAAAAGCATTCCGTTGCCCTTGCCCCCTCTGCGCTGTTGTTCGTCCTGAGTCGTCTTTTGACGGTCCAGGGGCCCGGCGAGGGCCCGCAGAAGCCGAACATTGCAACAAAAAACAAAAAGCCTCCCGCTGTGAATAGTTCATGGCCGGCGGGGGTCTGGGTTTCTTGTCCCCTGCATGTTTCTTGTCTCTTCTGCGCCACTTGTCTTTCGTCTTCTTTCGGGGACCTACTGACCCGGGTCAATCCAGACCCGGGTCAGCCAGGCCTTGGAGGATCCTGCAAGACCCTGCAGAATCCTGCAGGATCCTGCACCCAAGCCCGGGTCAATGCAGCCCTTAGCTCTGCAGAATCCTGTAAGATCGGGCGTGCAATATCGTTGATGAGTCTTGGGTTTGCACTCGCAGGTCATGGATCGCAAGTGTTCAGTCAGTCCGTCAGTCCTCCTCCCCGTCCTCCTCATGCTCCTGCTCCTGCTCCTCCTCCTCCTCCTCCTGCTCTTCCTCCTCCTCCTCCTCCTCCTCCTCCTCCTCCTCCTCCTCCTCCTCCTCCTCCTCCTCCTCCTCCTCCTCCTCCCCGTCGGCACTGCCCTCCTCCTCCCCGTCGGCACTGACCCCCGTCGCTGGAGCCCCGACTCCCGGCTGCGCTGCCCCTCCCGGCGCCCGCAGCAGGGCCGGGTCCTGGCGTTTTCGAGCCAGTTCCACGGGCGGAACTCCCCGGCGCCGGGCAGGTCGGGCAGCTGCGGGTCCTCCGCGCCCCCCCCCCCCAAGGAGCGAGGAGCGAGAGGAGCGCGAGGAGCGAGCAGGAGGAGGGAGAGGAGGAGGAGGAGGAGGAGGAGGAGGAGGAGGAGGAGGAGGAGGAGGAGGAGGAGGAGGAGGAGGGAGAGGAGGAGGAGGAAGAGGAGGACAAGCTAGGTGAGCTCGCGTCATATCTGACGTCCTACCCCTCCCTCCCATCATATTCCATGGCGTAGATCTCCCCTCGATTCGCACAATCGGATGTCGCAGCATGGCATAGCATTACATGGCATAGCAGGGTGTCTAAGATCAACGCGTAGCATGACATAGCATGGCGTGGCGACGCCCCAAGGCGGGGGGGGAGGCTTCCGCGGCCCAAAAAGTCGACGAATCGACACCGAACGTGTAATCACTTCGGATGGTTTCTTCGGGGGTCCATGTCCTACATTTTGGGGACTATTTGGAAGCACCGAAAACAATGCCGGGGCATGGTGCTGGAAATAATGACGCCAGCGCGGCAGCGGGAGCACGGTTCGGAATGAGCGGAAGCGCGGACATGACGCCAGCGCTGCAGCGGGAGCCCGATTCGGAACGAGCGGTAGCCCGAAAACGAGTCCAGCGCTTCAGCGAGAGCAACATGTTTTGCAGAAAAATCTACCAAAATCAAACTTCCAGGAATCCCTGTGGAAAAAAATACGCGGAGGGGGGCCGGACATTCCCTGGACGCCACCAGGGGAGAGAGGAGAGTAGTACTCATATTGTAATTGTGGAGGAGGAGGAGGAGGAGGAGGAGGAGGAGGAGGAGGAGGAGGGGGAGGAGGAGGACCTTGGGGACGATGAACAGGAACAGGCTATACGACGTAGTCGAGTGAGTAAAAAGATACCCTCTCTTCCCTGACCGACACGGAGGCCGAGAGCGAGCCCGACCGCGACGAAGATGCCCCCTTGTCTCTTACGTAAAGCAGGACGAAGTCCACCAGTAGCACAACCCCCGCGACGATCGTGGCTCAGAAATGCCAGGCCGATTCTTGAGGCAATGGCAGGACGAAACTTGAGGCCACTTGAAACCAACCCCGCGGCAGCAGATTGCCTGCTTTGTCGTGCGCGAGGACGGCGGAGAATCCAGATGAGCGCCACCACTTGCATGGAAGCCACGGGCGCCCAGCCCGCCTCGCAGACCGCCTGAACACGCCAGCGGAGCCTGGCAGCATCTGAGTCATGTGAAGGGGCCCTGGGACACACAAATTCGCCGGCCCAACGGGCCAGAGGCGTGCTAAGATCTCCGGTAACTGCTCAACAATATTTCTAGTTCGCGCGCGCGCGGGGCGGGCCCTGGGGGTCCCCGGACGAAAAGTACCCCGGCAAGGTCCCGGCAAGATCCCGGCAAGGTCCCGGCAAGGTCCCGGCAAGGTCCCTTTTCGGAGCCCAGGAGGGCTCCAAACGGTCCAAGAAAGGCCCGAGAAGCCCTCCAGACGGTCCAAGAGAGCCGGGAGACGCCGAAATATCACTCCCAAACGCCTGCGATGGCCTCAAGACGGCCCAACAGGCCTTCAAGACGCCCCAAGAGGTCCCTAAGCGGCGCCCCAAGAGGGCTCCCACAAGCAAAAATCGTCCCATTCCCTTAGGAAAACGTGCATTTTTAACATATCCGCCTCTTCGTCTTTCACACCTTTCAAGGCGGTCCAAGAGGCCCCCAAGATCACCCCAAGACGGCCCGAGAGACCCTCAAGACCGCTCAAAGACGGCCCAAGAGCGCTCCAAGAAGGCCCAAGAAACCCTCAAGAACTCTTTTTCGGAGCCCAGGAGGGCTCCAAATCGGTCCAAGAGGGGCCCGAGAAGCCCTCCAGACGGTCCAAGAGAGCCGGGAGACGCCGAAATATCACTCCCAAACGCCTACGATGGCCTCAAGACGGCCCAACAGGCCTTCAAGACGCCCCAAGAGGTCCCTAAGAGGTCCCTAAGCGGCGTCCCAAGAGGGCTCCCACTAGCAAAAATCGTCCCATTCCCTTAGGAAAACGTGCATCTTTAACATATCCGCCTCTTCGTCTTTCACACCTTTCAAGGCGGTCCAAGAGGCCCCCAAGATCACCCCAAGACGGCCCGAGAGACCCTCTAGACCGCTCAAAGACGGCCCAAGAGCGCTCCAAGAAGGCCCAAGAAACCCTCAAGACGGTCCAAGAGG
>CAUYUJ010000806.1:70382-109198 GCA_963575745.1 Prorocentrum cordatum
AGAGGTCCAGACCACTTCGCCGGGACCGGTTTTTCGTCCTGAGTCGTTTTTGACGCTCCCGAGGCCCAGCGAGGGCCCCCGGAGGACGAAAACTGTCAAAAACCGCCTGCTACAATTTTTGTTGGAGCGTCGGATCTCAGGGCACCCGGGGCAGGAAGGACAACTACCACACGCGGTTCGCCGGCGGCCCTCCGCCGGCGATGCCCGCCCCAAGCCTTGCTTCCGCCGGCCTCCCACGCCGGGCGTTCTGCCGAAGAAGTAGAATGGAGAGCAACTCACACGGAGGCTCCGGGTCGTTCCCGTGGCGCCCGCGTGGCGCTGTTGGGCTCGTGTGGGCGCTGCCTGAGCGAGCGCTGCTCGGCGCTTCTGGGCGCTACTTGGGCGCTGCTTGCGCGCTGTCGAGCGCTGTTCGGCGCTGATCGCCGACATGCACTCAACCCAAGACGAGCGGAAGCTTCCATGATCTTCGGCTGCACGCAAGAGTGGCCCTGGGTAAGAGTGACCTTTGGGGCGCGACTGTTCGGTGGCCGCGGGGGGGCCAAACCCAGGCGCGCAAGACGCTGCTATCGCGTCGCGTTCGGTGATCGGGAGACCCCCTTGAGCCCGCACCAAAGGTCACTCCGGCGAACGGCCACTCTTACGTGTAGTCGAGATCTACTGGCCATCAGACACAGGAGCTGCTCAGCCTCTCGACCCTCGAAGGGAAGGCCGCCCCCTCGTGGGCGGGTGGAGCGCGCGGGGGGCCGCGCGAGGGGGGGCGGCCTCCTGGGAAGGCTGGGGCCCTCCCAGAGGCCAGGGGCCCTCTCTTCCCGCTCTCGCCCTCGTCGTCGCCTCGTCGTCCCTCCCTCGTCGTCTTCGTCGTCGTCGTCGCCCGCGTCGTCGCCGAAGAAGAGAAACCTCATGAACATAAACTGTCGGAGCTCCGCGCAAAGTTCTTGGATCTGCGCTGGGCTCCCGGCGCGCTCCGCGCGCCAGGGAGGGGGGCCCAACAGCGGTCCAGGAAGTCCGCACGGAGCTCTGAAAGGTCGTGCTTCTGTCATTGGCCGTCCTTGCCTGTCACGGAGCCTGGCAGCTTCTGCGAAGGCCTCCCGGGAGCCAGGAGGGCTCCTGTCGATGATCACCGGAGCATGTGTTAGCGGCAACATGCGTTTGTCTACCGAGGCCGTTCAATGCGACGCGGGCGACTCAACGAGGGCCGACACCGACTGCGCGCTATCAGGGGAACCGAATGGGGTCAACATACGCTAGGGCCAACACACTTTGGACGCCCGAAATGGGTACGGAAAAAATCATTACAAAGCCGAACAACAAATTTTGCCCAAAACCGAAAGCGGCCGCTGTTGGGCAGGCGGCTTTCTCTCTTCAAATAACCGCGCCGCGGCGGCTCGGACAGCGAGTCCTGTTCAAAATGAACACGAACTGCTGTTGGGCATTGTACCCATCATTTCCGTACCCATGTCGATCGTCCCGACAGCAGAGGGGCGGCCAAGATAGGGGCGTCCAAGAGGGTGGGGCGCAAATCATGGCCGGCGGCATGTGCGCGGCCCAGGGGGGGGGACGTAAGGAAATAAGAAGAGGCGCCATGAGATCTGGGGAGATATCATGGCCCCCGCCAACATATCCACACCCCCTAGTCCTCACCCCCTCTTGGCCGCCCCCGAGACACACGTCCCCGTCCAGGCATTCCTGTAGGCCCACCACGACATGTTCTTAGAACCCCCAACAACTTCTAGTAAAAAAACAACGTTCTTAGAACATAAACACGATGTGGTGAAACAAGACAATACCAGCCACATAAACGTTCTAAGAACAGTTCGTGCAGACCATACAGGGTTTTCGGAACATGATTTGGTGGGCCTATAGGCAAGCCGGAGCGCTTCGCCACTGCTTGAGTCCTGAGGATCGTCGATCCGCAGCAGGCGCCCCGGCCTTCCGTGTGGCGCCCACGCCTTCATGGAAGGCCGCCGACCTCGCGCCCCGCCCCCTCCCTAGAGGCCTCCTAGATGTGGTCGGAAGATCGCGCCGAATCGACAATGCGTCGGTGATGAATCGGCGATGCATCGGTGATGCATCGGCGACGTCGGCATGGAGAAACACGTGCTCCACATCGAGCCGCATCGTCGATGCATCGGCGATGCGGCGCGATCCTTCAACCCCATCTATCCCGACCCCATCTAGGAAGCCTAGACTCTCTGTGCGCGCCAGCGGCCCCTTCTGGAAAGGCCCAACCCGGAGAGCTAGGGAAGCGGGGAGGAGGTGGAAGAGGAGGAGGATGAGGAGGAGGAGGAGGAAAAGGAGGAGGAGGAGGAGGAGGAGGAGGAGGAGGAGGAGGAGGAGGAGGAGGAGGAGGAGGAGAGAGAGAGGAGGAGGAGGAGGAGGAGGAGGAGCAGGAGGAGGAGGATGAGGAGGAGGAGGAGGAAAAGGAGGAGGAGGAGGAGGAGGAGAGGAGGAGGAGGAGGGGGAGAGGAGGAGGAGGAGGAGGAGGAGGAGGAGGAGGAGGAGGAGGAGGAGGTCCCCCCGGGGACTCACGGGGGGCCAGCTCTCCGTCGCGAGCCGTCTATCCTCGGCCCTGGGGCATTGGGAGGGCGCCGTCACGGCGAACGAGCTCCCGGACCCGCTCCTAGAGGCCTCCGAGATGGGGTCCGAGTAGATGGCGAGGCGAGGCGAGGCGAGGCGAGCGGCATGCGGAGAGTCCGCGCCCGTGGAGGGCTGCCGGTACACTGCCCACTTCTCACGCGCGCTTCTCCGAGTAGATGGGGTCGGAGGAACTCGCCGCATCGCCGCTGCATCGGCCATGCACAGGCGACGTCGGCGGTGCATCGGCGCCGCGGGCGTGGAGCAAGCTGGGCTCCGCGTCGAGCCGCAGCGCCGATGCATCGCCGATGCATCGGCGATGCGGCGCGATCCTCCGACCCCATCCACTCGGATCCCATCTATCGGGAGCGGCCAAGAGGGGGGTGTCCAAGAGGGGGGAGTGCAAATCATGACTGGCGGCATGTGCGTGGCCCAGCGGGGGGGCCAGGGACGTAATGAACTAAGAAGAGGCGCCATGAAACCCGGGGAAACATCATGGCCCCCGCCATGATATCCCCACCCCCTCTAGTCATCACCCCCCTCGTTGCCGCCCCCGAATCTAGGAGGCCTAGACCCTTTCCTCCCAGACTCCCGACGATGTGATCTCTTCACTCCTCGGCCCTGCAGGGGTCCCGGCGCCCTCTCTGGGGGCAACCTGCAAGTCCCCGATCCGATCGTGACAGTCCCGGGGACCGACAGGTGGGCCCCAAAGGCCGAAGTCGAGGAGAGCAACGCCAGGATCGACAAAAGGCATCGATCGGCGGCGCCGGCACGGGCGTGGTGCGAGAGGGGTGCCCTCGTAAAAAGGCGGGGAGGGAGGAGGAGGAAGAGGAGGAGGAGAAGGAGGAGGAGGAGGATGAGGAGGAGGAGGGCGGGAGGAGGAGGAGGAGGAGGAGGAGGAGGAGGAGGAGGAGAAGGAGGAGGAGGGCGGGAAAAGGAGCAGGAGGAGGAGGAGGAGGAGAAGAAGAAGAAGAAGGGGAAGGAGGAGAAGAAGAAGGAGTAGGAGGAGGAGGAGGACGAGGAGGGCTCCTTGAGAAGGCAGGCGGCCTCTTCGAAGCCCTCCCGGCTTCCAAGAAGCTTTTTTTTGCGAAGCCCCGGGGCCCTAATTACCAGGAGGGCGGCTTCCTTCTGAGAAGCCCCCCGTCTGCTCAGACGGCCGCCCCCCTCGCGCCATCCCCGCGCGCGCGCGCCGCCACACATCGTCGGAACTCTACGCCCCACTTGGTAGTCCCCAGACGTGGTGGTGACAGCACCCGGCGGTGAGCCTCGGGCGATTTGGTGTCACCACCCGGTCTGGGGACGCGTGTGGTTTGTCGAGGATGTCCCAAACGCTGGTGGGCCCAGGGGTCACAACACCCGGACGTGGCCCCGTGTTCCCAAAGCCTGGCGGTGACTTTTTGGGGGTGCCAGGCGTCACCACCTGACATCTCACCACCTGGTTTTGGGGGGCTTCCAACCCATGGCGTCTTCTGCTGGGCGCCTCCCGGAGCACGGCCTCGGTGAACGGCATCCTGGCCAGCGCCCACCTCTCCACCAGCTCGGCCGCGGTCAGGCCAGCGTGCTCCTCGCGGAGACCTGGGGACAGCATCGATCGCCACAGGGGCCATTGAGGAAACCCTGGGCCCAAGCAGAAAACTGGGGCCTGGGGCCCGGGGTCCTGGATGATGGGGGGGGCCGCCGAAGTTGTGGCCCAGAGGGGGCTGCGGCCCAAGGAGAGCAGGCCTGGCGGTGGCGCTGTACCCTGAGAGATCCAGCGTCGCGAAGAATTACAATGGAAACCCATGCCGTATGCAGCGTCACTGCCAAGTTCGCCTCCTCTTTTTGGCACACATACCATGACAAATCAAAGAAAAATCTGAGGTCCGCGCGGCGGCGCTGGACCCCCTTCGCGGCGCCTCTGGGTCCGCCCCTGGCGCGCCCCGCTCGCCGGGCAGCGGGTTCCAGCGCCGATCCGAGCAAATTCGCGCGGAGCTCCGAATTTATGCTTTCAGTGGAAACCCATGCCAAGAAACACCCTGCTTGCCTCCAGGGTGCCCTGGGTTTCTTGGGTTTCGATCGGTCTCTGGGGGGGGGCGAAACTCTCACTGCCGACTGACGCGCCTGCCGTGCGGACGGCGCTGGTATATGCACGAAGTATTCGAAACTAGAAATCCGACGAACGGCGCGCAAAGGCAAACGGGTGTCTTCGTGGCCCAGCCCCGCCCCTGATTCCGTGTTCGCTCACTGCGCCCGCAAGTTTCTGGGATAGTTAGTACGTCTCGTGGCGCGCCTCGCCAACAAAAAGTCAACCAGAAACGGCGCGACGGAAACACTTACAAATTCACGTTGGGGGGCCAAGACGAAGCACGTACAGGGACCGCTGGGGACGAGGAAGGCGGATTGGCCCCGCCTCCATCTCCAGCGGACCACCCCTGCGCGCGCCCCTAGAGTCGAGCTTGAGTGGAGAGGACGCGCGAGAGGACGCAAGACCCTCCCGAGGGCCACGTCGCCACAGGCATGTAAAAAGGCATGCGTCGCGAGACGCAGGACACAGTCCTCCTCCTCCTCCTCCTACTCCTCCTCCTCCTCCTCCTCCTTCTCCTCCTCCTCCTCCTGTGAATGAGAATTCGCTCCCAATCCCCACGGCCTACGGCCCTAACCTCCCGCCGATCCCCACGGTACAGCTCCGCCCGTTGGTGAGGGGTCGAGGTAGAGGAGGGAAGGGAGGCCAAGCACGTGGAAGAAGGAGCAGCTCTCTGTAGTAGCGTCCCGTGCTTCCCCCTGTGGCCTTTTTTCTAGGGTGACGCATTCATTTGACATGTAATGACCTGCGCACTCTCTGGCCACGGGGATCGAAGGCATTTCATCGGTCCCCAGGGGGCGCCCCTGGGCTGCGTGCCATATTTGGGGGTTGCCCCTAATGGGGCAGTGCGGCTCCGCCCGAGCGCAGGGGCCGTGGATAGGAAGGCGGCCCGAAGGGTACGCCACTCAGAGTTCTACGCGAGGCCAGGTCTTAATCCAGTCGAGCCGCGGGTAACCCCGCAACCCACCGAACTCCAGGAGTCCAGTCCAGTCCAGTCCTCCTCCTCGGGCACCCCTGATCTGGCAGAGGTCGACCTGCTGATCGTGGGCCGACTCCACTTCCGGACCGCCGGGGAACGGACCGGAGAACGGACCGGCCCCGTCTCCATCCCCTGCGCGCCGCCCCGACGATCAAAATGCCGAAGTGTGAACCTCTTTGGCGAAGGGGGCCCCGGGACACACACAAAACATAGATAGGCACAAATGACCGGATCCCCCCTATCGTTTCCCATGTTTTTTTCTGGGCTTCTGTCTCCCCCCGACTGCCCATAGTTCCCCAATCTTTTCTGGGCTTCTGTCTTCCCCCCACTTCCCATAGTTTCCCCATATTTTCGGGGAGGTCGACGATGAATTCTGTCTGTGTGCTTTTTCCCCTCCTGCTTTGGGCTCGGGGGGGGGGGGCCCTGGTTCCTGGGGACGCTCTTGGGGCATTGGCCGGGGGGGCCCGCTCGCGGGCGACCAGAAGGGCCGCAGCACGATGGCCGAACATGCGTGAAGGGGCCCTGGGACACACAAACAAGCAGACGCAAATATGACCGGATTTTCCCCACACTTTTTCCCAGACCTTCTGGGCTTTTGTCTTCTCCCCCCCCCCGCACTGCCCATATTTTCCCCATATCTTCGGGGGAGTCGACGATGAATTGTGTCTGTGTGTGTGTGTTTTCCCCTCCTGATTTGGGCTCGGGTGGGAGGCCCAAGGACACACAAACAAGCAGACACAAATAGAACCGGATGCCCCACAGCTTCCCATATTCTCTGCGCTTCTGTCTTCCCCCCCACTGCCCATATAGTTCCCAAAATTTTCGGGGGAGGTCGACGATGAATTCTGTCTGTGTGCTTTTTCCCCTCCTGATTTGGGCTCGGGGGGGAGGCCCTGGTTCCTGTAGGGGGCCGCATGCGAACCCTACCCCTACCCCCCACGATTTCTGAGGGGGAGGGGGGGATCACTTCGCTCGGGAGCTCCCGAGCGAAGTGGAGCTCCCGAGCGAAGTGAACCCCACCCTCCCCCTCAGAAATCGTGGGGGCTAGGGGTAGGGTTCGCATGCGGCCCCCTACAGGAACCAGGGCCTCCCCCCCGAGCCCAAAGCAGGAGGGGAAAAAGCACACAGACAGAATTCATCGTCGACCTCCCCCGAAAATGTTGGGAACTATATGGGCAGTGGGGGAGGGAGAAGACAGGAGCCCAGAAGAGATGGGAGACTGTGGGGTTCGCATGCGGCCCCCTATCCCAGGGACGCCCTTGGGGCACTGGCCGGGGGGCCCGCTCGCGACCGAGGCTCGCGGGCGGCCAGCAGGGCCGCAGCACGATGGCCGAGCATGCGCCCCGACCTCCGACTCTCGAGAGAGCAGGAGGAGGAGGAGGAGGAGGAGGAGGAGGAGGAGGAGGAGAAAGAGGAGGAGGCGGAGGAAGAGGAGGAGAAGGAGGAGGAGGAGCATGAGCAGGAGGAGGAGGAAGCCACGGGCTGAGGAGGGGCCCGCCGCCGCGTGGGGTCGTGTCGTCCCCTCGTTCGGCCAGCCCCGTCAGCCCGGGCCAGCGCGCCGCGGCGCCATTAAAGAAGCAAAGCTGAAGAGAAGCGCCGCGGCCGCGACGCCTAGGCTAAAGAAAGACGCCCAGGCAGAAGGAAGAAAGTTGGCACAGGAGGGCCCGCATAGCGCGAGGCCACGCCAGGACACTCTTGAAGGTAGTCGAGGCCTCCAGACTACTTGCAGATCATCACTCAGCACAGCCCTTCGACAACATGGCGAAGAGCTGGAAGCAGCAGCAGCAGCGCGGCGCCTCGAGGGAAAGGTGGTCAGGAGCAGGGACCACACACCTCGAGGCGTCTCAGCGCGGCCCTGGGAAAAGGTGGACAGGAGCAGGGTCCACAGCCCAGGCGCAGCGCCAGCGCAGCGCAGACTGGACTGGCGACTACGGAGCCATTGGTGGGCGGCCCTGGGAGTGGCAGCAGCATAGTCAGCAGCAGCAGCAGCAGCCACAGACCCACAAGCGCCACCAGCAGCAGCAGCAGCAGCCACAGACCCACAAGCACCAGCAGCAAAGCGACAGCGACCAGCACTGGAAGCACAGAGCGCCCTGGAGGAGCGCCTCAGCCAGAAAGAGAAGCGGCAGGCGCAGAAGAAGGGACCAGCTCGACATGCCTGCCGCAGCCCACATCGGCAGCTACCAGTACAGCCCCCAGCAGAAGGCAGTCCTGGACAGCATCACGCCAGTCTCCTTCGCCGTCGCGATGGAGCACGAGAGCTGGTCCGCACCTCCAGATGACGAAGAGATGAGGTTCGTGTGGTACAAGACCAAGTGCCACAGGCTGGGGCGTCTCACCGAGAACATCGCAGGTGCTAGGCTGGCCGGCTTGTGCACAACCAGCCTCGAGCAGGAAGCGGCGATCACCGCCACGAACATCTCCTTCGTCCTGCCCCATAAAGAACGCATGAGGCAGCTCAGGGCCACGCTGGAAAAGCTGGAGGGGGAGCATGCAGAGATGGAGAAGCGGCTCAGCAAGATGCTGGACCAGGAGGCGACGGCAGCCAGAACCATCAGGGTCTACAAAACCCTGATGAGGGAAACCAGAGATCAAATGGCCAAGTCGGCGGGAGTAAAGGACGAATCATCCGAGGAAGACGGGAGCCATGATCCCACCAGAGGACGCACGCCACACCCAGCCGCGAGGAGAAGGCGCGACCCTGCGGCAGCTCCAGCGGCTCCGGCCATGGCCCAACCAGCCACAGCTCAGCCAGCCCCAGCCCAGCAGCCCCGACCAGTCCCAGCAGCATCAGACGAGATCAAAGACGCCATCAGGAGATTGACCGAGAGGCTTGATTCGCAGCAGAAAAAAGAACAGCAGCAAAGCGACCTACTTGCACAAGCAGAGTTCAAGCACAAAAGCGAACTGAAGGCCTACGAGCAGACCATCGCGCAAAAGATGTACCACACGACCGAAGAGCAGTTGGCCAAGCAGGAGAAGTGGCACATATGGGAGGTCAACGCTCTCAAGCGGCACCACAACGCCAAGCTAGAGGAGGAGGAAGCAAAAGCATACGAAGCACAAAGAGGCACCCAGAGGACACAGGAGGAAAGGGCCAAAGGGATGCTCGCAGACCTGCAAATGCATATCGAGATGGAAAAGAAGACCTTGCGCGAGGAGATGCACATGGAAGACCAGAGAAGAGCAGCCATGTACACGCAGCAGGTCCAGAAGGCCAGGCAGGAGGAGCAAGCTGCGAGAGAGATGGCAACCCAAGAGGCCCAGTGGTACAAGATGGCGCAGGAGCACAACGAGAAGGCGATGCAGGAGATGGCGGAGGCGGAGTACCAGGAGAGATGCGCCCGCCACAGCGCTTATAAGGAGGAGGAGCTGCGGATCGCAGTGAACTATCAGCAGATGGCCCACGAGCATCAGGAAGAAGCCAACAAGCGCGAAGCGATGCGGGTCGTCCTGAACCTGGAGCACGCAGCCATCCAGGCGAAGGCATACGAGATGCAGCACGAGCAGGAAAGGTATCTGGAGCGCGTCGGCGAGCACCAGGAGGAGGTGGACAAAGCCCAAAGGATGGAGGAGGTGGCACTGCAGCGACAAGCAGCAGCCACAAGCGAACTCCATGCATTACAGCAGCAGCAGGAGATGGAGAACCAAGCGGCGCACCAGTACCACAGTACACTGCAGCACCAGTGCCAGCAGGAGATGCAGGCCATCGCGCAGCACTACGCCCACAACCATCATATGAACGAAGCGCAGAGGCAGCAGCAATTACAAGAGCTCCAACGGGCACATGATTTGCAAACGGCTGGACTCCAGACTGCACTACGGGATGCCTGGGGAGCAGGAGGACAAGTGGACGAGGACCTGCTAATCGACATGACGGAGGACCTCATGGGAGACACAGCCACGAGCGAGCGTGACCAAGGCATGGCGGACCAGGAGGGCGCGTACCAGAGGGAGCAACTTGAGGCAGACTTACTTCGGCTGCTACCTAGCCAGTACGAACTTCCACATCCAGAACTGCCGCCGTACCTCGAGGAGCTGGCCGAGGTGGGATTTGGAGAGAGGTCCCATACATCGTCTATGCCAACGCCAGAGGAGCCTACCCCCTCGTCGAGCGACGACCTCAGCTTCCAGAACCAAAGCTTTGTGCCGAGGACATCCGCCGAAGAGTGGCCGCTCCCCCCACCACCACCGCAGCAGCGCCAGCACATCGAGGAGTACAACAGGGTCGGCTCCTCATCGCACTCAGGGATGCTCGAGGTACGGGCGAGCAGCGATTGCATCCCAATTGGCGAATCCGACGACGCTGACCTGCTGGACGAAGAGTGGAAGAACCGCCAGAGCCCGAGCAAGGAGAAGGAGGGCGAAGCCCCGACAGACCTCGCCTCACTCTCACCAACGATACCAGCCGACTCACCCATCCCGACGGAACAGCCCACGCCAAGACACATACTGTTTCCGCCCGTCACGCCTCTCACGCCACACAAAACCCCACAACAGCGTTCACAGACAGCCAAGACTCCCATGACGACGCTGTTCATCGACCTCAGCCGCGACGAGGAGGATTGCCCCAGCACACCTCCACGGATGCCGATTGAGGATATCACGCCCACCGAGCCACACGAGCCACGACTGCCACCACCGCGTTTCCACTTGGGCACACCAGAGAGGACGAGCTCGGCACCTCCATGCAGAGGTAACCTGAAGCAACCACGAGAACCCAGGAGGGCGAGGAGCCAGCCGAAAAAGGTCAGGATCTGCGACGCGGACGATGGCTTCGCGGACCCAGGTGACAGAGTGGCATCCTTCATCGAGAGCGGCGAGAGCGACCTCGACGGGGGTCGACTGTCAAAAAACTGATACGGAGTACGCAGGCTGGGGGGCAACTGGCCCAGACCTGCGTCCAGACAACGACACCAGAAGATATCGGGGACAGCGGGCCCAGACTCAGAGACCCTTGCGGTGACGAGCCTACGCCCAACGACCCACACCCATGGCTTTCGGCCATACGCACACGATCGCACCTAGCCTCCATCACACTACATAGCTATGACCAAGCCGATGCGAGCCTGGGGGATGCCGCATCCGCTTCAAATCACCAACGCTCTACTAGGGAGCCCCGACTCAAGAGGCGTAGCAGACGAACTACCTGCACTATCAGCTCCCTAGACGCCGTGTCTGTGGGCAAGGGTGGGGACCACCCACAGAACGGCGACATCAAGTCTGAGCGCTCTAAGCGCGGACCTGAGCGACTCCCTCAGGCCGCGAGCCCCACTGCCAGTGGGGTTCAGACAAGCAACCAGCACCGCGACAGGGTGAGACTGCAGCAAGAGTGGGAGAGCTACTCGAGCAGTCCGACGCAGTGCCAACAGCGTGGACCAAGGCGACACCCCTTGGCCACGTCTGGCTCGACATCCCACTTCGCGGGAGCCGCGGCGGCCCATGCGGCGTCGCAGCCCAGGCACCACAGCCATGCGAAGGAGGACCCAGGCAGCAGGTCGAGACTACCAGATCCATCACATCTGGAGGTCTCCCAGCGCCGGGTACTCGAGGAGCACCCCACGCTTGCAGACGACGGAGCCTGGCTTGCCCGCCAACCTCTCGACCCCAGCCACCTGGGTTCGCAAGCAGACCACACGGCAAGCACAAAGACCCCCAGAGGGCTGGCTAGTCCACCAGCGTCAGCCAAATTAAATGCAGGCACCACGACACACCCAGGCACTGACTACAACCGACAGATACAGCATGGACCCATACAAGCCTACCAACTAGAGCAAATACAGGACACATACCTTGACAGCAAAAGCTACAGCCCTACAGCAGCAGAACCGCACCCCAACGACGCCACAGCTGTTGCAAGAGAAAGAAGAGTGGCGAGGCGCAAAAGATTACTAAGACAGGCGCACAGGGTGGAGATGCGACCAGACTTTGGAGTGCCGCTGATCAATAACCCCTTCGAGGCGCTTGCGGACAGCAGCACCTGCGAGGACGAAGCACTGCCAGATAGCACTCAGCCTCCTGGAGCGGAACATCCTGAGGAGCAGGACTTGGACTCCGCCAGCGAGCGCCCGAGTCGAGAGCGCAGCAGCTGTCCGAGGTCGCGTACTACTTGGAGGGCAGCGCCTCGGTACACATCAGCTAAGCAGACTCCTCGCTCTGACGAGTCCAAACAACATAACGTACCGACCAGGACCTACCCGCGTTGGCGTGTCAGGGCGGGGTCGCCTCACTCTGCAAGGCCGTCGACGGACGGACCTGCTCTCCCCGAGCAGCTGCGGGTTGACTCCCCCTTGCAGGTGCGAAGACGCGAGAGCATGCCTCCGACGGGAGGGTGGCCGATGCCTTGCTCTCGTGACAGCGATGTCGTGCTGAGGCGCTCAACCAGGTCCAACGACGAGCAACCATCTACACTCCCGCCACCGACACCAGCCAAACCAAACCTAGACCCTCAAGAGCAACGCGCAGAGCCAGCACTACCTATCCTTCCACCACCGAACCCAACCGACCCTCATGGCGGCATATCTCATCGACTACGTGACAGCATGCTCCAAGCCCAATCACACGAGCTCCTGTTCAGTCAGGCCGTGCGGGCTGGATCGGACAACTTGAACGCCGATGAGAAGTGCTGCCAAAAGCCGCCGTCCCCACGGGAATGGAGCACGACGCGGATGGGGACCAAGCCCTACAAGCCAACCGACCACTTGGAGACCGAGCAACCACTCCCAGACGCAACGACTAATGCCAGACAGCACCCCCAGCCCCAGAGGGACGCACATCCCCGACGAGCAATGCTGCCGTTCAGGAGCTACCACGGAGCTAGCGGGCAGCCGACGGGGCGGCAACAACCATCTCCGCACCACAACGACGTACAACCCCAGCCATGAACCCCTTCCGCATCCCAACTAGGCGGAGCACAACGGCGGAAGACGCCCGAGACAACCAACGCACTAGCCAACACACCAGCACTGACAGCGAGTACAGCGACGACTACCGGCGCTGCGAGCGCAGAAGGAGACGACGACAAAGAACTAGACCAGCAACACACGGGCAAGCGCACAAAACCGACCAGCGCAGAGACAGCAACAGCACGCAGCGACGCTTCCTCAACATCGGATCCCCACAGTTCCTACCGACGCAATTCCAGCAACACATCCAGAAGCTGACATGGCATTACGACCTCGAAGAGCACGACCTGCACGAGCATACCAGGCTGGCGGTGAAGCACCTTGCTCCCTCGAGACCTTTGTCGGCAGTGAAGCGGCACTACTACTTCACCGACGCGTCCTACCATGCCAAAGCACCGGGTACATCAGCATGGGCAGTGGTACACCTGAGAGAGGACGACCAGGGCATCGCCTACTACAGGCACATGTACTCCAACCACGCCCTGTCCGTCAGCGAGGAGATGGCCAACAACATCACCTCCAGCACCAGCCCCGAATTGGGAGCGCTACTCTGGGCAGGCATCGCATGTACACAGGAGGACGATGAGCAGGAAATCGTCATGATCGGAGACAACACCGCGGCTTTGGGAGCGGCAGCTGGAACATCGCGGATCAGATCGAGTAGGAACCGCCCCCTTGCGAGGTTTACACGCATATTATTCCAGCAGTTACAGCTCACAAAGGACATCAGCTTCGAGCACACTCATGCGCATCGAGACGCACCCTGGAACGAAGCAGCAGATATTTTATCAAAATATGCCGCACTCCAACCAGCACCACCACCACCTGCGGAAGAGCTAGTCAATATAGTACAGTATACCAGCACACTCGAATGGGCTTGGATGGCCAACCCAGCGGGGAACGACCTACATGCGTACCCACCGTGGAGGCATGGACGGCTCGAGGAGCACGTCTCGCCCCAGCGGGCTGACGCAGACCACATCCCCGACCTCACCGCAGACAGCTACAACAAGGGCACGCTGAAGCTCAACATCGCGCAGTACAACGCTCAGTCCATGGTGGGCGACTTCACCTCCACAGACCTGCACATGGACATCTCCAGTAAAGGGGCTCTAGTCAGAGCCCAGCTCCTGGACCACCATGTACACGTCGCGGGGCTGCAGGAGACACGCTGTAAAGAGGCCATATGGACAGGACAAGGCTTTATCAACATCCAGAGCGATGCGCAGGACGGCAACTGGGGATGTGCACTACTACTCAACGTCGAGTTACCGTACGGGCAGCTCAAAGGGAAAGACCTGTACTTCAAGCAGTCCCAGCTGACAAAACTGTACTCGTCAGCCAGGATTCTCTTTGTCCGCGTGCAGGCTCCTCTGTTCCATCACGTCATCGCCGTTGCTCATGCCCCGTACCAGAAGGCCAAGGACATCAACGGCTGGTGGGAGCACTTCAGGGAGCTGTGTGACACGTGGAAACCAGAGATCCTGCTCATCGACGCGAACGCCAAGCTAAGCCACAAGGACGGAGAGGACACTCAATGGTTGGGCCAGAAAGGTCCAAATCAGCTGACAGACAAGAATGGACACGAATTCCACGAGTCTGTCGCCAGCTGCCACCTGCACGTCGTCAACACATACTACGGGAACAACGACGATTACACGTACCACAAGGACGGGATCTCCAACCGCATCGACTACGTCGCCATGGCTCCCTGCCTGTTCAAGTGCGTGGCGGCTTGCACTGTCTTGAGAGACTTTCAAAAGCCAACCGCCAAAAAGAAGAACGAGCACAACAAGCAGAGGAGGAACTACGCCCAGAACGGCTACGACACGACCACAGACCACATGCCCGTGCTAGTTGAAGTTGTGGGCGAAATCATCGGGCGCCATCGTAGTTCGAAGGGGAACGGGTTATTGGATACTAACAAACTCAAGAACCCAGAGCGTATCACCGCATTCAAGCAGGACCTGAACAACATCAGCTTACCACCGTGGAAGGCAGACGTCAACGACCATTACCACGAGACAGCGGGACTCCTTGCCGAGAAGACGAAGCAGCATTTCGGACGGGACCCGCTTACCCCTTGCAACGTCACAATCTCTGAGGCTAGCATGCGCCTATTGAGGCTGCGCAGATTCGCTGAGAGCTCCACGCGGACCTACACGAACAACGGGGACCCAGCACCTCTTGAAGTCTTCCGCAAGAGGCTCTGCTACGAGGCGCCTGTCTATGCCCGTGTGGAAGATAGCTGGTATTGCTCTGTGGCAGCCCTTGTTGGAGCGTGCCAGCTCAGTCATGCCACCGGCTGCCTCGGCATCGCGCATGACGCTGCCAGGCTCTTCATCGACCACACCAAGGACACGTTCAGACACCAGCTGAGTACCGACCGCAACCATTACTTTCACGAACTTGGCAGCAAATTGGCGGATAGCAGAACAGCAAGAGACGCCAGGACCGAGTGGCAGCTGACAAAGAAGATTCTAATCCATGGCGGGCGCAAACCAAAATATGTTAGCGCGCTGCCCACTATGCAGCAGCCCGACGGCACCGTCATGGGCAGCCAGGGCGAGATCAGCAGAGCCACCCTGCAGCACTTCGCCAAGATTGAGTCAGCCGACATCAGGGACAAGTACGACCTGGCGGACCGCGACAATATCAGCCGTACCCACAGATCGCCACCCGACGAGGTCTCACAGCACCTGCACATGACACTCAACGATCTGGTGGAGAGCTTTGCGGACGGCAAGAAGGGCCGAGCAGGAGGACCCGACGGCAATTTGGACGACATCCTCAAACTCGCACCTGAGGAGACAGCCCGCCATTGGTACCCAGTCGTCTTGAAGACGATACTGCGAGGCAGAGAACCGATCCAATTTAAAGCAGGTATTGCAGTGAAGCTGTACAAGGGTAGCGGCACGAGGGCCCTCCTGGAATATTACAGGTCGATCCTCCTCAACAACACCGTGGCCAAGCACTACCACAAGTGGCTCCGCGCAACTACGTTGAGGGTCTGCAGCAGCCTGCTGAGAGTCACCCAGCATGGCGGAATCCCGAAGAAGTCAGGCGCGTACTCCACCCATACTATCAAAGCGTTCTTCAGGATCTGCAGGCGGAGACGTCTCAGCGCAGTCGGCATCCTGCTGGATCTACGACAGGCCTTTTATTCAGTTATTCGAGAATTTGTGCTGGGACGGGAAGGGGAGAAGCCTTGGCTCCTAAAGGTGATGGCAGGAGGCGCTCCACCTGAATGGCTCATGCCGGCCATCCAGCAGCTGATAGCGTCCCAGGCTACTTAGCACTCAACGATGTAGACGAGAACCTGCGATTCCAGCTAGAGGAAGCACACGACACGACATTCTTCCAAGTGCGGGGAGAAGAGCTTTGCGCGGAGAGCCGCAAGGGCACACGCCCAGGCAACGGCCTGGCCGACCTCATCTTCAACATCAGCTTCGCGCACGCTCTGGGCCCACTGGAGCAGGAGCTACATGCAGGAGGGTACCTACTACAACTACCACCAGCGGGCGAACAAGCCATTGTCACGTCAGGCCAGCTCCAAGGGCTGGAAGGGACCCTGCCAGAAGTATCCTTCATGGACGATGCGACATTCCTGTGCGTACTTAACGACAACACGAAAATCGAGAGCAGCATCTTCGACATATTGTCCATCATTGCAAGGAGACTCAAGATCTTCGGGCATGACCTACACCCCAAGAAGACTAAAGCGTTGCTGCATATCGATGGGCACGCCAAGCAGCATATCAAGGCGAAGATTTTCAAGACAAATCCCATCACGCTGCGGCGCGAGGATGGTCAGCCGCCAACTAGCACTGAAGTGTCAACGGCGGAGGTCACGACCCAGGGACTCACATTGGGCAATATCGTGACGAGTGATGGTGGGGAGGGGCCGAACCTTATGAGACGCATCATAGACCACAGATCCGCAGAGGGCCCCTTGAAGAAGTCCATCTTCCGCCTGCCGCACATCGACCTCAAGGCCAAGCTGCTGTACCTCACGGCGCTGGCGCAAAGCAAGCTGACCTACGACTGCGAAGTGTGGGGGCCACTTACAGTACAGCAGAAGCAGATGCTGCAGAGCAGACACATGGCGAGTCTGCGGGCCGCCGCAAGACAACAGCGACACAGCGCGGGACATGTACATACCTTGGATGACGAAATATACTTGCTGTGCGACGAAGTACCGATCCACATGTACCTGCGCCGACGGCGCCTGATGTACCTGGCCAGGATGGCGCATGCAGACACGCCCTTCCTCCACCGCCTCATCGACGAACTCTGGGAGGATGAGAAGGCCTGGAACGCTCTTATCGTCGAAGATCTGGACTGGATAAGAAGTTTCCTACTAGACGACGAGGACATCGGCAGCGACATCAGGGGATTGCTGCGATGGCTACGCACACAGCACGTGCGAGCCGCACAAGCCACGATCACCCGTGCGTGGCTCAGGTACAAAGCATGGCAGCACGACATATATCGACATCGAGTTTGGCAAAGGCAGCTACACCGTCTTGCGCAAGAGTTTGGAATGACCACGCCCAACTTCGAGGGGCTGCCGCCCGCACAGCACTGTGGCTACATATGCTATGAGTGTGGCAAGATATTAAAAACTCGGGGAGCATGGAAGCGCCATCGCACCATGGAACACATCGGCTACGACCTTCCCGAATTGCTTGCCCGTTCGACTACCTGCCCTGGGTGCGGGAAGAACTTCATAACGAGATCCCGCATACTCAAGCACCTGAGAAGGTGCCCCAAATGCCTGGCGGTCCTCCAAGCAATCGAGGTCCCAATGGATTTGCAGGAGGCAGCCGAACGCCGAGAAGAAGAACGAGAAGCTGTGGCGGCGAGGAAGGCAATGGGGCATGGAGCTACAAAGGCGCTGGTGCCCGCCCAGCAGGTCATACAGCTCAAGCTGGCCGACTACATAGAGCAGCACCAGCTCCAACTCTCGCCGGCCCCGCCTGCGGCAGCGGACGTCCAAACAGCGACACCACCTGCAATCGTATTCTCACCGTGCAGGCCCATGGTTACCACGGCTATGTTCTTGCTGCACCTTTTCTCGGGCAGACGTCGAATCGAGGATTTCCAGTACCACTTCGAGATGAACATTCGGGAATGCAACTTGGTAGTACTATCGATCGACGTGCAGATAGACCCCGTCAAAGGAGACCTGACGAAGCCAGACGTCGTCGACTTTTGGTGCGCAGCGATACGACAGGGCAAAATATTTGGTATTGTGGCGGGCCCGCCCTGCGAGACGTGGTGCTCATCGCGCTGGCATGCCGCCGAGGGGAAGGCACCTCGACCACTACGTACACATGAAGCCCCCTGGGGCATACAAGCAGCTAGCCAAGCGGAGCATCAACAGATCGCACTAGCCAACGAGCTATAAAGGACAGCCTTACTACTCATCACCACGGGCCTGCAGTACAACGTCTCAGCCGTACTCGAGCATCCCGCCCCAGCCACATGGTGCCCCCAAGCGCCCAGCAGCTGGCAGCGAGCAGAGACGCTCTGGCTCCTGGAGCAGACGGGCGTCGAACTTCACTACATAGACCAATGCCAGTTCGGGCAGGACGCGAGAAAACCAACATGCCTGATGGCGGCACACCTCGGTGAACTCGCACAGGAGCTAAGGGAGGTACCTGGGGGACAGCTATGCCGACATGCGGGACATGCCGGAGTTTACGGACGAGACGGCCAAGGCGGCTGGAGGACCGCCCCCCTCAAAGAGTATCCATCAAGGTTGTGCAAGGCAATGGCGACCGCCTTCGCAGCCCACTGGGGGCAGCTTGCTGACGCAGAGGCAATGTGGGCCGAAACGGACGACTGCTACCACAGGTTCTACGCCCCCTTGGATTACTACATGGAGACAGACCAGATCGGCCATGATTGCCACAGGGCATGGGGCAACCATCGGCGCTAGCAATTGGCACCGCGGCGGCTTATTTGGTGCAGCTAGGCGAGTCAAGCGTCCAGTATTATATACTTTTGCCCCGTAAGGGAACACTGGTCTGCAATTTGGCGCAGACCACCGGCTTGCTACAGATCTGATGGCAGCTGGCATTACAATATTTTATACAGAGTATTTCAGATTGGCTTCAGAAGTCTCAGCGCACCTACGGCATGGCCCAAACCCTGTTGCTAACGGGTTACTGGTACGGATGCGACCTGGACAACGACTGCGTGCCATCTCGAGGGGGGGGGACCCGTAGCGCCCATACGGGTGGGCACGATCCCTCAATGGCGACGGAGCGTGCCCCCCCCTCGAGCACCTGCTGGATTTATCGACTTTCCTAACACTGGCATTGCTTACTATGATTATTTGGCCCTGGGCAGGCATTACGGTGTGCTGCTTAAGTCCTGAGGAAGCCCCGAATGCGTGGGAAGACCTCAGGCAGCGGCGCCAACCTTGGTTATCGTTAGAACGCAAGACCTGGGGAAGCCCCGAATGCGAGGGAACACCCCAGGCACAAGTCGCCACGTTTTGATGTGTACCGCGGCGGCTCCTGGAGATCTACAGTATGGATGGCGCCAGCTGGCTGGCAGCGGGCGGCCCATTGGCCGTCAGCGTATCACCGACCGACATCGACAGCATACCCAACACGACCCCCTACAACTCCTTTCAAGTCAACGCTGTCCTGGTGAGGATCAAACTTCGAGACGGGCTCGAAGGGCTGGGGGGGAAGGACGAGTACTTCCCGCGCCCGCCAGCGGGGATGGTGAGGGGCAGGGGGGGGGTAGGACGGCCACTACCCGCGCCCCCGCGGTCCGCCCTAGCTCGCCACCCCCACCATTCCCATGGAGAAGGAGGAGCTACCCGATCGCCCGAGGGCGAAGCTGGACAGCCGAGACTCACCACTCCGACGACAGGTACCAGGCCTGGGGTTCGCCCCCACCGAGGGCACCGTGACCCCTAGCCATAGCGGGACGAGGTGGGACAGTAACGACCCCCACTTGAAGTCGGTGCATGGAGGCCTTGGGAGCCCACCACCAACACAACACCAGCAACAGCCCGATCCCCAACGACCTCGCCAACTCGTTCCACATCTGCACGCAGCCCCATACAACGACATCTACAACATCCGAGATCAGTACCCTCCTGCAGCTCAAAAGCAGGGGGTCATGACCGACGGCCCTCGCGTGGCAGGCGAGGAGAGTGCTGCAGAGCCGCTGAATCCAGAGGCTCGGCGGGCCTCCACAGCGCTGAGCGCCGAAGGGTGGAGGCCGCCGCAGAGAAGGCGGCCATCCACCAGATGACCTGGCGGCTGGGCTCAGCGCGAGGCGCCGAAGGGAGCACAGCCGCCGTACATGAGACCGACCGCTAGGCGAGGAGAGTGCTGCAGAGCCGCTGAAGTCAGAGGCTCGGCGGACTCCACAGCGCTGAGCGCCGAAGGGTGGAGGCCGCCGCAGAGAAGGAAGCCATCCACCTGATGACCTGGCGGCTGGGCTCAGCGCGAGGCGCCGAAGGGAGCCCAGCCGCCGCACAAGAGGCCGACAGCCCACAAAGAGGCCGAGGCTAGGACAGCGCTGCAGAGCCGCTGAAGTCAGGGGCTCGGCGGACCTCCACAGCGCTGAGCGCCGAGGGTGGAGGCCGCCGCAGAGAAGGCGGCCAGCCACCTGATGACCTGGCGGCTGGGCTCAGCGCGAGGCGCCGAAGGGAGCCCAGCCGCCACACAACAGGCCGACCGCCCACAAAGAGGCCGAGGCCTGGCTGCGGGCCGAGCTGGCTGAGCTGGCACGGGCGCGCGCGGCGTCTGCCGAGGGCCCAGATGGGCCCTCACCTTTTTGCTTTACTGAAACCCGGCCCCTCTCTCCCTTCTCTGTGATTTACTGGTCCCAGGCTCCCTGTTTCCCTCGGGGCCGGGTTCCCGGGGCCGCAGTCTGAGCGCCCGCACGGCCCTGGTGGGCCGCTGCAGAGCGCTCCGCGCCCGCGGAGCGCGCGACAAGACGCTGCATAGCGAGAAACGCAGAAACGCAGGAGGAGGAGGAGGAGGAGGAGGAAAGTGGCTGAAGTCGTGTTGTTCCCGTCGCACAAAAGGACCAAATCCCAGAAACAGTTTCGAGCAACCCGGAAAGTGTGGAAGCAGTGTCTGCCCGACACGCTGGCGAAGTGCCGAACGAGTATCGCCTCCCAGGGCCCGACACGTCAAAACCGCCCAGTGTCGATACTTTCTTGGAACTCGAAATTCTTTCTGGTTGTCAAGGCTGAATTAGGTTGGAACATCGTGACGCTAAAGTAGATGGGGATCTGAGAATCCAACAAGGCCTAAATTCAACGGCCTGCGTGCACCCTTGATCTGGCAGGGTCGACGCACTAATCTCGGGGGCGCGCAAGCATGGATTAGCGATCTAACGGATTTGGCGCGCGGTCGGCAAATCATGGATGGGGGTAGGCGCCCTCTCCAAAATGCGGCCCGTGCGGCCTCGTTCGGCGGCGGAAATCCGCGATTCCCCCTGGAAACTGGACCGGTCGCTGAATCCACGCCCCCTCGATCCATGCTCGCGGTCGCCCGACTCAAGTAGATGGGGATCTGACAATCCAAAAACATGTTGGGATTGTCAGATTCAAAATCCGACAATCCAAAACTTTTTTGCAAAAGACCTGGTTTCAACGACCGGCGTGCACCCTCGATCTGGCAGGGCCGACGCACCACTCGGGCCGGCCCTGGCTTCCAGCACCGGCGCTGCTGGAAGCAAAAGGGCGCTCGTGGCGCTGCGGCCCCGCTGGCCGGGGGGGCCGGTCGAGCACGCCAGCGGGAAATCGAGCAGTGAGAGCACGGGGTCCAGCTGTGATGGGCCTGCTGTCAACTTCACCACCACCACCACCCTAAGTTGGAGGGGGAGGGAGGTGGAGGACGAGGACGAGGAAGAAGGGGCGGAGGAGGTGGAGGAGGAGGAGGAGGAGGAGGAGGAGGACCCCCTCCCCCTCCTGCTTGTGGTGGTGGCGGTGGAGGATCAGCCCACCAAGTTGAACGACTGTCGGGGCCGACTGTCCTTCCGCCGGCCTCCGCCGGCCCTCCGCCGTCTGAGCCGCCACCGTCTCGCCTGCCGCAGCCCTCCGCCTGCCTGCCGGCCGCCCTCCACAGGGGGAAGAGGTGCCCCAGCGCCTTCGGCCAGGGCTGAACCTCAACGGTGTTCTGCGTTTTCGTTTTGTTCTCGTTTTCCCTCGCTCTTGCCTCGAATCCTCCCTCTACCGCAGAACGAGGGCGAAACGAAAACGGCCCACGAAGTCGCGAAAAAACACACCGTAGAGGTCCAGCCCTGCCTTCTGGCCCCCCTCGGAGGCGAGGCCCCCCGCTGGAACGGAAGCACACAGATCGGGAGGGTGGGCGCGAAGGAAAGCAGAGAGGGGAGGGGAGGAGACCAGGCGGGAGTCCCTCCATGGCCACCCCCATGGGGCATCGATCTTCGGGGACCTGGGCGGGAGGCGCGCATCTATGCACCGAACTGTTCGGGCCGTCTTTCGTTTTCGAGCGTGAGCGCATGGGCCAAAACGGTGTTAGCGCATTTGCCGAAAGAGGGCGCGAATGCCATGCACCCCGTCTGGGGCGCATGTGGATCCTCTGTGCCACCCCAAAGGCCCGAATATATCCATATCCACCGCCTGCCGCGGCCCCCGAAGATTGCTCCACCAGGCGGTGGTGATGATGGACAAACAAGCGCCTCGAAAAGGATGCCCTGGAGGAGGAGGAGGAGGAGGAGGAGGAGGAGGAGGAGGAGGAGGAGGAGGAGGAGGAGGAGGCCGGAGGAAGGAGAGGGAAGAGGAGGAGAAGGAGGAGGAGGAGGAGGAGGAGAAGGAGGAGGAGGAGGAGAACGGGGCGCGAGAGGGGCACATCGGGCCGAGGTTGAGGCGCGAGGGAGGCCAGCGGAGGCAGCGGATGACCCAGACATCCCAAACATGGCATATAATACATTCGCGTGTGCACATCTTGTTAGAGGAGAGAGACCTATGCACACACACACACACACACCGACTCTGGCCAGGCCCACCCTGAGCCCAGGATCGGTGCACACGCCATCCTGCCTTGGCCAGGAGGGCATATGCACCGATCCTGGGCCCAGGATGGACGTTGTCAGGATCGGTGCATGTGCATAGTTCTCTTCGCCCGTTACATCTACATATGAAGCCTTCGAACTCTCTTCTATCTTATATCGGAAAACGTGGTCCAATACGCAGAGCCAAAACGCAACGTGTTGACACGGACGTCTTGAACACGGGACGTACTGCGTTTCAAAACGGGCGTCTCGAGGCAACTAAGCTCTTCTATCTTATCTATCGGAAAACAGCAGGCGGACCCCCGCACAGAAAGTCCTGCCCCGGCGGTCCGGAGGCGCCAGGGAGGCCCCCGCAGGCCCACCGAGAGGCATGCCAAAGGGCTCCGAAAGGCTCCCAAGAGGCTTCCGTGCACCTTCGAAACAGCCCAAGCGCGGCCCATCGACTTCCCACAGCTACATAAAGGCAGGCCAGGAAGCCCAAGACGCTCCCAGAAGACTCCAAGAGGGTCCCCAGAAGGGCCCGAGAAGCAAAAGCCCGCCCCATCCCTGACAAAAGCGCACGTGTTTAAAACTGCCGCTGCTGTTCTTCAACGCCGTCCGAGACGGCCCACGAAGCCCTCAGGATCGCCCCAAGACGGCCCAAACAGCCCGCAGGAAGGCCCGAAGATGGCCCAAGACGGCCCCAGGACGGCCCAAGATGCACCCAGGACGGCCCAAGAAAACCAGAAGAGGACACAAAGAAGAGCCCACAAGACGCGCCAAGACGGCCAAACAGAGCACATGCCGGCCCCAAGACGGCCCAGCAGGCGCTCGGGACGGCCGAAGGGGGCCCCAAGAGGCCCCCAAGAGGACCAAAAGCGGGCCCAGGAGGCCTCCAAACGGCCCCCACGAGGCGTCACCACCTCCTCCAAGAGAGAAGCGCGGACGAGCAGCGACAGGCGACTCGCACCCCCAAAAGAACAGTGTCTGACACTCCCGGACCTCAAAACCTACCCGTGGATGCCGACACCAAGCCACTGCTGGAAATGCAAAGTCGACGAAAACCCCCGCGCTCCCCATCCTTCTATTTTTTATCCTCCTGCTTTGTTAATGATTTGTCCTCCTCCTCCTCCTCCTCCTCCTCCTCCTCCTCCTCTCCGTCTCCTCCCCTCCTCCTCCTCCTCCTCCCCTCCTCCTCCTCCTCCTCCTCCTCCTCCTCCTCCTCATCATCATCATCCTCATCCTCCTTCTCTTCCTCCTCCTCCTCCTCCACCTCCTCCTCCTCCTCCGCCTCCTCCTCCTCACACCATCGTCCGCATCTGCTCTTGGCCCCCTCCTTCCCGTTTCAGTTCCCCTCATTATGCATCCTTTCCCCTTGCTCCTTCTTGCTTCCCTTCCACTCCTCTTTCGCTACTTTTTGCCCCCTCCTCTGTCATACGCCACCCGATTGCCCTTCCCGCTACTTATCACCACCCTCTCCTCCTGTACCACGGAGCTCGCATGAGCGCCATGACGCGCATGTGGCCTGCGAGCCGATAGCTGCCGCCATCCAGCGTCCGCCACAGGGGCCCTTTTCCTCCTCATCGCATTTCTCCCCTTCCTTCTCTTCTCCTGGGTGCCATGAAGGTCATGAGCCCTATGCCCCCCTACGAGCCTCAAGACCCGCACGAGCCCCATGGGCTCCATGCTCCCATGACCCCGTGCAGGCGCAATAAGCCCCCCAACGCCCCATAAGGCCCGCCGAAGGGACCCACAGAAATCAGTCATAGAGACCGCCGATGTTCTCCCTTCTCGTCTCCTCTCCCTGCTCTTCCTCACCACGTTCGTTCCCATCCTCCTCCTTTTGGGGGGCGCCTTAGGCTCATGAGCTCTACGCGTCCTATGCGCATCATGGGCCGCCCGAGCCCATGTATGGGTTCATTGCCCTATGAGCCCCCTGAGCCGCATAAGCCCAATAGGCCCCACGGGCAGCCTGAGCCCCTACGAGCCCTGCGGGGCCCACTACCCCATGAGCCGCATGAGCCCTATGTGACACATGAGCCCTACAAGCTTCGAGCTCTATGCAACCCCATGGCCCTAACGGCCATCCGGGCCCGGACGAGCCACGAATACCTTACGGAGGGCCCGTAATATCCACAGCGCCCGTGAACCCATATGAGCCCCACTCGGCCCATGAGCGCTATGACCCTGAACCTCACGACCCCGTCTGCGTTATGACGCCCAGAACCCAATAGTGCCAGAGAGCTCCAGAAGCCTAATAACCCCAACGCGTTTCGCCAGCCCTACGGCTCCCATGGCCGAATTCGATCTACGAGTCCCTGAGCCCAAATGGCGCTTGAGAGTCCTATGGGCCCTCTGGGGCACTGAGCCCCATCTGTCTCATCGGCCCCATGAGCTTCATGGACACCAGCGCCACAGCGCACCGCGGCGCTGCCGACTAGAGGTCGCGGCGAACTTCTCTGGAGGCATGGGACCACGATGATCAAAGCGAAACGACACGAGCCTGTAGCATCTTGTTTATGCATGTGTGTATACATATGAATGCACACACATGTGACTATCGTATACCGATGCATAGAATTGTGACGACATAGATTGTGTGTATATGTATATACAGGTGTAGCTATGTATATGAATGGAAATGACTGTGCAAATGAATATGCACATGTATATGTACATGTGTATGTATGCGTATGTGTATACGTATATGCATATGTATGTGTACATGTTGATGTGCCTGCAGTGTTGTGTATATGTATATGCGTATGCTCATGTATAGACACATGTCTACGTATATGTCAATGTACACGTATACGCGTACAGGTGTATGTGTATGTGTGCATGTGCGTGTGTTTGAATGTGTTATATGCCTGCGTGCATGCATAACTATAGTGTACATGTATATGAATGTGAATGTGTGCGTATGGATACGCATATGTGTGTATGTAGAGGTGTGACTGCATGTGTCGATTTATCCTTACTCCTACATGTATTATATATAACACTGACGGGCCGTGTTCGGCCTCTGGAAGCCCTCACCTGGCCCCTGGACCGTGAAAGCACATGGCGGAAACGGAAGTTTTTTCGGGAGGAGGGGAGGACGAGGCAGTGCGACCACCAAGTTTCACCCGACTCGGCCTCGACGG
This sequence comes from Prorocentrum cordatum, assembly GCA_963575745.1. NCBI lineage: Eukaryota > Dinophyceae > Prorocentrales > Prorocentraceae > Prorocentrum > Prorocentrum cordatum. The sequence continues at coordinate 96,045 of CAUYUJ010000806.1, forward strand.
CCAAGCGAATCAAATGGTAACCGAACAAACCAGGAACACCACACACGGGCCGACGTGCGATAGGTAAGCTTATGCACCGAACTATGGCCTGAAAAATAAACGAACGTGCCGCGTGGGAGAACGGAGGCAATAACTTAGAGGACAGGGCGCCAGGAAACGTCATAGTTATTTGTCTAGTTATTTGTATGATTATTATATGTCGTTTCTGTTCGCTGCTTCATTTTTTCAAATGCAGCACGCTCGCTCGTCTTTCAGGCTACGGTTCAATAAATAACCCAAACAGAATCCAGCCCAGGGGAAAAAGGGTCGCGACTTCCGGGGGGCCTCACTGCACAATACACACATCTTGACTCCCTTGCGGCAGAAGACCCTAAACAGTCCGTCGCTCACAGTTACGATGGGGGGCCACGATGAGAGGATCGGGATCGGGATGAAAGACAAATAGAAGGGAATACGATATTGATCCAGGGATACATGGGCACAAAGCAGCGCAAGGAACGCGATCCACCGCCGCTGGCGTGAACATATTGTTTCGTTGAAGGTGCTACAAATCAGAAAGCACGGATACGAATCCGGAAGAATCATCCGGGATCCTTGGGGGTCCAAGGGAAATTCACAGGGATCCGCACGAAGCCATCGGAAACCTAAAAACATTGCAAGACCCCCGATGCACCCATAGATGTCTGAGATCCAAGAAAGCGCACCGAACCCCAAAAGAGTCGAAACGAGCCCTGAGGAATCCAAAATAATCAGTGGGAATCCATGGGAAACATCACGGACCCTCGGAATCCGCAGGACTTCGGGCCAACGGGAACCACGTCAAAAACAAACAAACAACAACAAAACTAGGAATCCAACAAAAACCTCAGGACTCCAGATGAATCCGCCGGAAGTCCCCGTGGAAGCCAGCATGCAATTCACATGAACCCCCAAGAACCCCATGGAATCCTCAGTGCGCCCCACGAACCGCTAGGAACCCACAGGAACCTTCAGGAATCCCCAGGAATTCTCAGGAATACTGGGGCCCGGTAAAATCATAGAGGGACCCGCAGGAATGCCTGAGCATCCTCGAAACGAAAGAAGCCTCATGGAGTCTCAGAATCTCCAGGAACCCACAGGAATCCAAGGGGGTACTCCAAAATCCGGGCGACGCCTCATGAACTTTCAAGAGCCCGCATAGATCGCGAGGAACCCAAAAGATCAACAGGAAACCTTCGAGTAACCATGGGGGGTGGCACTGGGAAACCCATCGGCCCCAAAGGCATCCAAAGGAATCCTGAGGATGCCCTCAGGAGACACCCTAGGCATTCCTCGGAGAACCCCCGCGGCACCCCATGGCGCCGCTAAGAGTCCATGAGAATCTTGGGACATCCGCCGGAACCTGGGAGAACACGCGAGAATCCTCCAGAACCGTCAGGGACCCATAGGAATTCCCGGGAGTACACAGGGTTCCTCAGGGGCTGCGCATTAGCTGGTAGGATTTGCACGCAGAGGCTGCGGCAGCTGATGGGACGCGCATAGGGCGGGTAGAGGGACTTCCGGGGGAAAGTCTGACAATGGATCAGGAGGTGATAGGACTTGACACGCGAGCCTGCTCATTTGTCTCGCTCTCGCCCTCCTCGGCGGCGAGCGAAAGGCGCCGCCCGACCAGGCCGAGGGCGCAGGCCGCCTCCCCCCCGCCGGCTCTGCGCGAACGCCTCACGCGATGTCCGCAAGCCATGCCAGTCCTTCAACTGGTAGACACCCGTGGCTTCCACAGGCTCAGCGAGCCCTTCCCCGCCCAAGCCGAAGACGACGTCACCGATGATGTCGCGCAACGCGCGCGCGCTCTACCAGCGAGATCCGCGACCGGAAGCCGCCGCATAAATTCAATGCCCAAGAACGCGCAACAGGGAAGCACCGCAACTGCCTGCAAGATCTCCAGCCCGATCAACACGCCCCATGACCCGCCAGCCCCTTGCACTGCCAAGGCCTGCGCCACTTCGGGCATCATGGGTCCCGAGGAGCGCGTGAATTCATCCAGGGCTGGCACGGGCTTGCCCCAGTCTTAGACAGGGTCGATTCTGGCAAACTCGACCGCCCCATAATCTCAACAAAAAACACGAGACTCGCCCGGAATCTTGCAACAAAAAAAAAAAAACCTCCGCGAGTCCCCGAAAAATCTTCGCGCCAGAAGAATCGAGCGAACTATTCCAAAACTCTTCGCGGCATGCGAATCTCATGGAAATATGCAAAAAATGCCCCAGAAATTTTCGCGCCTTCCGACCCCCCCCCCCCCCCCGCAACAAAAAAAAAAAACGAAAATCGCCGGGGATTTTCCAGGTGCTTCCAAAGACACCCAGAAGATGCGACGGATATGGCCCAGGGATGTTCCGGGGATGCCCCCGGGATTCCCCGGGGAATTTTCGAGCCCGGAGATGTTCCGGAAATGCCCCCAGAGATTTCTCGAGCGTTCCTGAAACTTTGGAAATAGCCAAACTCAGTTTGGAAATGTTCCCGTCGATTGTTCTGAAACTTTTTGCAAAGAGGGCCCCGGTCGCGCTTGCCATATTGACCGAGTCCAACCGCAGTCGCGCGACGGCCCGCGCCCGAATTTCAGCGCGCGCGCTCGAGGTGGGGCCCTCGCGGGCCGCCTCGGCGGCCTTCTTCCGGACTTCAAACTACGCCCTCGACGCGTCGCGCTCGGGGCCCGCCCGATCTCGAACTGCACAAGTTCGCCCGCGCGGCATCGGGGAGTCTCAATGGAAGGGGGCCCACCAGATAGGTCACGATTGAAGCACGTTTGGCATCCTGGCTTTTGGCCGCCGGGTCGAGGCCCATCCCCCCTCGGCCTGCGCGGCCCCCAGCTCGCAACCAGCGCGGCGGCGAGCTCGAAATTGCCCGGGGCCGCCAGGGCGACGCCGCGCCGCGAGGTCTCGCCGGGCAATCGCAACACACGAACCCAAGCGCGCCAGTTGACGCTGCGAGGCGCAAAGGCCGCGCGCGACAGCGCGCTGCCCCCCATCGCCCTCACCAACAGCCATGGCCCGCACATCGCTGAGCCACGCGGGCGCGGGCTTCTCGCAGCTAAGACGTTCCACCACCAGCGTGCAAAGCCGATCTGCTCCAGGACGCAGACCGCCGGCGATCGCGGCGCCGCGCCCGGCCCCGCCGCGAAGAGACCGGCCCCGCGCACGAAGAAGGCAATCGCAATCGCCCTCTCCATGCCCCGGCGCCGGGGCGAGGATGGAACCCCCCGACGCCTGCGGCGCCTCCGGGCGCGCAGCCCTGCCAACTGCTGGCGCGAGCTCCGGGGCCTCTGGCTCCGCGGCGGCGGCCGCGGCTGCGGCGGCCGCCGCAGCCGCGGCGCCCGCCGCGGCGCCGCCCCCATCGGCGCCGCCTCCCGCCGCCCCCAGCGGGGCGCGGCCGACGGCGGGGCCGCCGCGCTCCACGCCCGCCTTCTCCGCGGCCCCCTCGTCTTTCCATCGGCCCTCGCGGTGGCCCCCCTCGCCCCCCTCGCCCCCGTCTTCCTCTGCCGCCCCCTCTTCGTCCGCGCCCCGATTGCTCTCGCCCGCGCCGCGCCCGGCCTCGCCGCCCCAGCGACGCGGGGGCGCGCGGGGGGAGCGGGGGGGGGGGAGAGGAGGAGGTGGACGAGGGGCATGAAGATGAGGAGGAGGAGGAGGAGGAGGAAGAGGCGACGCGACGCAGAAGGTGGAGGGGGGGGGCAAAAAGAAGAGGGCGAGGGCCAACATGAAAACGAAACCGACGAGGACGAGCAAGAGCGGCGAGAGGAGAGCAAAAAGGATCTGGAAGACGAGGGCGAAGACGATGAGAAAGATGAGGATGAGGATCACATCGTTCGCTCCGTCTGCTGTTCCCAACGTTCGTCGCCCCTCCTCTCCGCGCCCCTCATCTCCCCGATCGCCATTGCATTCGTCGCCCAGTTGGTTTTCACCCGCATTATTCTTGTCCTATTCCCCCTCATATCCCTGACCCCCTTTTTCCCCCCCGCCCTCTCGCCCCCCCATCTTCCTCGCAGTCCTGTCGGTCCTCATCCTCGCCCCCCCTCTCCTCCTCACCCCGTTGATTCCCCCCTCGCCCCCCCCGCCCCCCCGCCCCCCCGCCCCCCATCATCATCGCCATCCTCGTCATCATGTTCCTCGTTCCTCGTCGCCCCCATCGCGCCCCTCAGGATCGCCCTCCTCTCCTCCTCAGATCCCAGCTTCACCCTGCCCCTGTTCACCTCATTCCTCGCCGCCTGACCGCCTCGCCCGGGGGCTGGGCGTTCGGCGCGAGACCCCCCCGTCACTTCTGGTCCTGAACCGTCTCATTTGCAACGGCCCCATGGGCGGGAAATGGGTCGACTTCAAAATGCGGCGCTCGCTTTAGCGCGGCGCGCGTTCGCCGTGGCGCGCGCGGGAAGGCTCGCGGACGCAAGGCCCATCGTTGTCAAAATCCGGTTCTCGTCTTAGCACCGCGCGCAATCGTCGCGCAACGTACCGGAGTTCCACGGGTGGGTGGCGGGCCCTTTTCAGAGCGCGGCTCGCGCCTTAGCGCCGCGCCCATTCGCCGCGACCCATTGCAGTGGCATCGCGGATGCACGGCGGGGCGCTTGCAAAATGCAGCCCTCGCGCAAGCGCCGCGCGCGTTCGCCGCGACAGCTTGCGAGAGCTTCGCGGACGCAGGGCGGGCCCTGTTTTCAGCGTGCGTTTCCCGCCGCGGCGCCGTGCGCATTCGCTTTGAGAGCGCGCAGCCGTCGCCGGGGTTCTCGCGGTTAACGCCCCAGGAATTGCGCGCCGGCGCGACGTCGGATCGCCGGGGCGCAACAGTTACGTGGATGCATTGTTGACGTCTCAGGAGTGGCGTTGCAGCACGATTCAGGACAGCCACAGCGCAACAATACCGGTGATTCGCGGCGCTGAAATCCCAGGAGCGGCGCGCCGGCGCAGCTCGGGATTTTCAAGCGGCTGTTTTCCAACGGGGCACTTCCATCAGTTAAAACGAACCTTTGTTCGGGGCCGATGCAAAGGAAGCTTGGAGGGGGGGTTAATTGCAACGTCTTTGATGGTTTTGGGTTTACTCCGGTCATCCTCCTCCTCCTGCCCCTCCCCAATCTCCTGCCCCTCGCCCTCCCGGCCCTCTCCCATGGTTCGCAAAACGTCGGCCGCGGCGCCTGCGACGGCGCCGCTTCTTCGGCGCCTCCGCCCGCCTCGAGCTGGGGCGCGGGCGATAGCGGGCCCCGCGGCGTGGCTGGCGCCGTGGGGCAAGCTGCGAGGGCTGGGCGGGCGCGCCCGGCAGCGCCGCGCGCGCCTCGCCGGTCGCTGCGCGGGCGCGCCGCCGCAGCGCGGCCCGGCGGCGTTCGTCGATCCACGCCGGCGCCGCCAAACGCGCGCTCGCCACCTGTTGCGCGCGGTCCGCGCCTCATGCAATTGCGCCGCCCGCGCGCGCGCATCGAGGGCCCACCCCCGCCCATCATCGCCAGGCCAACGCCGCCCCGCGTCGAGGACTGCCCCGGGCGCCCCCGCGCAAAGCCCAACAAGTCGGGAAAAGATGGCCGGCCGTTGGGCCCCCGCGCGCGCGCTCTCCACCACTTCCACGCTCGTCCTCAACCGCGGCGGCTGGGCGCCGCGTTTCACCCGGCGTCGCCCCGCAATCCTGGGGCGCGCCGCTCGGGGGGCGACCGCCGCGCCCGCGCGCAGCGCCGCCTTGGGGCCGACCTCGCCCGGGCCGCTGCACGCGGGAAGCCAAGCGCGGGACAAACAGAGGCGGCAGCGCGGCTTTCGGAGCGCAAGCGTTCGCAGGAGTCGCGGGGGCGAAAAAAGTCTAACCGTGCTATTCGGCACCTAGCCCACGAGCATTCGACACCTAGGATACTAGGCTTACTCTTCCCATCGTTAAGCTAAAAAGGCCTATGAAGCGACTGAGCAAACTTACTCATCGCGCCCTCATCCTCCTCTTTTTTTAGGTTTCCTCAAAACAAATCGATGCGGCAGTTCAAAGTAACCCGCTTATCACATCTACAGTTTAGCCCCAGCGCGCCCCCACGCGCCGCGCAACTCAATGTTCCAGCGCGAAGGTGGCCACCAGTTCCTCTTCGTCGCAGGTGACAAACCCGCTGGAAATTAGAGCCATTGCAAATCCTGCTCCGCGTTGTCGCATCGCCTCTCGCCTCGCGTTGACATCCAGCTCCAAAATCAACTTGCTCCTGTATTCAGGGCTAAGTTTCCGCCAGGCTTGTCCCGCGGCCCTCGAGGACATACGCTGATGCGTGCACCAGCGCGTAAACGCCCAAAGTTCTAAACGCACCCCAAGCGTCGCACCATCGCATCGCGCTTCGTCACAGTCGCAGAACTCGACGAGGGCCGAAACCACACATGCCACCCAGCTGCCCAGATGTCCCATGGCAGCGGGGCGCAGGAAGGCCAGAGTTTCTCGAGGCGGCGCTCTGGCTGCCGCCGCCGTTTCCCCCCAGCGCGCGAGGCGCGAAGATTGGCCCTCGCCTCTGCAGCACGAGAGCCTTTAGGATTAGCCCTCGCCTCTCCAGCACGAGAACCTCGAGGCGTCCGAGGAGTAAACCCCCGCCTCTTCAGCACGAGAGCCTTTAGGCTTAGCCCTCGCCTCTCCAGCACGAGAACCTCGAGGCGTCCGAGGATTGGCCCTCGCCTCTTCAGCACGAGAGCCTTTAGGATTAGCCCTCGCCTCTCCAACACGAGAACCTCCAGGCGTCCGAGGATTAGCCCTCGCCTCTCCAGCACGAGAGCCTCTAGGATTAGCCCTCGCCTCTCCAGCGCGAGAACCTCGAAGCGTCCGAGGATCAGCCCTCGCCCCTCCAGCACGAGAGCCTCTAGGATTAGCCCTCGCCTCTCCAGCGCGAGAACCTCGAGGCGTCCGAGGATTAGCTCCCGCCTCTCCAGCACGAGAGCCTCTAGGATTAGCCTAGCCCTCGCTTCCCCAGCGCGAGAGCCTCGAGGCGTCTGAGCCTTCGCTCCAGCGCGAGAGCTTTTAGTGGCCATGGCGCCCGGCCTGGATTCAATCTGAGCCGAAAAAGTCACGTCCGGAGTTCGTTGTTCGCGCAGGCAGGCGGCAGCATCATTGGGGCTACGCTTTGTTGGCGGGGCCACAAACTGCGCGATGAGGAGCGCGTTGATTGGGCGCGCGTCGTGGCGCATGCAGGCGTCTGGGCATGATATCTGTAGGATTGTACCTAACGCGTCCATTTGCAGTTCATTGTCGCGAGATCCAGAGCTGCTCTCAAAACCTTTGACTGCATTAGCCCAAGTCGAAAATGCACACTCCTCCCCGGTTCTCTGGGCCATGAATTTCTTGTAGTTCAGAACTGCTTCCTCCTTTGCAAGGGGGTCGTCGGCGCCGTCAGCCTGGGATTCCCCAGGGGCATCAGAATGCTCACGGCGAAGCTCCTTGGCGCGGGCGCCTGCCCCAGAGGCCAGGCCACTGAGGATGGGAATCTTCGCGAAGGCAGCGCAGTCACCAGGCGAGCATTTGCGAACGTGTTCTTCGATGAACTGGTCGATAGCCCCCCGGAGGAAACGCCGCTTCGTCTGCTCGTGCGCACTCGGGCCCAGGAAGGACTTGTGGCTGATGGTTGCGGGGCCTCCTCTCTGTCGCGGCGTCGCGCATGACGCCGGGACAGAGAAGAGGCCCCTCTCTGTTGCAGCGTCACGCGTGACGCCGCGACAGAGAGGAGGCCGCGCAGCCTCTCCCCCTCCTCCTTCCTCCTCCTCCCCCTGCTCCTCCTCCTCCTCCGCCCCCCCATCGAACGCCGAAGCGCAGAGAAATTTTAAATCCAAATTGTCCCAGGAGCTAGAACTGAATAACGCATCCAATTGAAGCACGCAACAACCACATTTGGATAACCGAGAAATTCAGGGACCCTCTTAAATTTCCGCCCCATGCAGGTTCCTCCCCCTCCTCATGTCTCCGTCCAGGGGGCGAGTCAAATAGTTTTATCAGTGGCCCATGACTTTAGCCCTGAATCATTGTATGCCCACCAGTGGCAGAGCGCCATGGACACCTTCGTCTGCTGTCCCGGTTCGCGCAGTTCCTTGCAAAATTGGCGGAGGTTCACCTGGCCCTTCTTGCGAGTGTTGCGAAGGATGGCGTATTTCGCTAGGAAATACTCACGGGAGCGGTGCGGCCACAAGGTAAACCCTGGCAAGCTGAGGGTTAGTGCCGACTTCCACTCCACATCGTCCACGCCCTGTGGCAGCTCGCTGACCATGCTGCTGCCAAACTCAACTGTAGTACTGCCACTGGGGCCAGTCAGCATGTCCAGCGTGATTGGGGACTCAGCCACCTTGAAAGTGTTCCAGCAAGACCGGACAAGTCCACGAGCCTCCGCACCACAGCGGCTCAGGGTGTGTGCCGCAGCGCGTTCTTGGGCCGAGATTTTTAGCCCCGTCGCCACCTGGCTGTCGTTGTAATGATTGATGACCCGATCCATCCACTCCGCGTCCGTTAGCACCAAATTCGCATCTTTCGCCTTCAACTCCGCTGCGATGGGGCCCAACATGTCGAGCAGCAAGTCTGGGTCCAACCGCTGCGTCAAGCCCCGGCCATGCTTCGCTGCGATGGCAGCGAATAGCCCCGACGAGCTGCGCTGATTGTCCCAAGATGCATGGATCACTGCGAACGTGTGTAGCACCGGCCGGATGCCGTCCACCTCCGCCGCCGTAAGCCACCCCTCTGCTGCTGGCACAGCCACCATGAAACAGGCCAGGACGCGAGCCATCCCAAGCTTCGTGCGGACGGTGTTCTCCTTGAGATTAGCGCCAGGCGTCTGCTCTGCATCAAAGAACACATGGACCTTCTCTGATGCGGTTTTAGCGCCATCTGGGAAAAGGAGCGTCATCCGCTCCATGACGTCTGTCATCCTTGTGGAAATCCCAAATCCGCCCCCTCGATCCCCCCTTCCCCACGGGTTTCTTCAATGGAAGTTCAAGGCAATGTTGGGGGAATCATTCCCCTCTTCCTTCCTTATCGTGATCGTCCTTGCATTCCTCGTTAAATTACTCGCCCTGCCCAGTCTCAGTCCTGGACATCCCCTTCGCTGTGAGTTTGGGGCCCATGTGGAACTGAGTGAGGTGGAACATCAGACCATCGGCTGGGCCATCAGGGACCTCCCCGTTTAGCCCCTGACGGGGCATGCCGACGACGTTGTATATCTTCTTGTTCAAGTCCCCCATGAGAGCCGTTGTGTTGTACGTCTTCTTGAACCAGTCTGCAACGCGTTCTTGCGACGACAGCGCAGCCGGGTCGATGCGGAGCCTGTCTGTCCAGATCTCCTCCAGCTTGGTGACGACCTTCTTCATCTCCTTGGAAACGAGCGCCATTATGGCTGGCAGTGTGGCGCAAAACGGGTTTGATTGTTTGGTGCCTGCGCGTAGCTTGGGCGCAGCTTGGGCACAGAGTCTACGCAGAGAGCAATGCCACGCAAGGAAGCAAGGATCATGAGACAATATGATCACTACCGCGACAACTAACGGCCTCCAGCCCCCCTCCTCGCCCGAACCACAACACGCAAAGCGAAACTGACTGGTCCCAAGGAAAACTGCAAGAACTTTGATTTTTCAAGGTTGCACACTAGAGAGGGGGTCAGGCCGGGATCGCCAGTGGAGCAGCCCGCCACCGCTTGAGGCCACCGCGCCGCCTCGCGTAGAAGACGCAGAGGCGGCCGCCCTGCGAAGCTGCCAGTTCGGCGCGGCAGCAGCTACTGCAGCAGCAGCAGGCGCAGCTGCAGCTGCTGTTGTTCCTTGCCGGCAGCCCCAACAACTTGACGAAGATGCTGCGCCAGTCTGGCCGTCGGCCTTCGCTGCGCCCAGCGCGCAGCTCCGATTCTGCCAATCCATGCTAAACTTCGTCTTCTTGGCCTGCCTGCTTAGCCCCTGCAACGATAACATATTGTCTGGCACCCGCAAACTCTGCGGCTGCGCAGGAGGACGAGGAACAGCCGGCGCCAATAATGCATCCTGCCAGGCAGACACGATTGCGCGGCCAAGCCGGGGTGTGTATGTCTGGGAACTCTTGAGTTCTTTTGTTCCGCTCCAGCGGCCATCTGTTTCTTTCTTCATGAGCGGAACATGCGCCGGCTTCCTTCCTGTTTTAGCGCCACAATTGCATTTCAATTCCAAGGGCGTCGTCCAGGAAGCTTGACCCATGGGTCCAGTGGCATATATACGGAAAGGCTTGAAAAATCGCAACCCTTTGCGTTTTGTAGAGAACCGGCAATTATGAAACACGCCACAATGCGCTGCATTGTGCGCGGAAAGGTCCGCCTGCCCTTGCGCGGCGCATGGATGGGCGCGTGAGTAAGGAGCGTAATGGTCCTGGGGTCTCCCTCCTCCTGGTCCCCCCCTAATTTTCGGACGCTACACCCGCCTACCGTGCGGCAGCAGAAGCCCAGCTTCCTAGATAGCCCCATGCAGAAATCACGCACGGCTGCTTCCACATGAAAGAATTCAACGGGTTCTCCCAAAATGCATATATGTCGCGTTCAAATGCGATGTGAGGAAAAAAACGCAGCAACCAGCGCCATGTGGTTCCCATCCCGCACTGGTGCGTAAGTGCAGTCGCCTTCAGGGGCCTTATTCGTGCGACTCGTCAGCGCGGAATTTGCAAATGTAAATGACGAGCACGCTGGTGCCATGATCAGGAGGCCGCCGACTTCTAGCCGCATCAGCCTTGCTGCTGCCCAGAACCCTGTCTCGGATGTCAGGTCCTGGTCAAGCCCATCCTCTTTATCCGCGGTCTCGCGCTTTAGCCCCTTTCCGCGAGCAGCACTCGTTGCAGCCTTTCTGCCTGCCCATACTTCCACCGCGTCCAATACTCACGTGCAGAATAAATTTAGGACGTCGCCAACTGTAGCCCCGAAAACGCGCAAGTCTGCTTGCCCCGCGCAGCAGCGGCTGACAGCAAAAGACGCCAGGCTTGAGCAAAATGAAAACAGAAGCAGGCCGGCAGGCAGGCCCCAGGGGAGGAGGCGGCGAGGAGGGGCTAAACTGAAAGTTTTCCTCAGGAGGGATCGCGCCTGGGACCAAGAACCGGAAGTCCCCCCCCAAAAGGGCAAGAACCGGAAGTTCTCCAGATAGCAAGAACCGGAAGTCGCCCCAAAAAGAGCAAGAACCGGAAGTTGCTGCCGGAGCAACCACTGCAACCTCGGAGGTTGCAGTGGTTGCTCCGCTCCCAAAACGCATGTCGGCGCCCAGCAGCCGACGTGGCGGCGAAGTTTTACCCCGAGTGTCGCAGATGCTGTAGCAAACGTTAAGAAGAAGTTGCTCAACATACGCTACAGTGACTTCCAGTTCCCCCCCCCCCCCCCCCCCCGGGGGGGGGGAACTGCGACCTCGGAGGTTGCAGTGCTTGCTGGGGTAGAGCTTTCGAGGGCGGCCAAAGTTCCAAGCCCCCCCCCCGGGCGGGGGGGGGGCCTGGAACTTAGGCCATCCTCGCGAGGTCCGCCCCTTCAAGCACTGCAACCTCGGAGGTTGCAATTCTTGCCCCCCCCCCCCCCCGGGGGGGGGGACCGGAAGTCACTGATGATCATTGATATCAAGGCGGCGGCGGTGGTAGGTGGGGCACAAGGGGGGAATAACCGGAAGTCACTGATGATCATTGATGCCATGATGACGGCGGTGGTAGGTGGAGCACAAACTGGATTATGTTGGAAGATGATGTAGGAAGATAATGGGAGATGGCGTCGGGTGGGCGATGCAAAGAAAGCGACACATGCGATGGCGAGGAGATACATGATAAAGGACGTAGGAGGATGCAATGGGAAGATGATGGTGGCAAGTTCAGTTGCGAAAGACATAACGAGGGCAGGACGCGAGAATCGATAAATAATGGTGGCGTTGGATGTTCAACGACGTTAGAGACGGGATATGGATGGTAACGGACGTTGCTTTGGAATGGGGAAAACAAACAAACATGCATCAGCCGCCGCCGCCACCAAAGAGAATGAAGTCGGATTTGCCATGCGATCTAAGATCGAGAAAGTCTGGGGGGGAGGCCAGGCGCCGCCGCCTGCGTTCCGCGGTTTATGACGCATGACGAACAGCGCCGCCGACGCAGAAGCTGGGAAATATTTTCCATGCAAGGGGCAGGTGGCAGTGAAATTGCAGGACCTCAGGCGCAACGGACTTGGTTCAGCGAGGGGCTAAGGAAAAAATGCAAGTGTCTGAGGGCGGCGCCGCTAACGAGACATACATGTAGGGGGAGGGGGTGCGCCACAACTTGGCATAGGGCAAAGGAAGAAAATCCCACCGGCCCTTTGGGGCGTGAGTGGTTTTGAGAGCTTTCTCTGTCCTCACCCCCCCTTCTTCCCCTTCGGGGAGGGGTTTACCCCTCCCCCTACCCCCTCCCCCTGGGCCTGCAGAGGGAGTCCCGCGGGTCGCCGGGGGGGTGTCTTTTTCGACTCCTGGGAGGGCAAAAAAAACGACGACCCTCACGAGGATTCTGGCCCCGAGGGGGGGGGGCGAGTTTGGCCCCTTTGCTCTTCTTTGAAGCCAGAATCATTGATTGTACTACGGTTTTGGCCCCATTTTGGCCTCCTGAGGGGGCCGCGCTCATCTTCCTTCATAGCAAAATCATTGATTTTACGAAGGGTTTGGGCTCATTTTGTCCTTCTCAGGGGGCAGCCCTCATTTACGCTTCTGAGGAGGTCGCAAGAGGCCCCAAGATGACCCCAAGAGGCCCCAGGAGGCTCCCAAGAGGCCTCCAAGAGGCCCCAAGAGGCCCCCAAGAGGCCCCCAAGAGGCCCCCAAGAGGCCCCAAGAGGCCCCAAGAGGCCCCCAAGAGGCCCCCAAGAGGCCCCCAAGAGGCCCCCAAGAGGACCCAAGAGGCTCCAAGAGGCCCCCAAGAGGCCCCACGAGGAGCCCGAACGACTCACACCAGGACGAGGGGCCCGAACGACTCACACCACGAAGAGCCCGAACGACTCACACCACAAGGAGGGGCCCGAACGACTCACACCAGGACGAGGCGCCCGAACGACTCACACCACGAGGAGCCCGAACGACTCACACCACGACGCGGGCCCCAAACGACTCACACCACGAGGAGCCCGAACGAGTCACACCAGGAGGAGGGGCCCGAACGACTTACACCAGGATGAAGGGCCCGAACAACTCTCACCACGAGAAGCCCGAACGACTCACACCAGG
>CAUYUJ010000807.1:0-70000 GCA_963575745.1 Prorocentrum cordatum
GTATTATTCGAGTGAACTTGATATGCGCTGTCGGTATTTTATACTTAACCATAGCTGTAGGGCAGCCACAGTGTCTGTAAGCACATCTATCGCACTCAGAATAACTCGTAGAGCTTCCCTTAGCTAGTTATAGCTGGAAGCTAAGAGTAATTCCGGCGCGTCCCAGAGCTAGTTGGCAAGAAAAATCTCGACGGACCTTTTGCTGACTTTTGGTCGGTTGAAAATTTCGTTCTCGAAATTTGACAATTCGTTAGAGCTCTAGTATTTTTTCCCATGATATTCGATCTTATTCCCGCTCGCCATCTTGATCTCAGCTCGATCGGGTAACTTTGAAGGCCAAAAAGCACACAGGCGGGAACGGCCGTTTCGAGTCATCTTGATACGCGCTGTCGGTATTTTCAACTTAACTCGAGCTGTAGGGCAGCTACAGTGTTGGTAAGTACACGTATCGCCCTCAGAATGATCAGGCGCGTTCGCCTGTTGAATCTAGAGGTCTGAACTCGGTCTGCTACCCGAGCTAGGTCCGCAAACCTATTCGTATTATTCGAGTCAACTTGATATGCGCTGTCGGTATTTCGTACTTAACACGAGCTGTAGGGCAGCCACAGTGTCTGTAAGCACACCTATCGCACTCAGAATCATCAGGCGCGTGCGCCTGTTCAATCGAGAGGTCCGAACTCGGTCTGCTACTCGAGCTAGGTCCGCAAACCTATTCGTATTATTCGAGTCAAGTTGATACGCGTTGTCGGTATTTCCTACTTAACTCGAGGTGTAGGGCAGCTACAGTGCTGGTAAGCACGCCTATCGCACCCAGAATCATCAGGCGCGTTCGCCTGTCGAATCTAGAGGTCTGAACTCGGTCTGCTAGCCGAGCTAGGTCCGCAAACCTATTCGTATTATTCGAGTCAACTTGATACGTGTTGTCGGTATTTTCTGCTTAACTCGAGGTCTAGGGCAGCTACAGTGCTGGTAAGCACAGCTATCGCACTCAGAATCATCAGGCGCGTTCGCCTGTTCAATCCAGAGGTCTGAACTCGGTCTGCTATCCGAGCTAGGTCCGCAAACCTATTCGTATTATTCGAGTCATCTTGACAGACGCTCTCGGTTTTCTGTACTTAACTCGAGCTGTAGGGCAGCTAGAGGGCTCATTGTCACAGACATCGATGGTGAATCATCAGTCGCGTTCGTCTACTGAACCGAGAGCTCTGAACTCGGCCTGCTGCCCGAGCTAGATTTGCGAAACTATTCGTATTGTTGAATGATCTTGAGAAGTGCTCTCTGTCTTCTGCACTTAACTCGTGTTTGGGCCGGCTACAGTGCTGCGGGTCACATATATCGATTTGCACACATCAGGCGTGTTTGTCGATCGATTCCAGAGCTCGGAACTCGGTCTGCTGCTCGAACTAGATCGGGAAAAACTATTCTATTATTCGAGTCGATACTGTCGGTTTTCTGCACTTAACTCGGGCTGTAGGGGGGCTGCACGGCTGGGAATCACATGAGTGGATTGGCAGACATCAGACGCGGCCGCCTGTCGCATTCAGAGGTCTGAACTCGGTTTGATACCCGAACTCGGTTGCGAAACTGTTTGTTTTTTGTTAACGTTATCTTGATAGGTCTGGAATCGCTTGGGCTGAAAAACTAGTCGTTCTTTGGAGTTTTTTCCCACACTTTATATTTTCAGGAAGCTCTACGAGTCCCCCGGCGGTAACCAAGGTTGACGGTTTACCGCTGGCGCCCAGTCATCAGGCGCGTCCGCCTATTCAATCCAGAGGTCCGAACTCGGTCTGCTACCCGAGCTAGGGTCGCAAACCTATTCGTGTTATTCCAGTCAACTTGATAGCGTTGTCGGTATTTTCTGCTAACTCGAGGTCTAGGGCAGCTACAGTGCTGGTAAGCACAGCTATCGCACTCGGAATCATCAGGCGCGTTCGCCGGTCCAATCCAGAGGTCTGAACTCGGTCTGCTACTCGAGCTAGGTCCGCAAACCTATTCGTATTATTCGAGTCAATTTGATACGCGTTGTCGGTATTTCCTACTTAACTCGAGGTGTAGGGCAGCTACAGTGCTGGTTAGCACTCCTATCGCACTCAGAATGATCAGACGCGTTCGCCCGTTGAATTCATAGGTCGAAACTCGGTCTGCTAGTCGAGCTAGGTCCGCAAATCTGTTCGTATTATTCGAGTCAACTTGATACGCGTTGTCGGTATTTTCTACTTAGCTCGAGCTGTAGGGCAGATACTGTGCTGGTAAGCACACCTACCGCACTCAGAATCATCAGGCGCGTTCGCCTGTTGAATCCAGAGCTCTGAACTCGGTCTGTTGGGCGATCCAGAATCACGAAACTGTTCGTATTCTTCAGTCATCTGGAGAGCTACTGTCGGCGTTCTGCATTTAATTCGGGCTGTAGGGAGGCTCCAGGGCGGGTAATCACAGGAATCGATTCGGCGAGATCAGACGCGTCCGTCTGTCGCATTCAGATGTCTGAACTCGGTCTGATACTCGAAATCGGCTGAAAAACTATTCGTTCTCTGCAATTTTTTTCCGACAGTATATGTTGTCAGGAAGCTCTACGAGTCCCCCGGCGGTAACCAAGGTTGACGGTTTACCGCCGGCGCCCAGTTCCGGCGCGCTGGAGAGCTAGTTGGCAACAAAAATCTCGACGGACCTTTTGCTGACTTTTGGTCCTTTGAAAATTTCGTTCTCAAAATTTGACCATTCGTTAGAGCTCTAGTATTTTTTCCCATGATATTCGATCTCATTGCCGCTCGCCATCTTGATCTCAGCTCGATCGGGTAACTTTGAAGGCCAAAAAGCAGGGGGGCGGGAACGGCCGTTTCGAGTCATCTTGATACGCGCTGTCGGTTTTCTCAAGATAACCCGAGCTTCAGGACAACTACAGAGCTGGTCAGCACAGCTAATGCATTCAGAATGATCAGGCGCGTTCGCCTGTTGAATCCAGAGGTCTGAACTCGGTCTGCTAGCCGAGCTAGGGTCGCAAACCTATTCGTAGAATTCGAGTCATTGTAGCAGACGCTCTCGGTTTTTCGTACTTAACTCGATCTGTAGGGCAGCCACAGAGCTGATAATCACAGAAATCGATTGAGAATTATCAGGCGCGTTCGTCTGTTGAATCAAGAGCTCTGAACTCGGCCTGCTCCCCGAGCTAGGTTCGCGAACCTATTGGTATTGTTCGAGTCATCTTGAGAAGTGCTCTCTTCTGTACTTGAATCGTTCTGGGGGAGGGCTACAGTGCTGCTGGTCACAGGAATCGATTTCGAGACACCAGGCGCGTCCGTTCGTCGAACCGAGAGCTCGGAACTCGGTCTCCTGCTCGAACGAGATCCGCGAAACTGTTGTATTATTCGAGTCATCCTAAAAGCTACTCTTGGTTTTCTGCACTTAACTCTGGCTGTATGGGGGGCTGCAGAGCTGGTAATCACAGGAATCGATCCGCAGACATCAGACGCGTCCGCCTGTCGCATTCAGAGGTCTGAACTCGGTTTCATACTCGAGCTCGATTGGAAAACTGTTCGTTTGTTTTGTTAGAGTCATCTTGAGAGGTCTATAATCGCTTGGGCTGAAAAACTAGTCGTTCTCTGAAATTCTTTTCCACATTATATATTGTCAGGAAGCTCTACGAGTCCCCCGGCGGTAAGAAAGGTTGACGGTTTACCGCCGGCGCCCAGTTTTGTTCTCGAAATTTGACCATTCGTTAGAGCTCTAGTATTTTCTCTCATGATATTCGATCTTATTCACGCTCGCCATCTTGATCTCAGCTCGATCGGGTAACTTTGAAGACGAAAAAGCACACGGGCGGGAACGGCCGTTTCGAGTCATCTTGATAGGCGCTGTCGGTTTTCTCAAGATAACTCGAGCTCCAGGACACCTACAGAGCTGGCCAGCACAGCTAATGCGTTCAGAATGATCAGGCGCGTTCGCCTGTTGAATCCAGAGGTCTGAACTCGGTCTGCTAGCCGAGCTAGGGTTGCAAACCTATTCGTATTATTCGAGTACCTCGTAGAGCTCTTCGGCATCGATGAGCTAGAGGAATTCCGGCGCGGGGTGGAGCTAGTTGGCCGACCCGGCCAGAACGGACAGAGTGGTAACTTTTGGGTGGTTTTGCCAATATTTGAAAGATATTTGACCATTTATTTTGAGAAAGCAGATTTTTCGCACCTGTAGACGACTATGAGGGCCTCTGCGTCTTAACATGAGCTCTGTAGATGCGCTTTTACTATGAAAACACTTGGCGAAACCAACTTCATGTCGACATGAAAAAAATCACGTTTTCTTATTTTCGAGAAATGCTTCCAGAAGCCCTCTCTGTTGATGCTGAGCACTCTCACGCGTGCCAGGAGCTCTACGAGGTTCCCGGCGGTGTCCAGGTTGACGGTTCACCGCCGGCGCCAGTCATTGTAGCAGACGCTCTCGGTATTTCGTACTTAACTCGATCTGTAGGGCAGCTACAGAGCTCATACTAACAGAAATCGATTGAGAATTATCAGGCGCGTTCGTCTGTTGCATCAAGAGCTCTGAAATCGGCCTTCTCCCCGAGCTAGGTCCGCGAACCGATTCGTATTGTTCGAGCCATCTTGAGAAGTGCTCTCGGTTTCCTGTACATAAATCGTGCTGGGGGAGGGCTATAGCTCTGCTGGTCACAGGAATCGGTTCCGAGACATCAGGCGCATCCGTTTGATCGCTCGAAACTCGGTCTGCTGCAACGAAATCTGCGAAACTGTTGTATTATTCGAGTCATCCTGAGAGGTACTCTCGGTTTTCTGCACTTAACTCATACTGTATGGGCTGCAGAGCTGGTTATCACAGAAATCGATCGCAGACATCAGACACGTCCGCCTGTCGCATTCAGAGGTCTGAACTCGGTTTCATACTCGAGCTCGATTGGAAAACTGTTTGTTTGTTTTGTTAGAGTCGTCTTTGGAGGTTCATAATCGCTTGGGCTGAAAAACTGGTCGTTCTTTGAAATTCGTTCCACATTATATATTGTCAGGAAGCTCTACGAGTCCCCCGGCGGTAAGAAAGGTTGACGGTTTACCGCCGGCGCCCAGTGGGAAACGCTAGGAAGCCACGCTCCCGAACCCGCTGCCGGTTCCGGCAACCTGCTCCGGGGATCGTGGACCGACGGAGATGGGCGTGTCTCCCCCACCACACACCTCCGGCTTCTTATCTGAAACCCTCAGCTCTCCAAGGAGCTATCCGGGAATGTTGTCAGGAAGCTCGACGAGTCCTACGGCGGTAAGAAAGGTTGACGGTTCACCGCCGGCGCCCAGTTGGCTCCCAAAGCTTCCCTAAACTAGTTGCTTGAGACTTGACTCGTAGAGCTCTTCGGCATCGATGAGCTAGGGGAATTCCCGGATAGCTCCTTGGAGAGCTAAGGGTTTCAGATAAGAAGCCGGCGGTGGGTGGTGAGGAGGACACGCCCACCTCCGCCGGTCCACGATTCTCGCAGAAACTTGCCGGAGCTTGCAGCGGGTCAAGGGGCGTGGCTTCCTAGCGTTTCCCAATACGCGTTGCTCCAGGGTGCGCGAAGCGCTTCGACAGAGCTTCGGAAGAGCGTCGGCAGTTCTTCCAGTCTCCTAGGCAGATCTTCCAGGCGCGCTTTGCAGGGCCCCACGCATCGTAAACAGCCCCCTGCACGCGTCTCCCGCGAGGTCTCCAGCATCCCGCGCATCGTTTCAGGCAGCCTGGCAGAGATCCCCGTAACTCGTGGAGCTTCCCCTAGCTAGTTATAGCTGGAAGCTAAGAGTAACTCGTAGAGCTTCTCTTAGCAAGTTATTGCTGGAAGCTAAGAGTAATTCCGGCGCGTTAGAGAGCTAGTTGGCAAGAAAAATCTCGACGGACCTTTTGCTGACTTTTGGTCGGTTGAAAATTTTGTTCTCGAAATTTGACCATTCGTTAGAGCTCTAGTATTTTTTCCCATGATATTCGATCTTACTCCCGCTCGCCATCTTGATCTCAGCTCGATCGGGTAACTTTAAAGGCCAAAAAGCACACGGGCGGGAACGGCCGTTTCGAGTCATCTTGACACGCGATGACGGTTATCTGAACATAACTCGAGCTCTAGGACAGCTACAGAGCTGGTAAGCACAGCTAATGCATGCAGAATGATCAGGATGAGTTCAGAGCTCTTAATTCAACAGACGAATGCGCTTGATAGTTCCCAATCGATTTCTGTGATTATCAGCTCTGTAGATGCCCTGCAGATCGAGTTAAGTACGAAAAACCGAGAGCGTCTGTTACAATGACTCGAATAATACGATTAAGTTTTCGACCCTAGCTCGGCTAGCAGACCGAGTTCAGACCTCTGGATTAAACAGGCGAACGCGCCTGATCATTCTGAATGCATTACCTGTGCTGACGAGCCCTGTAGCTGCCCTGAAGCTCGAGTTATCTTGAAAAAACCGACAGCGCATATCAAGATGACTCCCGAGCTAGGTTCGCGACCCTATTGGTATTGTTCCAGTCATCTCGAGAAGTGCCCTTAGTTTTCTGTGCTTAAATCGTGCTGGGGAGGGCTACAGTGCTGCTGGTCACAGGAATCGATTTCGAGACATCAGGCGCGTCCGTTCGTCGAACCGAGAGCTCGGAACTCGGTCTGCTGCTCGAACGAGATTCGCGAAACTGTTGTATTATTCGAGTCATCCTGAGAGATACTCTCGGTTTTCTGCACTGAACTCAGGCTGTATGGGAGGCTGCAGAGCTGGTAATCACAGGAATCGATCCGCAGACATCAGACGCGTTCGCCTGTCGCATTCAGAGGTCTGAACTCGGTTTCATACTCGAGCTCGATTGGAAAACTGTTCGTTTGTTTTGTTGAAGTCATCTTGAGAGGTCTATCATCGCTTGGGATGAAAAACTAGCCGTTCTCTGAAATTCTTTTCCACAGTATATATTGTCAGGAAGCTCTACGAGTTCCCCGGCGGTAAGAAAGGTTGACGGTTTACCGCCGGCGCCCAGTAATTCCGGCGCGCCGAAGAGCTAGTTCGCTCGAAAAAAAAGAGCTGAACCTTCCACAACTTGTGGTCGGTTGAAAATTATGTTCTCGAAATAACTCGAGAGCTTCCCTTAGCAAGAAATTGCTGGAAGCGAAAAAGTGTAATTCCGGAGCGCTGGAGAGCTAGTAACTCGTAGAGCTTCCCTTAGCAAGTTATTGCTGGAAGCTTAAGAGTAATTCTGGAGCGCTGGAGAGCTAGTTGGCAAGAAAAATCTCGACGGACCTTTTGCTGACTTTTGGTCGGTTGAAAATTTGGTTCTCAAAATTTGACCATTCGTTAGAGCTCTAGTATTTTTTCCCATGATATTCGATCTTATTCCCGCTCGCCATCTTGATCTCAGCTCGATCGGGTAACTTTGAAGACCAAAAAGCAGGCAGGCGGGAACAGCCATTTTGAGTCATCTTGATACGCGCTGTCGGTTTTCTTAAGATAACTCGAGCTTCAGGACAGCTACAGAGCTGGTCAGCACAGCTAATGCATTCAGAATGATCAGGCGCGTTCGCCTGTTGAATCCAGAGGTCTGAACTCGGTCTGCTAGCCGAGCTAGGGTCGCGAACCTATTGGTATTGTTCGAGTTATCTTGAGAAGTGCTCTCGGTTTTCTGTACTTAAATCGTGCTGGGGGAGGGCTAGAGTGCTGCTAGTCACAGGAATCGAGTTCGAGACATCAGGCGCGTCCGTTCGTCGAACCGAGAGCTCCGAACTCGGTCTGCTGCTCGAACGAGATCCGCGAAACTGTTGTATTATTCGAGTCATTCTGAGAGGTACTCTCGATTTTCTGCACTTAACTCAGGCTGTATGGGGGGCTGCAGAGCTGGTAATCACAGGAAATCGATCTGCAGACATCAGACGCGTCCGTCTGTCGCATTCAGAGGTCTGAACTCGGTTTCATACTCGAGCTCGATTAGAAAACTGTTTGTTTGTTTTGTTGAGTCATCTTGAGAGGTCTATAATCGCTTGGGCTGAAAAACTAGTCGTTCTCTGAAATTCTTTCCCACATTATAAATTGTCAGGAAGCTCTACGAGTCCCCCGGCGGTAAGAAAGGTTGACGGTTTACCGCCGGCGCCCAGTTGGCAAGAAAAATCTCGACGGACCTTTTGGTGACTTTTGGTCGGTTGAACATTTTGTTCTCGAAATTTGACCATTCGTTAGAGCTCTAGTATTTTTTCCCGTGATATTCGATCTTATTCCCGCTCGCCATCTTGATCTCAGCTCGATCGGGTACCTTTTACTGCCAAAAAGCGTCCCGGCGGGAACGGCCGTGTCGAGTCATCTTGATACGCGTTGTCGGTATTTTGTACTTAACTCGAGCTGTAGGGCAGCTACAGAGCTGGTAAGCACACCTATCGCATTCAGAATTATCAGGCGCGTTCGCCTGTTGAATCCAGAGGTCTGAACTCGGTCTGCTAGCCGAGCTAGGTTCGCAAACCTATTCGCATTATTGGAGTCATCTTGACAGACGCTCTCGGTTTTCTGTATTTAACTCGAGCTGTAGGGCAGCTACAGGGCTCATTGTCACAGACATCGATGGGAAATCACCATTCGCGTTCGTCTATTGAACCGAGAGCTCTGAACTCGGCCTGCTGCCTGAGCTAGGTTCGCGAAACTATTCGTATTGTCCGAATCATCTTGAAGAGTGCTCTCGATTTTCTGCACTCAACTCGTGCTGGGTAGGGCTACAGTGCTGCGGGTCACAGATATCGATTTGCACACATCAGGCGCGTCTGTCTGTCGATTCCAGAGCTTGAAACTCGGTCTGCTGCTCAAACTAGGTCCGCGAAACTATTTTATTATTCGAGTCGATACTGCTGGTTTTCTGCACTTAACTCGGGCTGTAGGGGGGCTGCAGGGCTGGGAATCACATGAGTGGATTCGCAGACATCAGACGGGCCCGCCTGTCGCATTCAGAGGTCTGAACTCGGTTTGATACTCGAACTGGATTGCGAAACTGTTTGTTCTTTGTTAGAGTCATCTTGAGAGGTGTGAAATCGCTTGGGCTGAAAAACTGGTCGTCCTTTGGGGTTTTTTTTCCACACTATTTACTGTCAGGAAGCTCTACGAGTCCCCCGGCGGTAAGAAAGGTTGACGGTTTACCGCCGGCGCCCAGTTCGACAATTCGTTAGAGCTCCAGTATTTTTTCCCGTGATATTTGATCTTATTCCCGCTCGCCATCTTGATCTCAGCTCGATCGGGTACCTTTTACTGCCAAAAAGCACACTGGCGGGAACGGCCGTTTCGAGTCATCTTGATACGCGTTGTCGGTATTTTGTAGGACAGCTACAGAGCTGGTAAGCACAGCTGTCGCACTCAGAATCTTCAGGCGCGTTTGCCTGTTAAATCCAGAGTTCTGAACTCGCTCTGCTACCCGAGCTAGGTCCGGAAACCTATTCGTATTATTCGAGTCAACTTAATACACGTTGTCGGTATTTTCTACTTAGCTCGAGCTGTGGGGCAGCTTCAGTGCTGGTAAGCACACCTATTGCACTCAGAATCATTAGGCACGTTCGCCTGTTGAATCGCTAGGTCTGAATTCGATCTGCCAGCCAACCTATTCGTATTATTCGATTCAACTTGATACGCGTGGTGGGTATTTTGTACTTAATTCGAGCTTCAGGGCAGCTACAGCGGTAAGCACAGCTATCGCACTCAGAATCATGAGACGTGTTCGCCTCTTGGCTCCAGAGGTCTGAACTCGGTCTGCTAACCGAGCTAGGTCCGCGAATCTATTCTTGTTATTCGAGTCATCTTCACAAACGCTCTCGGTATTTTCTGTACTTAACTCGAGCTGTAGGCAGCTACATAGTCCACAGCCACATAAATCGATTGAGAATTATCGGGCGCGTTTGTCTGTTGTATCGAGAGCTCTGAACTCGAGCTGCTGTGCGAGCTCGGTTCGCGAAACTATTCTTCGAATCGTCGTGAATATTGCACTCAATTTTCTGAACTCAACTCGTGTATTATTCGAGCCATCCTGAGAGATGCTGTCGGTTTCCTGCACTTAACTCGGGCTGTAGGGGGGCTGCAGGGCTGGTAATCACATGAGTGGATTCGCAGATATCAGACGCGCCCGCCTGTCGCATTCAGAGGTCTGAACTCGGTCTGATGAGACGCGTCCGCTTGTCGCATTCAGAGGTCAAAGAATATTCACTCTGAGTCAGAATCTCGGAAGGTGCTCTCGGTTTTCTGAGCTTGGAAGCTCTACGAGTTCCCCGGCGGTAACCAAGGTTGACGGTTTACCGCCGGCGCCCAGTGCGGCGTTCCGCGCTTGGCTTCGCTATCCGGGTTTTGGACGCTTGCAAGTTCCGGCGCGGGGTGGAGCTAGTTGGCCCACCCGGCCGAGGCGGACAATGTGACAACTTTTGGGTGGTTTTGTGAATATTTGAAAGATATTTGACAGTTCATTTTGAGAAAGCAGATTTTTCGCACCTGTAGTGGGTTAAGACGCGTCTGCCAATAAAAATTTTCAGGTCCGTAGGTGCAGTATTTCTATGAAAACACTTGGAGGAACCGACGTTTGATAAAAACAGAAACACGAGATTTTTTGTTTTTTTCGTTTCTCACTCCAGAAGCTTACTCCCTATTTTCTGAGGAGCGCAGTGTGAGAAAACCGCCGGTTTCCATTCCGGCGCGGGGTGGAGCTAGTTGGCCCAGCCGGCCGAAGCGGAGAATGTGACAACTTTTGGCTGGTTTTGCAAAAATTTGAAAGATATTTGATCAATTATTTTAAAAAAGCAGATTCTTACGCCGAGCATTGGCATATGAACTCCTCTCTGACAGCAGCTCAGCTCTCTCGATGCATTTTTGCATCAGTTGACTTCCGGGAACTGAGCGAATATGAACATCGGAAAAATCGAATTTCAAGATTTTCGAAAATTCTCCATTTTTTGATTCTGTGTCGATTCTCTGCATTCTAACTGGTGAGAGGAGCTCTACAAGGCTTCCGGCGGTGACCAGGTTGACGGTTCACCGCCGGCGCCAGTTATTTCTCGAAGCTTACAGGGCTTGGAAGCACAGCTAATCGATGTGGAATAAACAGGCGCGTTCGCCTGTTGAATCCATAGGTCTGAACTCGGTCTGCTAGCTGAGCTAGGCCCGCAAAGCTATTCGTATTATTCGAATCATCTTGACAGGAACTCTCGGTTTTCTGTACTTAACTCGAGATATAGGACAGCTACAAAGCTGGTAAGCACACCTCATCAACTCAGAATGATCAGGTGCGTTCGGCTGTTCCAACCAGAGGTCTCAACTCGGTCTGCTAGCCATCATCTTGACAGGCACTCTTCGGTTTCCTGTACTTAACTCGAGCTAAAGGACAGCTTCAGGGCTGATACTTACAGACACCGATTCAGAATCATCAGTCGTAACTCGTAGAGCTTCCCTTGGCAAGTTATACCTCGGAGAGCTCTTCGTCATCGATGAGCTAGAGGAATTCCGGCGCGCGGTGGAGCTAGTTGACCCAGCCGGCCAGAACGGACAATGTGGTAACTTTTGGGTGGTTATGCGATTTTTTGAAAGATATTCCTCGTAGAGTTCTTCGGCACCGATGAGCTAGAGGAATTCCGGCGCGGGGTGAAGCTAGTTGGTCGACCCGGCGAGAAAGAACAATGTGACAACTTTTGGGTGGTTTTGCAAAAATTTGAAAGATATTTGACCATTTATTTACAAAAAGCAGATTTTTACGCCCAGCATTGGCATATGAACTCCTTTCTGACAGCAGCTGAGCTCTCTCGATGCATACCTCGTAGAGCTCTTCGGTATCGATGAGCTAGACGGGGTGGAGATAGTTGGTCGACCCGACCAGAAGAGACAATGTGACAACTGTCGGTCGGTTTTGCTAAAATTTGAAAGATATTTGACAATTGATTTTGAGAAAGCAGATTTTCGCACCTGTGAACGATTATGAGGGCCTCTGCGTTTTAATATGGCGCACATTTACTATCAAAACACTTGGCGGAACCAACTTCATATCGCCGTGGAAAAAAATCAAGCGCGCAAAATGCTTCAAGAGGCTCTCTCTGTCGATTATAAGCACTTTCACGCGTGGAAGGAGCTCTACGAGGTTCCCGGCGGTGACCAGGTT
Organism: Prorocentrum cordatum; assembly: GCA_963575745.1. Classification (NCBI taxonomy): domain Eukaryota; class Dinophyceae; order Prorocentrales; family Prorocentraceae; genus Prorocentrum; species Prorocentrum cordatum. The sequence continues at coordinate 12,097 of CAUYUJ010000807.1, forward strand.
GACGGCTCTCCGCCGGTGCTAGTTTTTGCATGAGTTGACTTCCGGGAACTGAGCGAATATGAACATCGAAAAACATCAAATTTGAAGATTTTCGAAAAATCTCTTTTTTTTTCATTCTGTGTCGATTCTCTGCACTCTTACTAGTGAGAGGAGCTCTACCAGGTTTCCGGCGATGACCAGGTTGGCGGTTCACCGCCGGCGCCAGTTTGACCATTTATTTTGAGAAAGCAGATTTTTCGCACCTGTAGACGATTATGAGGGCCTCAGCGTCTTAATCTTAATATGAGCTCTCTACGTGCACTTTTACTATCAAAACACTTTGAGAAACCAACTTCATCTCGACATGAAAAACATCGTGTTTCTCTTCTTCCAGAAATGCTCCCAGGAACCCTCTCGTACCTCGCAGAGCTCTTCGGCATCGATGAGCTAGAGGAATTCCGGCGCGGGGTGGAGCTAGTTGGCCGACCCGACCAGAAAGGACAATGTGACAACTTTTGCGTGGTTTTGCAAAAAATTTAAAGATATTTGACCATTTATTTTGAAAAAGCAGATTTTTACGCCGAGCATTGGCATATGAACTTCTCTCTGACAGCAGCTCAGCTCTCTCGATGCATTTTTGCATGAGTTGACTTTCGGGAACTGAGCGAATATGAACATCGAAAAATTCGAATTTCAAGATTTTCGAAAAATCTTCATTTTTTTATTATGTGTCGTTTCTCTGCATTCTTACTAGTGAGAGGAGCTCTACGAGGCTCCCGGCGGTGACCAGGTTGACGGTTCACCGCCGGCGCCAGTTTGATACTGAGCACTCTTACGCGTGTTAGGAGCTCTACGAGGACCCGGCGGTGACCAGGTTGACGGTTCGCCGCCGGCGCCAGTTGCTGGAAGCTTAAGAACGGCCGTTTCGAGTCATCTTGATACGCGCTGTCGGTTTTCTCAAGATAACTCGAGCTTCAGGACAACTACAGAGCTGGTAAGCACAGCTATCGCACTCAGAATCATCAGGCCCGTTCGTCTATACAATCCATAGGTCTCAACTCGGTCTGCTAGCCAGCTAGGTCCGCAAACCTATTCGTATTATTCGAGTCAACTTGATACGCGTTGTCGGTATTTTCCACTCAACTCGAGCTGTAGGGCAGTTACAGTGCTGGTAAGCATAGCTATCGCCCTCAGAATCATCAGGCGTGTTCGACTGTTGAATCCATAGGTCTGAACTCGGTCTGCTAGCCGAGCTAGGTCCGCAAACCTATTCGTATTATTCGAGTCAACTTGACAAACACTCTCGGTTTTCTGTACTTAACTCGAGCTGTAGGGCAGCTACAGAGCCTGTAGTCACAGAAATCGATTGGGAATTATCGGGCGCGTTCGTCCGTTGTATCGAGAACTCTGAACTCGGCCTGCTGCCCGAGCTACGTTCGCGAAACTATTCGTATTTTCCGAATCATCGTAAAAATTGCTCTCAATTTTCTGCACTTAACTCGTGCTGGGGGACGGCTACAGTGCTGCGGGTCATAGAAGTCGATTTGCACACATGAGGCGCGTTTGTTGGTCGATTCGAGCTCATAACTTGGTCTGCTGCTCGCAACAGGTTCGCGAAACTATTGTATTATTCGAGTCATCCTGAGAGATGTTCTCGGTTTTCTGCTCTTAACTCGGGCTAATGGGGGGCTGCAGGGCTGGTAATCACATGAGTCGATTCGCAGATATCAGACGCGTCCGCCTGTCGCATGGAGAGGTCTGAACTCGGTCTGATACTCGACCTGGGTTGCGAAACTGTTTGTTTTTCTGTTAGAGTCATCCTGAGAGATCTGAAATCGCTTGGGCTGAAAACTAGTCGTTCTCTGGATTTTTTCCACACTATATACTGTCAGGAAGCTCTACGAGTCCGCCGGCGGTAAGAAAGGTTGACGGTTTACCGCCGGCGCCCAGTGTTTGTCTGTCGAATCGAGAGCCCTGAACTCGGTCTGCTGCCCGATCGAGAATCGCGAAACTGTTTGTATTCTTCCAGTCATCTTGACAGCTGCTGTCGGCTTTCTGCACTTAACTTGGGCCATAGGGAAGCTGCAGCGCGGATAATCACAGGAATCGATTCGGAAACATCAGACGCGTCCGCCTGTTGCATTCAGAGGTCTGAACTCGTCTGATACTCGAGTTGGGCTGAAAAACTATTCGTTCTCTGCAATTTTTCGACATTATATGTTGTCAGGAAGCTCTACGTGTCCCCCGGCGGTAACAAAGGTTGACGGTTTACCGCCAGCGCCCAGTTATTGCTGGAAGCTAAGAGTAATTCCGGCGCGCCCCACAGCTAGTTGGCTCGAAAAACGTCGACTGAACTTTTAACAACTTTTGCTCGGTTGAAAATTTTGTTCTCAAAATTTGACAATTCGTTAGAGCTCTAGTATTTTTTCCCGTGATATTCGATCTTATTCCCGCTCGCCATCTTGATCTCAGCTCGATCGGGTGAATATTACTATCGAAAAGCACTGTGGCGGGATCGGCCGTTTTGAGTCATCTTGATATGCGCTGACGGTTTTCTGAACATAACTCGAGCTCTAGGGCAGCTACAGAGCTGGTAAGCACAGCTAATGCATGCAGAATGATCAGGCGCGTTCGCCTGTTGAATCCAGAGGTCTGAACTCGGTCTGCTAGCCGAGCTAGGGCCACAAACCTGTTCGTATCATTCGAGTCATTTTGACAGAAACGCTCGGTTTTCTGCACTTAACTCGAGCTGTAGGACAGCTACAGAGCTGATATTCAGAGGCACCAATTCAGAATCATCAGTTGCGTTTGTCTGTCGACTCCAGAGCTCTGAACTCGGCCTGCTGCCCGATCTAGAATCGCAAAACTATTCGTATCGTTCGAGTCGCTTGCGAGATAATGTCGGTTATCTGGACTTAACTCGGGCTGTAGGGGGGCTGCATGGCTGGTAATCACTGGAATCGATTTGAAGACATCAGGCGCGTCCGCCTGTCGAATACAGAGCTCTGAACTCTGTCTGCTGCCCGAACTAGGTCCGCGAAACTATTCCTATTGTTCGAGTCATCCTGAGAGATGCTGTCGGTTTTCTGCACTTAACTCGGGCTGTAGGGGGGCTGCAGGGCTGGTAATGACAGGAGTCGATTCGCAGACATCAGACGCGCCCGTCTGTCGCATTTAGAGGTCAAAAACTATTCACTATAAGTCAGATTGTTGGTCAGTGCTGTCTGTTTTCTCAACTTAAGTCGAGTTAGGAAGCTCTACGAGTCCCCCGGCGGTAACCAAGGTTGACGGTTTACCGCCGGCGCCCAGTATAATGTGGGAAAGAATTTCAGAGAACGACTAGTTTTTCAGCCCAAGCGATTATAGATCTCTCAAGATGACTCTAAGAAAACAAACGAACAGTTTTCCAATCGAGCTTGAGTATGAAACCGAGTTCAGACCTCTGAATGCGACAGGCGGACGCGTCTGATGTCTGCGGATCGATTCCTGTGATTAACAGCTCTGCAGCCCCCCATACAGCCTGAGTTGAGTGCAGAAAACCGAGAGTACTTCTCAGGATGACTCGAATAATACAACAGTTTCGCGGATCTCGTTCGAGCAGCAGACCGAGTTCCGAGCTCTCGGTTCGACGAACGGACGCGCCTGATGTCTCGAAATCGATTCCTGTGACCAGCAGCACTGTAGCCCTCGCCCAGCACGATTTAAGTACAGAAAACCGAAAGCACTTCTCAAGATGACTCGAACAATACCAATCGGTTCGCAAACCTAGCTCGGGGAGCAGGCCGAGTTCACAGCTCTTGCTTCAACAGACGAACGCGCCTGATGATTCTCAATCGGTTTATGTGATTATCAGCTCTGTGGCTGCCCTACAGATCGAGTTAAGTACGAAAAACCGAGATCGTCTGCTACAATGACTCGAATAATACGAATAAGTTTGCAACCCTAGCTCGGCTAGCAGACCGAGTTCAGACCTCTGGATTCAACAGGCGAACGCGCCTGATCATTCTGAATGCATTAGCTGTGCTGACCAGCTCTGTAGTTGTCCTGAAGCTCGAGTTATCTGGAGAAAACCGACAGCGCGTATCAAGATGACTCGAAACGGCCGTTCCCGCCTGCCTGCTTTCTGGCCTTCAAAGTTACCCGATCGAGCTGAGATCAAGATGGCGAGCGGGAATAAGATCGAATATCATGGGAAAAAATATTAGAGCTCCAACGAATGTTCAAACTGGCGCCGGCGGTGAACCGTCAACCTGGTCACCGCCGGAAACCTTGTAGAGCTCCTTGCATCCGTAAGAGAGCTCAGGATCAAAGCGAGAGCTTCTGGGAACTTTTCTACAAAAACTTGAAGTTAAGATTTCCCGGAGTTAACATGAAGCCGGTTCCTCCAAGTGAACTGGTACTAAAAATGGTTCTAGAAGGCTGAGCTGCTCAGGAAACGAAGTTAATATGTCAATGCTCGGAGTAAAAATCTGCTTTCTCAAAATGAATTGTCAAATATCTTTCAAAAATCGCAAAGCCACCCAAAAGTTGTCACATTGTCCGCCTCAGCCGGGTGGGCCAACTAGCTCACCCCGCGCCGGAATTCCTCTAGCTCATCGATGACGAAGAGCTCTACGAGGTATTTTGAGAACAAAATTTTGAACCGACCAAAAGTCACCAAAAGGTCCGTCGAGATTTTTCTTGCCAACTAGCTCTCCGGAACTGGGCGCCGGCGGTAAACCGTCAACCTTTGTTACCGCCGGGGGACTCGTAGAGCTTCCTGACAACATATAATGTCGAAAAAAATTGCAGAGAACGAATAGTTTTTCAGCCCAACTCGAGTATCAGACCGAGTTCAGACCTCTGAATGCGACAGACGGACGCGTCTGATGTCTCCGAATCGATTCCTGTGATTACCCGCCCTGCAGCCTCCCTAGAGTTAAGTGCAGAACGCCGACAGTAGCTCTCAAGATGGCTGGCAGAATACGAACAGTTTCGTGATTCTGGATCCCGCAGCAGACCGAGTTCAGAGTTCTGGATTCGAAAGACAAACGCGACTGATGATTCTGAATCGGTTTCTGTAACTATCAGCCCTGTAGCTGTCCTATAGCTCGAGTTACAGGAAACCGAGAGCGCCTATCAAGATGATTCGAATAATACGAATAGGTTTGCGGACCTGGCTGCTGCAATGTTACTATCAAAACACTTGCTGGAACCGACGGTCGTTTCGAGTGATCTTGACGCGGATTAACGGTTTCTGTACTTATCTCGGGATATAGGACAGCTGCAGAGCTGATCCTTACAGAAACCAATCGGGAAGCATGAGGCGCGTTCATCTGTTCGATCTACAGCTCTGAACGCGGTCTGCTGCTCGAGATGGGTCCGCAAACTTATTTGTATTTTTCGAATCATTTTGACGAGTTTTGTCCGTTTTCTGTAAACTCGCGATATCTTGAAAGAAAAACTTAATGTATAGTGGGCAGCGCCGCGCAAGAAAGCTCTACGAGGCTCCTGGTGGTAACCTGGTTGACGGTTTACCGCCGGCTCCCAGTATTACTGTGAAAAAACTTGGGGGGACCGACGCTGAATAAAAATAGAAAAACGTGATTTTTCATGTTTGTTTTGTTTCGCGCTCCAGAGCTTTCTCCATGTGTTCCGACAATCGCCGTGCAATAAAAGAGCTCTACGAGGTTCCCGGTTGACGGTTTACCGCCGGCTCCCAGTTGGCCGACCCGAGCTTAAGAGGCAATGTGACGAGTTGGGGTCGGTTATTCTATCTTTGTGCAAAATTTGAAAATTCGTTCTATAAACAGTTATTTTTCCCACCTGTAGCGAGTTTCGCCGCGTCTCCCAGTTAAATTCCCAGGTCTGTAGCTGGAATATTACTATCCAAAGACTTGAGTGAACCGTCGGCCGTTTCGAGTCATCTTGACACGCGTTGACGGTTTTCTGTACTTAACTCGAGATTTAGGACAGCTACAGAGCTGATACGTACAGACCGAATCAGAATCATCAGGCGCGTTCGTCTGTCCCATCGAGAGGTCGGAACTCGGTCTGCTGCTCGAGCTAGGCCCGCAAAACTATTTGTAATATACGATCATTTTGACGAGTGTTGTCGGTTTCCCTTAACTGAAGATTTAGAAGAGCTACAGAGCTGGCACGCATATAAACCGATCCAGTATCACCCGGCGCGATTTTTCTCGCATCGAGAGGTCCGAACTCGGTCTGTAGGTCCACGAAGCCAAGATGCAAAATTAAAAAACTATTTTGCGATATTTCTTCTTCACGCTTGAGAACGCTTCTTTCCCCATCGGCCCAGCCGGCCGAGGCGGACAATGTGACAACTAACTCGTAGAGCTTCTCTGAGAGCGCAGCGGCGAAGCTTAAGAGTAATTCGAAAACGCTGGCAGGCTAGTTGACTCGAAAAATCTCGACTGAACTTTTCACAACTTTGGCTCGGTTGAAAATTATGTTCTCGAAATTCAACAATTCGTTAGAGCTCTAGTATTTTTTCCCGTGATATTCGATCTTATTCCCGCTCGCCATCTTGATCTCAGCTCGATCGGGTGAATATTACTATCGAAAAACACTGTGGCGGGATCGGCCGTTTCGAGTCATCTTGATTCGCGCTGACGGTTTTCTGAACATAACTCGAGCTTTAGGAAAGCTACAGAGCTCGTAAGCACAGCTAATCGATGTAGAATGATTAGGCGCGTTCGCTTGTTGAATCCAGAGGTCTGAACTCGGTCTGCTAGCCGAGCTAGGTCCGCAAACCTATGCGTATTATTCGAGTCATCTTGACAGGAACTCGGTTTTCTGTACTGAACTCGAGCTGTAGGACAGCTACAGAGCTGATATTTACAGAAACCGATTCAGAATCATCAGTTGCGTTTGTCTGTCGAATCCAGAGCTCTGAACTCGGTCTGCTGCCCGATCTAGAATCGCGAAACTATTCGTATTCGTATTGGTCGAGTTATCTCGAGAAGTGCTATCGGTCTTCTTCACTCAACTCGCCCTGGTGGGCTACAGTGATTGTTGTCACAAGAATCGATTTGAAGACATCAGGCGCGTCCGCCTGTCGAATCCAGAGCTCGGAACTCAGTATCCTGCATCAGGTCTGCGAAACTACTGTATTGTTCGAGTCATCCTGAGAGGTGCTGTCGGTTTTCCGCACTTAACTCGGGCTGTACGGTGGCTGCAGGGCTGGTAATGACAGGAGTCGATTCGCAGACATAAGAAGGGTCCGCCTGTCGCATTCAGAGGTCGCAGAATATTCACTATCAGTCGGAATGTTGGTAGGTGCTGTCGGTTTTCTCAACTTAAGTCGAGCTAGGAAGCTCTACGAGTCTCCCGGCGGTAACCAAGGTTGACGGTTTATCGCCGGCGCCCAGTTTTGGGTGGTTTTGCGAAAATTTGAAAGATATTTGACCATTTATTTTGAGAAAGCAGATTTTTACGCCGAGCATTGGCGTATGAACTCCTCTCTGACAGCAGCTCAGCTCTTTCGATGCATTTTTGCATGAGTTGACTTCCAGGAACTGAGCGAATATGAACATCGAAAAAATCGAATTTGATGATTTTCGAAAAATCTCTATTTTTCCACTCTGTGTCGATTCTCTGCACTCATACCAGTGAGAGGAGCTCTACGAGGTTCCCGGCGGTGACGAGGTTGACGGTTCACCGCCGGCGCCAGTCCGAAAACGCTGGCAGGCTAGTTGGCTCGAAAAATCTCGACTGAACTTTTCACAACTTTGGCTCGGTTGAAAATTATGTTCTCGAAATTCAACAATTCGTTTGAGCTCTATTCCCATGATATTCGATATTATTCCCGCTCGCCATCTTGATATCAGCTCGATCGGGTGGGTATTACTATCGAAAAGCGTCAAGGCGGGATCGGCCGTTTCGAGTCCTCTTGATACGGGCTGTCGGTTTTATCAAGATAACTCGAGCTTCAGGACAGCTACAGAGCTGGTGAGCACAGCTAATCGATGCAGAATGATCAGGCGCGTTCGCCTGTTGAATCTAGAGGTCTGAACTCGGTCTGCTAGCCGAGCTAGGTCCGCAAACCTGTTCGTATTATTCGAGTCATCGTAGCAGACACTCTCGGTTTTCTGTACTTAACTCGAGCTGTAGGGCAGTTACAGAGCTCATAGTCACAGAAATCGATTGGAAATCATCAGACGCGTTCGTCTGTTCAATCGAGAGCTCTGAACTCGGCCTGCTGCCCGAGCCAGGTCCGCGAAACTATTTGTATTGTTCGAGTCATCTTGAGAAGTGCTCTCGGTTTTCTGCACTTAACTCGTCCTGGGGGAGGGCTACAGTGCTGCTGGTCACAGAAATCGATTTGGAGACATCAGACGCGTCCGTCTGTCGAACCGAGAGCTCGGAACTCGGTCTGCTGCTCGAACTAGCTCCGCGAAACTATTGTATTATTCAAGTCATCCTGAGAGCTGCTGTCGGTTTCTGCAGTTAACTCGGGCTGTAGGGGTCTCCAGGGCTGGTAATCACAGGAGTCGATTCACAGACATCAGACGCGTCGGCCTGTCGCATTCCGAGGTCTGAACTCGGTTTGACACTCGAGCTGGGTTCCAAACTGTTTGTTTTTTTTGCCAGAGTCATCTTGAGAGGTCTGGCTTGGGCTGGAATTCTCTGGAATTTTTTTCCACATTATATATTGTCAGGAAGCTCTACGAGTCCCCCGGCGGTAACCAAGGTTGACGGTTTACCGCCGGCGCCCAGTGACTCGTAGAGCTTCCCTGAGGGCGCAGCGGCGAAGCTTAAGAGTAATTCGAAAACGCTGGCAGGCTAGTTGGCTCGAAAAATCTCGACTGAACTTTTCACAACTTTGGCTCGGTTGAAAATTATGTTCTCGAAATTCAACAATTCGTTAGAGCTCTAGTATTTTTTCCCGTGATATTCGATCTTATTCCCGCTCGCCATCTTGATCTCAGCTCGATCGGGTGGGTATTACTATCGAAAAGCGTCATGGCGGGATCGGCCGTTTCGAGTCATCTTGATACGCGCTGTCGGTTTTTCAAGATAACTCGAGCTTCAGGACAGCTACAGAGCTGGTGAGCACAGCTAATCGATGCAGAATGATCAGGCGCGTTCGCCTGTTGAAACCAGAGGTCTGAACTCGGTCTGCTGGCCGAGCTAGGTCCGCAAACCTATTCGTATTATTCGAGTCATCTTGACAGACGCTCTCGGTTTTCTGTACTTAACTCGAGCTGCAGGACAGCTACGTAGCTGATACGTACAGAATCCGATTCCGAATCATCAGTGGCCGTTGTCTGTTGAATCCAGAGCTCTGAACTCGGTCTGCTGCCCCATCTAGAATCGCGAAACTATTCGTATTGTTTGAGTCGCTTGCGAGATGCTGTCGGTTCTCTGCACTTAACTCGGGCTGTAGGGGGGCTGCATGGCTGGTAATCACTGGAATCGATTCGGATTCATCAGGTGCGTTCGCCTGCGGAATCTAGAGCTCCGAACTCGGTCTGTTGCCCGAACTAGGTCCGCGAAACTATTCGTATTGTTCGAGTCATCCTGAGAGGTGCTGTCAGTTTCCTGCACTTAACTCGGCAGCAGGGGGGCTGCAGGGCTGGTAATCACAGGGATCGATTCAGAGACATCAGACGCGTCCGACTGTCGCATGCAGAGATCTGAACTCGGTCTGATACTCGAACTAGTTTTGCCAAACTATTCGTATTGTTCGAGTCATCTTGAGAGGTGCTGTCGATTTACGCACGTATCTCGGGCTATAGGAGAGCTACAGAGCTCGTACAGAAGACAATCTAGAAGCATCGGGGGCGTTCGGCTGTTGCATCCGAGAGGTCTCAAATTGCCTGGGCTGAAAAACTATTTTTTCTGTGTAATTTCTTTCGACATTATATGTTGTCAGGAAGCTCTACGAGTCCCCCGGCGGTAAGAAAGGTTGACGGTTTACCGCCGGCGCCCAGTAATTCGAAAACGCTGGCAGGCTAGTTGGCTCGAAAAATCTCGACTGAACTTTTCACAACTTTGGCTCGGTTGAAAATTATGTTCTCGAAATTCAACAATTCGTTAGAGCTCTAGTATTTTTTCCCGTGATATTCGATCTTATTCCCGCTCGCCATCTTGATCTCAGCTCGATCGGGTGGGTATTACTATCGAAAAGCGTCATGGCGGGATCGGCCGTTTCGAGTCATCTTGATACGCGCTGTTGGTTTTCTGAACATAACTCGAGCTTCAGGACAGCTACAGGGCCAGTAAGCACAGCTAATCGATGTAGAATGATCAGGCGCGTTCGCCTGTTGAACCCAGAGGCCTGAACTCGGTCTGCTAGCCGAGCTAGGTTCAAAAACCTATTCGTATTATCCGAGTCATCTTGACAGACGCTCTCGGTATTTTGTACTTAACTCGAGCTGTAGGGCAGCTACAGAGTTCATAGTCACAGAAATCGATTGGAAATCATCAGGCGCGTTCGTCTGTTGAATCGAGAGCTCTGAACTCGCCCTGCTGCCCGAGCTAGAATCGCGAAACTATTCGTATTGTTCGAATCATCTGAAGAGATACTGTCGCTTTCTAAACTTAACTCGGACTGTAGGGGGCTACAGTGCTGCTGGGACAGCAATCGATTTAGAGACATCAGGCGCGTCCGCTTGTGGAAGCCAGAGCTCGGAACTCGGTCTGCTGCTCGAATTAGGTATGCAAAACTACCGTATTGTTCGAGTCATCCTGAAAGATGCTGTCGGTTTTCTGCACTTAACTCGGGCTGTAGGGGAGCTGCAGGGCTGGTAATCACAGGAATCGATTCGGAGACATCAGACGCGTCCGCCTGTCGCATTCAGAGGCCTGAACTCGGTCTGATACTCGAGCTGGGTTTAGGAAACTATTCGTTTTGTTTGAGTTATCTTCAGAGGTGCTGTTGATTAGCGCACCTAACTCGGGCTGTAGCAGAGCTACAGAGCTCGTACAGAAGACAATCCAGAAGCATCAGGGGGCGTTCGGCTGTTGCATCGAGAGGTCTGAAATCGCTTGGACTGAAAAACTATTCGTTCTCTGCAATTTATTTTCTACATTATATATAGTCAGGAAGCTCTACGAGTCCCCCGCGGTCAGAAAGGTTGACGGTTTACCGCCGGCGCCCAGTTGGTCGCCCCGACCAGAAAGGACAACGTGATAACGTTTTGGTGGTTTTGCAAAAATTTGAAAAATATTTGACCATTTATTTTGAGAAAGCAGATTTGTCGCACCTGTAGTGGGTTATGTCGCGTCTGCCAGTAAAATTTTCAGGTCTGTAGGTGCAGTATTACTATCAAAACACCTGAGGGAACCGATGTTGGATAAAAACAGAAATACGTGACTGTCCGAGTTTTTCGTTTCTCGCTCGTTTTCGACGATCGCCGTGCAGGAAAAGAGCTCTACGAGGTTCCTGGCGGTAAGGTTTACCGCCGGTTCCCAGTTGGCAAGACAAATCTCGACGGACCTTTTGCTGACTTTTAGTTGGTTGAACATTTTGTTCTCGAAATTCAACAATTCGTTAGAGCTCTAGTATCCTTCCTGACCATTTTCGATGTTATTTCCGCTCGCCATCTCAATCTCAGCTCGATCGGGTAAATATTTTCTGCAAAAAAAGCATCGCGGCGGGATCGGCTGTTTCGAGTCATCTCGATACGCTTTGTCGATATTTTCAACTTAACTCGAGCTGTAGGGCAGCTACAGTGCTCATTTTCACAGAAATGGATTGCGAACAGGCGCGTTCGTCTGTTCCATCTAGAGATCTGAACTCGTTCTGCTGCCCGATCTAGGTCCGCGAAACTATTTGTAATCTTGGAGTCATCTTGAGAGGTGCTGACAGTTTTCTGCACTTAACTCGGGCTGTAGGGGGCTGAAGGGCTCGTACTCCCAGTAATCGATTCGGAGTCATCAGGTGCGTCCTTCTGCCAAATGCAGAGCTCGGAACTCGGTGTGTTGCCCGAGCTAGGTTCGCAAAACTATTCGTACTCGTCGAGTCATCTTGAGAGGTGCTGTCTGTTTTCTGCATTTAACTCGAGCTGTGAGGAGGGTGCAGGGTTGGTAATCACTGGGATCGATTCGGAGACATCAGTCGCGTCCACCGGTCGCATTCAGAGACCGAACTCGGCCTACAGCCCAAGCTAGGTCCGCGAAACTTTTCGTATTGTTCGAGTCATCTTCAGAGGTGCTGTCGATTTTCTGCACTTAACTCGGGCTATAAGGGTGCTGCAGGGCTGGTAATCTCAGGGATCGATTCGGAGACATCAGGCGCGTCTGCCGGTTGCATTCAGATGTCTGAACTCGGTCTGATACTCGCGCTAGATTTGCGAAACTATTTAAATTATTCGAGTGATCTTCAGAGGTGCTGTCGATTTTCGCGTAACTCGGGCTGTAGGAGAGCACGGAGCTCGTGCGCACAAAAAACGATCCAGAAGCATGAGGGACGTTTGGCTGTTGCATCGAGAGGTTTGAAATCGTTCAGGATGAAAAACGTTCTCTGCATTTTTTTCAACATTATATATGCTCAGGAAGCTCTACGAGTCTCCCGGCGGTAACCGAGGTTGACGGTTTACCCCTGACTCCTAGTAATTCCGGCGCGCTGGAGAGCTAGTTGGCAAGAAAAATCTCGACGGAACTTTTGCTGACTTTTGCTCGGTTGAAAATTTTGTTCTCGAAATTTGAACATTCGTTAGAGCTCTATTATTTTTTCCCCGTGATATTCGATCTTATTTCCGCTCGCCATCTGAATCTCAGCTCGATCGGGTGAATATTACTATCGAAAAGCACTGTGGCGGGATCGGCCATTTTGAGTCATCTTGATACGGCTGACAGTTTTCTGAACATAACTCGAGCTTTAGGACAGCTACAGAGCTGGTAAGCACAGCTAATCGATGTAGAATGATTTGGCGCGTTCGCCTGTTGAATCCAGAGGTGAACTCGGTCTGTTAGCCAAGCTAGGTTCGCAAACCTATCTGTATGATTCGAGTCCTGCTGACAGAAACTCTTGTTTTTCTGTACTGAACTCGAGCTGTAGGACAGCTACAGAGCTGATAGTTATAGAATCCGATTCAGAATCATCAGTTGCGTTTGTCTGTCGAATCCAGAGCTCTGAACTCGGTCTGCTGCCCGATGTAGAATCGCGAAACTATTCGTATTAGTCGAGTCATCTTGAGAGCTCCCGGTTTTCTTCACTCAACTCGCGTTGAGGGAGGCTACAGTACTGGTGGTCACAGGTATCGATTTCAAGACATCAGTCGCGTCCGCCTGTCAAATGCAGAGCTCGGAACTCGGTCTGCTGCCCGAATCAGGTCTGCGAAACTATTGTACTGTTCGAGTCATCCTGAGAGGTCCTGTCGGATTTCTGCACTTAACTCGGGCTGTAGGGGGCTGCAGGGCTGGTAATGACAGGATTCGATTCGCAGATATCAGACGCGTCCGTCTGTCTCATTCAGAGGTGAAACATTTTTCACTATAAGTCGGAATGTTGGTAGGTGCTGTCGGTTTTTTCAACTTAAGTCAAGCTAGGAAGCTCTACGAGTCTCCCGGCGGTAACCAAGGTTGACGGTTTACCGCCGGCGCCCAGTCTCGACGGACCTTTTGCTGACTTTTGGTCGGTTGAAAATTTTGTTCTCGAGATTCAACAATTCGTTAGAGCTCTAGTATTATTTCCCGTGATATTCGATCTTAATCGCGCTCGCTATCTTGATCTCAGCTCGATCGGGTAGCTTTTACTGCCAAAAAGAACACGGGCGGGATCGGCCGTTTCGAGTCATCTTGTCACGCGGTGTCGGTTTTCTCAAGATAACTCGAGCTTCAGGACAGCTAAAGAGCTGGTAAGCACAGCTAATCGATTCAGAATGATCAGGCGCGTTCGCCTGTTAAAGCTAGAGGTCTGAATTCGGTCTGCTAGTCGAGCTAGGTGCGCAAACCTATTCGTATTATTTGAGTCATCTTGACAGGCGCTCTCGGTTTTCTGTACTTAACTCGAGCTACAGGACAGCTAAAGAGCTGATACGTCAGAACATGATTCAGAATCATCAGTGGCCGTTGTCTGTTGAATCAAGAGCTCTGAACTCGGTCTGCTGCCCGCTCTAGAATCGCGAAATTATTCGTATTGTTCGAGTCATCTTGAGAGATGCTGTCGGTTCTCTGCACTTAACTCGGGCTGTAGGGGGGCTGCATGGCTGGTAATCACTGGAATCGATTCGGAGACATCAGGCGCGTTCGCCTGCGGAATCCAGAGCTCCGAACTCGGTCTGTTGCCCGAACTAGGTCCGCGAAACTATTCGTATAGTTCGAGTCATCCTGAGAGGTGCTGTCGGTTTCCTGCACCTAACTCGGCTGCAGGGGGGGCTGCAGGGCTGGTAATCACAGGGTTCGATTCAGAGACATCAGACGCGTCCGCCTGTCGCATGCAGAGGTCTGAACTCGGTCTCATACTCGAACTAGGTTTGCCAAACTATTCGTATTGTTCGAGTCATCTTGAGAGGTGCTGTCGATTTACGCACGTAACTCGGGCTGTAGGAGAGCTACAGAGCTCGTACAGAAGACAATCTAGGAGCATCGGGGGCGTTTGGCTGTTGCATCCGAGAGGTCTCAAACTGCCTGGGCTGAACAACTATTTGTTCCGTGTAATTTCTTTCGACATTATATGTTGTCAGGAAGCTCTACAAGTTCCCCGGCGGTAACAAAGGTTGACGGTTTACCGCCGGCGCCCAGTTGGCAAGAAAAATCTCGACGGAACTTTTGCTGACTTTTGGTCAGTTGAAAATTTTGTTCTCGAAATTTGAACATTCGTTAGAGCTCTAGTATTTTTTCCTGTGATATTCGATCTTATTCCCGCTCGCCATCTTGATCTCAGCTCGGTCGGGTACCTTTTACTGCCAAAAAGCACTGTGGCGGGATCGGTCCTTTCAAGTCATCTTGACACGCGATGACGGTTTTCTGAACATAACTCGAGCTTTAGGACAGCTACAGAGCTGGTAAGCACATCGATTCAGAATGATCAGGCGCGTTCGCCTGTTGAATCCAGAGGTCTGAACTCGGTCTGCTAGCCGTGCTAGGTCCGCAAACCTATTCGTATTATCTGAGTCATCTTGATAGACGCTCTCGGTTTTCCGTAGTTAACTCGAGCTGTAGGACAGCCACAAAGCTAATACTTACAGAACTGAGTCAGAATCATCACTCTCAGTTGTCTGTGGAATCCAGAGCTCTGAACTCGTCTGCTGCTCGATCTAGTCGCGAAACTATTTGTATTGTTCGAGTCGTCTTGAGAAGTGCTCTCGGTTTTCTGCGCTCCACTCGGGCTGGAGGGGGCTACAGTAAAAGCAAGGAAGCTCTACGAGTCTCCCGGCGGTAACCAAGGTTGACGGTTTACCGCCGGCGCCCATCGCTGGGGCTGAAAAACTATTCGTTCTCCACATTTTTAAAAACATTATGTATGATCAGGAAGCTCTACGACTCCCCCGGCGGTAACAAAGGTTGACGGTTTACCGCCGGCGCCCTGTCTGAAAATCTGTGTGTCTGTGTGTCAGCGTGTCAGTGTGGCAGTGGCAGCGTGTCATTCTGTCAGTGTTGGTCAGTGTGTCAGTGTGTCTGTGTGTCTGCATGTCTGTGTGACCGTGTGTCTGTGTGTCTGTGTGCATGTGTATGTGTGTCCGTGTGTGTGCGTTTCTCTGTGTCTGTGTGTCTGTGTGTCTGTGTCTGCGTCTCTGTGTGTCTGTGTGTCTGTGCGTCTGTGTTTGTGTGTTTGTGTGTCTGTGTGTCTGTGTACCTGTGTGGCTGTATATCTATGTGTCTCTGTGTCTGTGAGTGAGTGTGTCTGTGTGTCAGTGTGTCAGTGTGTCCGTGTGTGTCTCTGTGTCTGTGTGTGTCTGTGCGTGTGTGTTTCTATGTGTCTGTGTGTCTGTGTGTCTCTGTGTCTGTGCGTGTGTGTACGTGTGAGTATGTGCGTGTGTGTCTACCTGTATGCACTCGCGGCGCTGGCACCCCCTCCTCCCTCCTTCCGCGAGGGCGGAGTGGCTGGAGTGCAGGGAGGTCCGGTCCCAAAATGGGGCGGTGCCTTCCCCCTCCGGAGCGCCGGCGGGAAGGCCGGGGGCGCGTGGTGTGTGTGCTTGTGTGATTTGGGTGCGTATGCGTGTCCGTGGGTGTGTATGTGAGATGTTCTGTGTTTCTGTGTGTGTGCGCGTTCGCGCGTGTGTTTCGACCTCTGCGCGTGGATGTGTGTATGTGTGTGTGTGTCTGTGTGTGTGTGCATGTGTGTGTGTGTGTGCGTGTGTGCTGAGCATGCTGGCGTGCGTTTGTGTCCTCGTGTTGTACGTGTGTGCCCGTGCGTGCGTGTTCATATGTCTGTGCTCGTCTGTGTGTGTGCCTCTCTGCTATCCGGTATTTGGACGCTTCCAAGTGGTGATCTGGGGTGTCTCTTGCTAAGATTTGAAAGATATTTGACCATTACCAGATTTTTCGCACGTGTAGTGGGTTATGCCGCGTCTGCCAGTTCAATTCTCAGGTCCGTAGCTGCAATATCACTATCAAAGCACCTGTGTTCGAGTCATCTTGACAGGCGCCGTTTTGTTCTTAACTCGAGCTGTAGGGCGCCAGCGAGCTGGTACGCCATTCAGAATCATCAGAGGCGTTCGGCTGAAGCATCTAGAGGTCTGACGCGAGTCTTCGAGAAACGGTATTTTTCGCACCTGTAGTGGGTTATGCCACGTCTGCCAGTAAATTCTCAGGTCCGTAGCTGCAGTATTACAATCAAAATACTTGGCGGAACCGTCTTTGTGCGAAAACCAAAAAAACGAAACATTTTTAAATTTTGAGCTAACGCGTGAGAATGCTCCCCCCACGTGTTCCAAGCAGAGCCGTGCGAGGTGAGAGCTCTACGAGGCTCCCGGCGGTTCCATGGTTGACGGTTTACCGCCGGCTCCCAGTCTATCTTTCTGCAAAATTTGAAAATTCGTTTTGACAACCGGTATTTTTCGCACCTGTAGTGGGTT
Source organism: Prorocentrum cordatum (assembly GCA_963575745.1). NCBI lineage: Eukaryota > Dinophyceae > Prorocentrales > Prorocentraceae > Prorocentrum > Prorocentrum cordatum. The sequence goes on from CAUYUJ010000807.1 coordinate 29,043, forward strand.
ATACCGCGTTCAGCTCCGTAGCTGCAATATTACTATCAAAGTCTTGCTGGAACCGTCGGCCGTTTCGAGTTATCTTGACACGCGTTGACGGTTTTCTGTATTAACTCGAGATCTAGGCCAGCTACAGAGCTGATCTTACAGAAACCGATTCAGAATCAAGAGCGTTCGTCTGTTTCATCGAGAGGTCTGAACTCGGTCTACTCGACCTAGAGCCGCGAAGCTTTTCGTATTGTAGGAGTGATCTTGACAGGTGCTGTCGGTTTCCCTTAACAGAGCTGGTACGCATATAAAACGATCCAGCATCACCTGGCGCGTTCTTTCCTGAACTCGGTCTGGCACTCGAGCTAGGTCCACGAAGCGAAGATACAAAATGAAAAAAAAACGTATTTTTCGAGCTTTTTTCTTCACGCTTGAGAAAGCATGTTTCGTGTGCTCCGAGCAGCGCCGCGCGAGAACAGAGCTCTACGAGGCTCCCGGCGGTTACCTGGTTGACGGTTTTCCGCCGGATTCCATACCTCCTAGAGCTCTTCGGCACCGATGAACTAGAGGAATTCCGGCGCGGGGTGCAGCTAGTACCTCGTAGAGCTCTTCGCCAAGATGAGCTAGGAGGAATTCGGGCTCAGGGTGGAGCTAGTTGGCCGACCCGACCTTAAGAGACCATGTGACGACTTGGGATCGGTTTTTCTACCTTTCTGCAAAATTTGAAAATTCGTTTTGAGAACCGGTATTCTTCCCACCTGTAGTGGGTTATGCCGCGTCTGCCAGTCAAATTCTCAGGTCCGTAGCTGCAATATTACTACAAAACACTTGCTGGAACCGTCGGCCGTTTCGAGTCACTCAAACTCAAAAAACCAGGTTGACGGTTTACCGCCGGTTCCCAGTTTCGGGGCGCTGGAGAGCTAGTTGGCAAGAAAAATCTCGACGGACCTTACCTCGTACAGCTCTTCGACATCGATGAGCTAGAGGAATTCCGGCGCGGGGTGGAGCTAGTTGGACCACCCGGCCCGGGCGGACAAAGTGATAATTTTTGGTCGGTTTTGCTAGGATTTGAATGATATTCGACCATTTATTGTGAGAAAGCAGATTTTTCGCACCTGTAGTGGTTTATGACGCGTCTGCCAGTCAAATTCTCAGGTCCGTAGGTGCAGTATTCCTATCAAAACACTTGGAGCAACCGTCTTTGGATAAAAACATAAAAACGTGATGTTTCGAGTTTTTCGGGTCTTGCTCCAGACGCTTCCTTGATGTGTGCCGAGGAGCGCCGTGCGAGAAAAGAGCTCTACGATGGCTCCGGCGGTAACCTGGTTGACGGTTCACCGCCGGTTCCAGTTCCTGACTTTTGGTCGGCTGAAAATTTTGTTTTCGAAATTCCTCAATTCGTTTGAGCTCTGGTATTTTTCCCGGTGATATTCGATCTTATTCCCGCTCGCCGTATTGATCTCAGCTCGATCGGGTACCATTTACTGCCAAAAAGCACTGCGGCGAGTTCGGCCGTTTCGGGTCATCTTGACACGCAGTGGCGGTTTTTTGTACATAACTCGAGCTATAGCAGAGCTGCTGAGCTGATACTAACAGAAACCAATTCAGAATGATCAGGCGCGTTTGTCTGTTGAATCTAGAGTTCTGAATTCGGTCTGCTGCTCGAGCTAGGTCCGCGAAACTATTCGTACTGTTCGAGTGATGTTGAGAGGTGCTGTCGGCTTTCTGTGCTTAACTCGGGCTGTAGGGCGGCTACAGGGCTGATTTGCACAGAAACCGATGCAGAATAATCTGGCGCGTTGGTCTGTTCCATCTAGAGGTCTGAACTCGGTCTGCTACTCGAGCTACGCGAAACTATTCGTGTCGTTCGAGTCATCTTGAGAGGTGCTGTCGGTTTTCGCACGTAACTCGGGCTGTATGGGGAGCTATAGACCTGATACGCACAGGAATTGATTCGGAATCATCAAACGCGTTCGTCTGTTGCATCCAGAGGTCTGAATTGGGTTTGCTACTCGGGCTAGGTCCGCAAAACTATTCGTAATCTTCGAGTCATCCTGACAGATGTTGTCCATTTTCTGTATTGAACTCGGGCTGTAGGAGAGCTACAGAGCTGGTGCGCACAGAAATCGATCCAGCAGCATCAGGAGCGTTCGTCTGTTGCATTGAGAGGTCTGAACTCGGTCTGCTACCCGAGCTAGGTTGACAAAATTATTCGTATTCGACCGATTTTTTTTCGAAATGATGGTGAATTTCTTCACTGAACTCGAGCGGCCGAAAAATGGGTCTGTTGTGAACGCAGACGCCAAGCACGGATTCGTACTCTGCTACTTTCTCCCTAATGGTATTTTCTAGCTGCAGATGAGCTGTAGAACTGTTCAGCACAGCAATGGGATATCACTAGACAGATCAATCTGCTATCAGCTCGGGCTGAAAACTATTTGTTCTCTGCTAATTCTTTGGGCATAATATATGGTCAGGAAGCTCTACGAGTCCCCCGGCGGTAAGAAAGGTTGACGGTTTACAGCCGGCGCCCAGTTGGCCGACCCGACCAAAAGAGACAATGTGGCAACTTTCGGTTGGTTTTGCTTTGATTTGAAAGATAATTGACCATTCATTTTGTGAAACCAGATTTTTCGCACCTGTGGTGGGTTATGCTGCGTCTGCCAGTCAAATTCGCATGTCCGTAGGTGCAGTATTACTGGGAACCGGCGGCAAACCGTCAACCAGGTTACCGCCGGGCACCTCGTAGAGCTCTTTTCTTGCACAGCGCTCCTCGGAACACATGAAGGAAGCTTCTGAAGCGAGAGCTGAAAAACTCGAAGAATCACGATTTTTCGGTTTCCATCGAAAGTCGATTCCTCCAAGTGTTTTGATCGTAATACTGCACCTACGGACCTGAGAATTTGACTGGCAGACGCGGCATAACCCACTCCCCTCCCTCCCTCCCTGCCTGCTCACCGAAAAAGCTTATCAGATGATTCAGAAAAACGCATTTCTTGGTGTCGATACAAACTCGGTTCTTCCAAGTGGTTTGATAGTAGTACTGGCCCTGAAGCCATAAAAATTAACCAGCAGGTGCGCCTTAGCTTACTACAAGGAATGAATATCTCACTTCTGAAAACGAACTTCAAAATTCTGGATGAAGTGAAAAAACCGACCCCAGGTTACCACATCCTCTCTTTTGGTCGGGCCGGCGAACTAGCTCCACGCTGTGCCCGAATTCTTCTTAGCTCTTTGCCGAAGAGCTCTACGAGGTACTATCAAACACTTGAGGAACCAACGTTGGATGAAAAACAGAAAAAGTTTTTTTTTTTTTTTTGGGGGGGGGTTTGTTTTTGAGTTTGAGTTTTTTCGTATCTCGCTCCAGAAGCTTTTTTCATCTGTTCCGAGGATCGCCGTGCAAGAGAAGAGCTCTACGAGGGCCCCGGTGGTAGCCAGGTTGACGGTTCACCGCCGGTTCCCAGTTGCTCTCCGGGTTCTGGACGCTACCAAGTGGTGACTTTGGGGTGGTTTTGCTAAGGTTCGAAAGATATTAGACCATTCATAACTCGTAGAGCTTCCCTTAGCTAGTTGCTGGAAGCTTAAGAATAATTCCGGTGCGCTGGAGAGCTAGTTGGCAAGAAAAATCTCGACGGACCTTTTGCTGTTTTTTGGTCGGTTGAAAATTGTGTTCTCGGAATTCAACCATTCGTTGGAGTTCTAGTATTTTTTCTGACCATATTCGATCTTATTCCCGCTCGCCATCTCGATCTCAGCTCGATCGGGTACCTTTTACTTCCAAAAAGCGTCATGGCGGGATCGGCCGTTTCGAGTAATCTTGACACGCATCGAAAGTTTTTTTGTACTTAACTCGAGTTGTAGAGTAGCTAAAGAGCTGATACATACAGAAACCGATTCATAATCATCAGGCGCGTTCGTCAGTTGTATCGAGAGGTCTGAACTCGGTCTGCTACTCGATCTAGGTCCGCGAAACTATTCGTATTATTCGACTCATCTTGACGTGCTGTCGGTTTTCTCTTTTTAACTCGGGCTGTAGGACAGATACAGATCTGATACTTACAGAAACCCCTCAGAATCATCAGGCGCGCTCGTCTGTTGCACGAAGAGGTCTGAACTCAGTCTGCTACTCGAGCTAGGTCCGCGAAACTATTTCATTACTCGAGTCATCTTGACAGGTGCTGTCGGTTTTCTGTACTTAACTCGGGCTCTAGGAGAGCTACAGAGCTGGTAATCACAGAAACGGATTTTAAATCATCAGGCGCGTCTGTCTTTAGCATCGAGGGGTCTGAACTCGGTCTGCTACTGGAGCTAGGTCCGCGAAACTATTTGTATTATACGAAATTTGTTGACGGATGCTGTCGATTTCGATTCGGAGTCATCGGGCGCGCTTGTCTGTTGCATCCAGAGGTTTGGACTAGATCTGCTACTCCAGCCAGGTGCGCGAAACCATTTGTATTCTTCGAGTTCTCTAAACAGGCGCTGTCGGTGTTCTGTACTTAACTCGAGCTGTAGCGTAGTCGCAGAGCTTGTACGCACATATAATCGATTGAGAATCACAGGCGCGTTCGGCTGAAGCATCTAGAGCTCTCAACTCAGTCTGCTACTCGAGCTAGGTCGCAAAACTATTCGTATTCGACCGATTTTCCTTCGAAGTGACGGTGCATTTCTTCACTTATGCGCATGATCTTGAGAGTTCTTTGGCAGATAAAGAAAATCATGAGGCGCCGCTTGGCTGGATCTGTTCAGCACAGCATTAGGAAGGGAATTGTAAGCGGCAGTAGTATCTAGACGCCTGAGATCAGTCTGCTATCAGCGCTCGGGCTGCAAAACTATTTGACCTCTGCTAATTCTTTGGACATAAATATATGGGAGGAAGCTCTACGAGTCTCCCGGCGGTAAGGAAGGTTGACGGTTTACCGCCGGCGCCCAGTTTTGAGAAAGCGGATTTTTACTCCGAGCATTGGTGTCTAAACTTTTTCCTGAGAGCAGCTCAGCTCTCTAGAGAGAGCTTTACTATCGAAACATTTGGAGCAACCGACATCGCGTTGACGCCGGAAAATGCAAATTTGACGTTTTTTTTAGAACTGCTCCCAGAAGCTGTCTGCTTCGGATCTGAGCACTGTTACGCGTGCAAGGAGCTCTACAAGGTTCCCGGCTGTGACCAGGTTGACGGTTCACCGCCGGCGCCAGTTGGCCGACCCGACCAGAAAGGACAATGTGGTGACTTTGGGTCGATTTTGCTAAGATTTGAACGATATTTGACCATTTATTTGGAGAAAGCAGATTTTTACTCAGAGAATTAGTGTCTAAACTTTTTTCTGAGAGCAGCTCGGCTCTCTAGACAGAGTTTTGCTATTAAAACATTTGGAGCAACCAACATCGCGTTGACACCGAAAAATGCAAATTTCACGTTTTTCTAGAAATGCTCCCAGAAGCTGTCTGCTTCGGATCTGAGCACTCTTACGCATGCAAGGAGCTCTACGAGGTTCCCGGCTCTCCATATTGAAAGAAACGGAGTGTTTCGTCATATTGGGTTGTATGGTTTCCAGGAACATCGTCGTACACATGAAATCACGGCTAGCATCAAACACATAGGTCAACATGCTGCACAATGGGGAAAAGGGGAAACGGCACACTTGGCGAACGCTGATGTCCTCCAGGCGTTCGATCAATGCACGGTGGCCAATGTCAGGCGCGGGTTGGATCATGCGAGTGTGCCCCTGTACCTACAGTATGCTCTACTTAACCCCTTGTGTGAATGTGTAGGCACTGTCTATTATGATGGGATTGAGGTTTTGGAGGTAAGGTGGGACAAATGTATTCGGACGGGAGGGCCTGAGGGCCCGTTGGCTTTCAATCTTATTGTTGCTGCTATGTGGAGTTCCACGATTCGAGAATGGGACGTACTAGGACTAGGTTATCGTATTGAGTTTGCGACTGGCTCGACTAGCTGTGTTTCGATTATTAATCACTTCCTTTGGGCGGACAACTGTTATGTTCTGGCTCGGAGTCGGGAGGAACTCACGCGCATGTTATACGGTCTAACTACACAGTTACATGACTATGGCATGAAATGGAAAGAGTCCAGTCTATTGTATATGCTGTTCGGGGTTGATCCTCCGCGAGATGCGGAAGGGGAAATATTACGCACTGCTGATCTTGTTCTCTTGATGGGGTCGGAGGAGTCGGGAGTGTATCGATTTAGAAGAAGGGCGGAGATGGAGGTGCTTGGGTCTCATATTTGTTCTGAACTACATGTGAATGAGCATCCAGATTTGGATGCTAGTATGGACTCTGCTCGCAGGGCTTTCTGGGGGCAGGCGACCTTCTTCCGCTCCACGGCCATCCCGTTGAAAGATAAGTATGAGAGGTATGCACAGAGGCTTCAGAGTATTGTTCTCTACGCGGCGGAAGGATGTACGGTCGACTCTAGTTCATTGAGTGCCCTACATATCTTTGAGGGTAAGTGCCTGGCTGTAATGTCTCGTTGTATACGGAGGGAAGGGGAAAGTTATCAGGAATGGAATACGAGGAGGTATGAACGTGCAAGACAAAAAATTTCATGATGCACACTATGCGGTTATTGTGCAGAAGTTTCTCAGAGTGCATTGGATGTGGGCAATCGACATCCATGATTTTGCCCATAGGTTGATCACAGATCGGGAGGCGTTGGAGGCAAACTCGACAAGAGCTTGGGGAGATTCTTGTTTCTCATGCCTTGCGTTTGGCCGACTGTGGGATAGAATGAGGACATATTCAAGCGAGGCTTTCAGATGTTGGGGGAAATGGAAGGAGGCCAGCTCAATGAAACGACATCGTAGGGGACAGGAGAGTGTAGGACTTCGTCCGTGGTACTATTCATTGGAATCGTTTTATGGTTTATCCTGGTGGGAGTTCTTTGCTGGAAGTTTTGAACATTTTATGGATTTCGCTGCACATGTTTGTTCTAGTACTATGTTGAAGTATTTCCAGAAGAAATGCAAAGGCTTGGCGTCCTCAGGGGTGCCTGTGTTCTTGAACTTGGATGAGGAGGGGTTCATATTGGTCAGGATCGGGAGGACACACCTGCATATAGGGATCGTCTCAGCAAACGTATTGCGTTGCATAACATGCGTTGCACACTGTGGGACCTCGAAACGGAAGGGATACCACTGGATATCCGGGGGGACTCACTGCTTGTGATTAACTGGCTCTGTGGGAAATGGAAAGTATTAGCTCAGGTTTATCAGAAAAGGGTGGATACTCTGATTAATAAGTTGGACGAGATGCAGGACGCATATTCGGTGAGGCCTCCAGAGGCTGGCCGTGATTTCTTCTCTCATTCTTTTCGGGAATGGAACCAGAGAGCAGACTTACTGACCCATCAGGCCCGTCGGGGCCACGTGTACGCCGTTTTCATTTACCTCAGCGATTTTGAATCTCAGTGTTATACTCCTTGCCTTATCAAAGCCGGCTTTGATGGGGGCGTTTGTAGCCGCGGAAGTGCCTGTGGTGTGTGGATACAGATTGGTCTGCGAAACAAATATATCTTCTCGCGGACCGACATCATTTTCAAGGATGTGTATCTTGCGGCTTGGTGTCTGCCACCAAGCGCCACTGTCGCAGATACGGAACTATCAGCGGCGGAGCGCATATGCGATGTGCTCCCACAGGTTGTGCAGACCTTCTTTGATCATTCGCAGTGATAAGTCACACATTGTTTCATCTTTATCTGTGTGCTTGTTTATTCCAACAGCTTCGCTGTTCATTGACTCATTCGTTTGTCTTTTGTGTGCTTTGCGTTTGATTGTGTCATTGCGGGCATGTGATTCTCTTTATTCCTTCAGCTTCGCTGTGTGGTATAAGAGCTGACTGCTTGCGTGATTAATAAGAGGCTCTGTTTCGCCTGATACTTTGTTGGACCTGGCCTTAGCGGCCAAGACGGTCCCAGCAAAGACGCAAAAAAAAAGACCAGGTTGACGGTTCACCGCCGGCGCCAGTACCTCGTAGAGCTCTTCGGCATCGATGAGCTAGAGGAATTCCGGCGCGGGGTGGAGCTAGTAACTCGTAGAGCTTCCCTTACCTAGTTGCTGGAAGCTTAAGAGTAATTCCGGGGCGCTGGAGAGCTAATTGGCAAGAAAAATCTCGACGGACCTTTTGGTGACTTTTGGTCGGTTGATTTTTTTCCGAAATTCAACCATTCGTTAGAGCTCTAGTTTTTTTTTTCCCGTGATATTCGATCTCATTCCCGCTCGCCGTCTTAGCCTCGGGGCGATCGGGTAGATATTACTGCCAAAGAGCACGCAGGCGGGATCGGCCGTTTGGAGTCATCTTGACACGCGTCGTCGGTTTTCTGTACTTAACTCGAGCTGTAGGACAGCTACAGAGCTGATACTTACAGAAACCGATTCAGAATCATCAGGCGCGTTTGTCTGTTGCATCCAGAGGTCTGAACTCGGTCTGGTGCTCGAGCTAGGTCCGCGAAACTATTCGTATTGTTCGAGTCATCTTCAGAGGTGCTGTCGGTTTTCTGTACTTAACTCGTGCTGTAGGGTGGCTACAGGGCTGGTAATTACAGAAACTGATTTAGAGACATCAGGCGCGTCCGCCTGTCGCATGCAGAGCTCTGAACTCGGTCTGCTACTCGAGCAGGTTCGCGAAAATATGCATATCGCTCGAATCTTGACAGGGACTGTCGGTTTTCTGTACTTAACTCGAGCTCTAGGGGAGCTACAGAGCTGATGTTGACAGGAACCGATGCAGAATAATCATGCGCGTTCGTCTGTTGCATCCAGAGGTCTGAAATCGGTCTGCTACTCGAGCTAGGTCTGCGAAACTATCCGTATCGTTCGAGTCATCTTGAGAGGTGCTGTCGGTTTTCGTACGTAACTCGGGCTGTAGGACAGCTACAGAGCTGATACGCACAGATTCTGATATGAAATTATCAGGCCGGTTCGTCTGTTGCATCCAGAGGTCTGAACTGGGTCTGCTACTAGGTAGCGAAACGATTCGTATTCTTCGAGTCATCTTGACAGGTGTTGTCCATTTTCTGTATTGAACTCGGGCTGTAGGAGAGCTACAGAGCTGGTACGCACAGAAACCGATCCAGAAGCATCAGGTGCGTTCGCCTGTTGCATCGAGAGGTCTGAGCTCGGTCTGCTACCCGAGCTAGGTTCGCAAAACTATTCGTATTCGACCGATATTTCGGTCGAAAGATTAGAAGGAGATCATGAGGCGCGAAGCAGCTGGACGCTTGCTTTGGGTCTGTTGTGAGCGCAGACGCCGAACACGGATTCGTGCTCTGCTACTTTTTCCCTAATGGTGCTGTTTTTCTTGGTTCTACACGCTGCAGATGTAGTTTTTTAACACTGTTCAGGAAGGAACGATCAGGGGCAATAGTGAACTGTATCCAGACGCCTGAGATCAGTCTGCTATCAGCGCTCGGGCTGAAAAACTATTCGTTCTCTACTAATTCTTTGCGCATTATATATGGTCAGGAAGCTCTACGAGTCCCCCGGCGGTAAGAAAGGTTGACGGTTTACCGCCGGCGCCCAGTTCGTCGACCGGACCAGAAGAGACAAAGTGATGACTTTGGGTCGGTTTTGCCAAGATTTGAAAGATGTTTGACAATTCAGTGGATTCTGCCTCGTCTGCCAGTCAAATTTTCAGGTCCGTAGGTGCAGTATTACTGTCAAAACACTTGGAGGAACCGACGTTGGATAAAAACAGAAAAACGTGTTTTTTCGAGTTTTTCGTTTCTCGCTCCATAAGCTTTCTTCATGTGTTCCGACGATCGCCGTGCAAGTAAAGAGCTCTACAAGGTTCCCGGCGGTAACCAGGTGGCCACCTGTGAGGCCGACCTGTGAGGCCGACCGAGTTGACTCGGCTTTTGGAGAGATGGCGGGAACTACCGTCAGACACGACTCCAGAGGAAAAGAAACGTTTCAGGAGTGAGATTAATCTACATCGCCGTCGATATCGCAGAGATGTTGCAGCTTGGAAGTGCCCCCTCAATCGTCGAAAGACTCGTCATCATATTAAACACTTGGTGGTGGAGGGCCAGGAGACGGAGGACAGGGAGGTTTGGAGGAAGGAGCTCGACAGTTTCTGCAGAAATAAGCTTTCATCGGATCAGATGCGGGAGGAGAACACTAGTATGATGGAGGAGATCAAGGAGAAGGCGAGGGAGGAGCTTTGTAGCAGCACGTATTCGACCATCACTATGGCGTTGCTCGGACGTGGGCGGGCGCGCCTTCGTACACAACGAGCCACAGGGCCAGATCGAGTACCGTGTGAGGTGTTAAAGTGTCTCCCTTGGACGGTATTGCGCAACATCCGACGCCTGTTCGACGATATGCTACACATGTGCACACCGTGCCCCTCCTCATGGCGTGATATCCTCATCTCCTTTATGCCCAAGCTTCCTGGCATCGCGGATCTTAGGGACGGTAGGCTTCTATGTATGCAGAACGCTATTGCACGATGGTATAGCACATGTATTGTTATCTTGGTGGAACAACATGTCGAGCGAAACGGTCTCTTTCGCCCTCTCGGACTTTACGGCTTCCAATCTAATCGCACCACGAACGAGATCACGGCGAGCTTGAAACACATCGGCCAGCATGCTTCTACATGGGGCAAGGGGGAAACAGCACATTTGGCCAACGCAGATATCCTACAGGCCTTCGACCATTGCACGGTAGCCAATGTTAGACGGGGTTTACAGCACGCACATGTACCTTATCATCTTCAATATGCATTTCTTGATCCACTATGCGATAGTGTGGGTACGGTTTGCCATGAAAGTATCGAGGTGGAGGGTGTGAGATGGGATAGATGTATTAGAACGGGCGGAGCCGAGGGACCCCTAGGTTTCAATTTAATTATCGCTGCGATGTGGCAGGAAACCTTCCGACAATGGGATAGACAGAACATAGGCTATCAAGTGTGTTTTAAAACTGGGGACCACATGGATTCTGGCAAGTCGTCCTACACGTCGGTCGTCAATCACTTCGTATGGGCAGATAATTGCTACATCTTGGCACGAAGCAGGGAAGAATTGGCACACATGATTCACGACCTTACTGTTAGACTCCAAGATTTCGGCATGCGCTGGAAACCCTCAAGCTTGCTTTACATGGTCTTCGGAGCCGACGCTGCGAGGGATGCGGAGGGGCAGATCCTATCTTCAGCCGACTTGCTTGTACCCTTCCTGAATGACGTAATGCGGTTCAGGCGTGTTACGGAGATGACGGTTCTAGGCATCCAGCTGTTCTCTGATTATAAGTACTCCTCACACCTTGACGTGGACTCTAGAATTGAGGCGGCTCGTCGGACATTTTATTCCCAGGCAGGATATTTTCGGAACAACAGCACGCCTCTTAAGGATAAGTTCCTACGGTACCAGCAAAAGGTTCAGAGTATTGCCCTTTTCGGTGCGGACGGTTGCACGGCCGACAAGGACAGCCTCCATGCCTTGCACGCGTTTGAGGGCAAGTGTTTATGCTTCATGCTTCGATGCCGTCGAGAACCAGACGAATCCTATGCTACATGGAATGAGAGAAGATACAACGCTGCCAGATCGAAGTTCGCAGAGGCCGGGTATCACAGCTTGGTCCAGAGATTTCTCCGAGCTCAGTGGCTGCTGGCGAAGGATGTCTCGGCATACGCGCAGAGGTCGTATCAGGGAGAGGACATGACGGACGAGCACAGAGCATGGAGTGATGCACGCATGTGTTTGATTGCCTTTGGAATAAGTTATGACACGCAGCGCACACTTGAGGGAGAAGCCCTTCGGGCTTTCGGCAAGTGGAGGGAATGTGGAGTTATGAAACGCTGGAGGTCAGGAGGGCAAGCGATTGGACAACGTTGTTGGCAGACACCCTTTCATGAGTTCTTTGGCCCACGGTGGTGGGAAGTATTCCAAGGTGGCCTTCATGCCTTCATGCAATTTGCAGCTCATCATTGTACACCCTCTATGCTCAAGCTTTTCCAGAAGAAATGCAAAGGTATCCATGATGGTAACTCCCCCGTCTTTCTAGCTGAACGAAATGAGGAGTATGTTGTTACAGATGGCGATTCTCCTGCTGCACGCCTGCGATTCAGTAAGAGATTAGCTATCCACAATCTGAAGAGCACTTGTTGGGACGTGACTTCTGGAGGCGTGCCGTTGGAGATCACAGGAGGTTCTCTTCTTATCATTTGCTGGCTTTGCGGCCTCTGGAAGGCTGATAATCACTTCTACCAGACACGTGTTGATAATATGATAAATTCTTTAGAAGGAATGTGTTGTATGTATGGTGTCAGACCTGCTGAAGCAGGACGCGATCTTCTCAAGCATGAGTTTCGGGAATGGAACGAGAAAGCCGACCTCCTTACCCACCAGGCCCGCGAGGGCCACCAATACACGAACGAACAGTACCAGTTGCAGCCATACGAACAGTCATGCTACGAACCTTGCCTCATCAAAGCGGGCTTTGATGGTGGTGTGTGCAGCCTGGGAGCTGGAAGTGGAGCTTGGATTCAGATTGGACTGCGATCTCGATTCTCCCATCTATCGCCCACCTCTTCTTTCTGTGAGTCCCCACAGATTATCTTCAAGGACGTTTACGTTTGCTCCTTCGCTCTCCAAGACGGGTCCACGGTGACGGATACGGAACTCTCCGCTGCAGAGTGCGTTATTGCAGCACTCCCACGGGTTTTGCAGGCCTATTTTAGCGATAAGTTGTGTGATTGATGATTCTCATTTGTGTTGTTGCCTTCATGCGTGCACACATTGTGTTGATGTACACACTCCGCCTAAGCCGCCCCCCACGTGCTTGGCGTGGTGAGGCTTTCGCCTTAGCCGCTCGGTGGCCCGCGTTTGGCGTGCCCGCCCGCTTCGGACTGGACTGGGCCTCAGGGCCCGTGTGTCCGCGAAACGAAAAACCAGGTTGACGGTTTACCGCCGGTTCCCAGTTTGAAAGATGTTTGACAATTCATTTTGAAAAACCAGATTTTTCGCACCTGTAGTGGGCTATGTCGCGTGCGCCTGTGAAATTCTCAGGCCCGTAGGTACAGTATTGGTACTAAAACACTTGGAGCAACCGGCGTTAGGTGAAAACAGAAAAACGTGTTTTTTTTTGAGTTTTTCGGGTATCGCTCCAGAAGCTTCCCTCATGTGTTCCGAGGAGCGCCGTGCGAGAAAAGAGCTCTACGAGGGCCCCGGCGCTAGCCTGGTTGACGGTTTACCGCCGGTTCCCAGTTTCCCGTCCGCGAGCGTCTCTTCGCTTTCGGGTTTTGGACGCTACCAAGTATCGCGTGAGAGGCCCTCGAGACGCTGGACAGCTTCCGTGCTGAGATCGAAAGAGAGAGCTCCCGAAACATTTCTCAAAACAATCACAATTCAATTTTTTCATGCCGACATGAAGTACCTCGTAGAGCTCTTCGTACCTCGTAGAGCTCTCTGGCATCGATGAGCTCGAGGAATTCCGGCGCGGGTGGAGCTAGTTGGCCGACCCGACCAAAAGAGACAATGTGGCCTTTTTGGGTTGGTTTTGCTTTGATTTGAAAGATATTTGACCATTCATTTTGAGAAACCAGATTATTCGCACCTGTAGTGGGCTATGCCGCGTCTGCCAGTCGAATTCTCAGGTCCGTAGGTGCAGTATTACTATCAAAACATTTGGAGGAACCGATTGTGTTCCGAGTCATCTTGACACGCGTTCATGGTTTTCTGTACTTAACTCGAGATTTCGGAGAGCTTCAGAGCTGATACTTACAGACACCGATTCAAAATCATCAGGCGCGTTCGTCTGTTGCTTCGAGAGGTCTGATCTCGGTCTGCTACTCGAGCTAGGTCCGTAAAACTATTTGTATTCTTCGAGTCATTTTGACCAATGATGTCGGTTTTCTGTACTCAACTCAAGATTCACAGGAGCTACAGAGCTGGTACGCACATAAACCGATCAGTATCACCAGGCGCGTTCGTCTGTTGCATCAAGAGGCCTGAACTCGGTCTGCTACTCGAGCTAGGTCCACGACGCTATTCTTATTTCTTATGTTCGCTTTAGAGGCGCTGTCGGTATTCTGTACTTAACTCGAGCTGTAGCACAGCTACAGAGCTGGTGCGCACAGAAAGCGATCGAGAATCATCAGGGGCGTTCGGCTGAAGCATCCAGAGCTCTGAACAGAGTCCGCTACTCGAGCTAGGTCCGCAAAACTATTCGTATGTGATTGATTTTTTGTCGAGTTTTTTGGCCCTCGCTTTAGAAGCTTCCTTCGCGTGTTTCGAGGAGCGCTGAGCAAGAAAAGAGCTCTACGAGGTCCCGGCGGTGACCTGGTTGACGGTTTACCGCCGGTTCGAGTTATCGATGAGCTAGAGGAATTCCGGCGCGGGGTGGAGCTAGTTGGTCGACCCGACCAGAAAAGAAGATGTGTTGACTTTGGGTAGGTTTTGCTAAGACTTGAAAGATATTCGACAATTCATATTGAGAAAGCAGATTTTTCGCACCTGTAGTGGTTATGACGCGTGCGCCTGTGAAATTCTGAGGTCCGGAGCTGTATCATTAATGTAAAAACACTTGGAGGAACCAACGTTCGATAAAAAGAGAAAATGTGATTTTCCGAGTTTCCGATCACCATGGAGTGGCTTTCTTCATGTGTTCCGAGGAGCGCCGTGCGAGAAACGAGCTCTACGAGGTCCCCTGGCGGTAACTAGGTTGACAGTTTATCGCCGGTTTCCAGTTTGTTCTGCCAAGTGTTTTGATACCATAAGTGCGATTACAGAGCTCATATAAACGCAGAGGCCCTCACAGGTGCGAAAAAAAATGGTTTCTCAAAACAGGCGCTGGCGGTGAACCGTCTACCTCGTCATCGCCGGGAATTTTGTAGAGCTCCTTGCATGCGCAAGAGTGCCTAGATTCAAAGCAGACAGCTTCTCGGAGCATTTCTAGATAAACGTCGAATTTGCATTTTTCGGTGTCAACTTGATGTCGGTTCCTCCAAGTCTTTGGATATTCAAACTCTCTCCAGAAAGCTGAGCTGCTCGCAGTAGCAAGTTTAGAGAGTGAAAATCTGCTTTCTCAGTAGGAATTTCCAGAGTTTTCGCAAAACCGACCCGAAGTTGTGACAGTGTGCTTTCTGTCGGATCGGACAAGTAGCTCCATCCCGCGCCGGAATTCCTCTAGCTCATCGATAACGGAGAGCTCTACGAGGTACCAATTGTCGACTTGGGTCCACTGGGTAGCGTGCAAAACCCGGAGAGCGAACAGGCAACTCTCCAAAGCTTTCGTGCCGAGCTCTGGGGGGCTCTCGTGAAGCGCTTCTCAGGCGCTGCTAGGCACTGTTCCGCGCGTGCCTGCGGCACGCGTGGACGCGTGCCGTAAGCGCTCCCGGAGCCGCTGCTGGGACAAACAACCTTCTGCGGGGATTCTGGAGCGGCGAAGATGGGCTGCTGGCATGCACCACCACCGTCGCAACGAAGATCTGGAGAGGCTGGACACCTTCCCTGCAAAGCTCTGACTAAATACTTCAGAAAGCTTTCCTTAAGAGCTCGGGGGCTCCCCGAAGAGCTTCTGAAGCACTTCCAGCGACGCTTTCACGCGTGCCTGCACGTGTGCAACGCGTGGACGCGTGCCGGAAGCGCTCCCAGACCAGCTGCCGGGCCGGCGAGTCGCTGCGAGGATCGTGAAGCGGTGGAGGTGGGCCTCTGGCTGGCACCGTCTGGTTTCTAATACCTCGTAGAGCTCTTCGGCACCGATGAGCTAGAGGAATTCCGGCGCGGGGTGCAGCTAGTAACTCGTAGAGCTTCCCTTAGCTAGTTGCGAGAGCTAGTTGGCAAGAAAAATCTCGACGGACTTTTTTTCTGACTTTTGCTCGGTTGAAAATTTTGGTTTCGAAAATCAGCAATTCGTTAGAGCTCTAGTATTTTTTCCCAGGATATGCGATTTTCTTCCCACTCGCCGTCTTGATCTCAGCTCGATCGGGTACCTTTTACTGCCAAAAAGCACTCCGGCGGGATCGGCTGTTTCGAGTCATCTTGACAGGCGTTGCCGGTTTTTTGTACTTAACTCGAGCTGTAGGACTGCTACAGAGCTGATGCTTACAGAAACCCTCTTAGAATCATCAGGCGCGTTCGTCTGTTGCATCCAGAGGTCTGAACTCGGTCTGCTACTCGAGCTAGGTCCGCGAAGCTATTCGTATTATTCGAGTCATCTTGACAGGTCTTGACAGGTGCTGTCGATTTCCTGGACTTAACTCGAGCTGTGGGACAGCTACAGAGCTTTCAATGTGCGTTCTTGTACATACAGACTTCATTATGTAGTTCCTCTGGGTCTTTCGATCGTTCTACTGCCACGATATAGATGAACATTTTACAGGAAGCAGCGTGACGGATGCGCGTGCAGTGCCAGTGCGAGCGGGGGCCGCGGGGGCCGTGCCAGTGCGGGCAGGGGCCGTGCTCGTGCAAGCGGGCGCCGCGCGGGTCGCGGCAGTGCGAGCTGGGGTCGCGCCAGTGCGAACGGGGGCCGCGGGGGCAGTGGCGGTGCGAGCAGGGGCCGTGCCACTGCGGGCGGGGGCCGTGCGAGCGGGGGCCGTGCCAGTGCGAGTGGGGGCCGCGGGGGCGTGCCAGTGCGAGCTGGGACCGTGCGGGTGCGAGCGGGGGCCGCGGGGGCCGTGCCGGGGCGAACGGGGGCACGGCCAGTGCGGCGAGCAGGGGCCGCGCCAGTGCGAGCGGGGGCCGCGCCGGTGTCAGGGGGGGGGCCGCGGGGCCGTGCCAGTGCGACTGGGGGCTGTGCCGGTGTGAGCGGGGGCCGCGGGGGCTGTGCCGGCGCGGTTGGGTGCCGCGCCAGTGCGATCGAGGGCCGCTGGCTGGGGCCATGCCAGTGCGAGCGGGGGCCGTGCCAGTGCGAGCGGGGGCCCGGGGGGCCGTGCCAGTGCGAGCGAGTGCGTGCGGGGGCCGCGGGGGTCGCGGCAGCGCGTTCGGGGGCCATGCCTATGCGGGCGGGGGCAGTGAGGGCCGTGCCAGTGCGAGCGGGGGCTGTGCCGGCGCGAGCGCGGGCCGTGGGGGCCGTGCCGGTTCGGGGGGGGCCAGTGCGAACCGGGGCTGCGGGGCCGTGCCAGCGCGGCGAGCAGAGGCCGCGCCGGTGCGTGCGGGGGCCGCGGGGCCGCGCCAGTGCGACCGGGGGTTGTACCAGTAGTGTGAGCGGGGGCCACAGGGGCTGCGCCAGCGCGGGCGGGTGCCGCGCCAGTGCGATCGAGGGCCGCCGGCCCGGGCCGTGCCGGTGCGAGCGGGGGCCGTGCCAGTGCGAACGGGTGCCTGGGGGCCGTGCCAGTGCGAGCGAGTGCGAGCGGGGGCCGCGGGGGCCGTGGCAGTGCGAACGGGGGCCGCGGTGGCCGTGCTGGGGGCCGTGGGGGCCGTGCCAGGCCGTGCCAGTGCGAGCGGGGGCCGCGGGGGCAGTGTGAGCGGGGGCCGCGTCCGTGCGAACGAGGGCCGCGGGGGCCGTGCCAGTGCGAGCGGGGGCCGCGCCAGTGCGAGCGGGGGCTGCTGGGGCCGTGCCAGCGCGAGCCGGGGCTGTGCCAGTGCAGGCGGGGGCCGCATGGGGCCATGCCAGTGAGCGGGGGCAGCCCCGGTGCGAGCAGGGGCCGCGGGGGCCGTGGCAGTGCGAAAGGGGGCCGCGGTGGCCGTGCCGGGGGCCGCGGGGGCCGTGCCGGGCCGTGCCTGTGCGAGCGGGCGCAGCGGGGGCTGTGTGAGCGGGGGCCGCGCGGGTGCGAGCGAGGGCCGCTGGGGCCCGGCCAGTGCGAGCGGGGGCCGCGCCAGTGCGAGCAGGGGCTGCGGGCGCCGTGCCAGTGCGAGCGGGGGCCGTAGTTAGTGCGGGCGGGGGCCGTAGGGGTTATGCCAGTGCGAGCGGGGGCAGCGCCCGTGCGAGCGGGGGCAGCGGGGGCCGTGGCAGTGCGTCCGGGGGCCGTGCCATTGCGGGCGGGGGTCGCGGGGCCCGTGCCAGTGCGAGTGGGGGCCGTGCCGGTGCGAGCGGAGGCAGCGGGGGCCGCGCCGGTGCGAGCGGGGGCCGTGCCGGCGCGGGCGGGGGCCGCCGGAGCCGTGCCAGTGCGAGCATGCGAGCAGGGGCCGCGCCCGTGCGACTGGGCTCCGCGCGTGCCGGGTTAGTGCGCGCGGGGGCCGTGCCAGTGCGAGCGGGGGCCGCGGGGGCCGTGCCAGTGGGGCCGTGCCAGTGCGAACGGGGGCCGCGGGGGCCGTGCCATTGCGAGCGAGTGCTGTGGCAGTTCGATCGGGGGCCGCAGGGACCGTGCCAGAGCGATGCCGTCCAGCGGGTCGCTCGGAGGCATCTCGCCCCGCTTGGCCACCTCCGTGCCGCGTGCGGCCAGGCCGTCCCCGCAGCGCCGCAGCAATGCTGTCTCTTCGGCGAGCTGGCCCAGCGGCTCGAAGGCAGGGTTGGGCGCCGGGGGCCGCTCCTGGCACTCGTGGCGCGTGAGCTTCACCGCGCGCGTCAGAATCGCCTGCGCCGCCTCCGCGCCTGGGCGGGCCAACTGCAGGAGGGCGCGGGCGCGGCGGGACCGCTGCCCGGGGGGGGCGCGGGCGAGCACGCCGCCCAGGAGGGGCTCGAGGGCCCCAGACGAGGAAGCGCAAGAGCTGCGGGGGACATGCGAAAGGTTGTCCGAAGCAGATGGGCCTCGGATGACCGCGCGGAACCTGGTCGTCCCTGGAAGTGGGAAGTCTTCGCGTTTCGGGGGGCGCCAGAGGATAACCAAGCATATTTCCGACCGCGGGCAAAGTTGCGCGATGCGTTTAGAACCGCGGGCGCGTCGACGCGCAAACTGGGCCACCGAGGCCGAGCCGAGGCGGGTGGCGCTCACCAGAAGTGCACGCTTTTCGCGCTGAAGACGGCGCCGCTGCGCGTGGCGAAGTACGACGCGCAGCTCCGCGACGCGTCTGCGCAGCCCCCTCCTCCGCTCCGCGCTCCTGCGGGCCCTGCCCCCGCCGCCGCGCTCCCGCCGCGTCCGCGGGCTCCGCCCGCCCGGCAGGCCGCTCCACTGGAGGCGCGACCGCGTCGTCATCCCGAGCAGCGTTCGCTGCTAACCCAGCCACGGAGCCTGTGAATCGTCTGCGTCGCCCCCGCCCGCCTCGTCGGAGCGCCGCGCTGCCCGCCGCTGCGTCGCGCCGCCCTCGGAAACGACTGGCGTCTGCAACGCGGTGCGCTCGAAGCGCACCCGTGGCCACTTCGAGCGGCGGCGGCAGTCCTCCTCCACGGCAATCTCCGACGACGTGCGCTACTCGATCGGGCCGCGACCGCACGCGCTCGAACCGCCCTGGCCGCCCTGGCTCCATCGGCGCACCCAGCAACGTGTCGCCGTCCGATCCCTGCGTCCGCGCGGCGGCCCGTCCGCGCCCTCGCCGCGACGCCAGGTGCTCGCGCGCGTCATCAACCAACCTCTGCAGCCGCTTGTCCTTCGCATGCGGCGCGGGCACCGCTGCCCGCGCGCGCGCGCCGCCGCCCCCGGTTTCGCGGCAATCCCGCGCGGCGCGAGGCGCGCCCGTCTGCTCGCGCCTCCATTGAATCTGCGTGCGTCGGCGGCCCAGCACTGGCGAAGCGCGCCAGGTCTTCGTCGAGCTCGCGGCGCATCTCCCCCGGGAACGCAGCCGCGTCATCTTCTCAGGCGCACTTATGATCTGATGCAGGACGCCCATCCTCGCGCTTCGACCCCGAAGCTTCTGCCATATCCGCGGCGACCTCGTTGCTGCCGCCTTCTTCCTCCGAAGCATCGCGCCCCGCGACGCGCGCCGGCTCGCCCCTCGGCTGGCGTCTTGCGCCGAGGTCTCTTCCTCCCCGGCCGCGCCTCCAGCGCCTCCGCTGCGATCTCTCCGGCGCGCCCCTCCTCCGCGGCCCCGCGCCTCGCGTCGCCCTCGGCAGCCTCGGCCTCCGACGTATTGCGCCCCGAGCCGCCGCTTCCGTGCCCCGCCGTGCCCCGCGCTGTCCCTGGCGGCCTCTGCCTCGGATGTCTCGCGCCTCGACCGCCGCGTTCGAGCGCCGCCGCGTGCCCCCCCCCCCGCCGCTGCCTTCGTCCGCGCCGCCGTCCTGCTGCATCGCGCCCTCCGCAGTGTCTCCGCCCTCCCCGCCGAACGCGGTGTCCTGGCCCCTCGGCGCCGCAGCCGCCCCCGCGCGCCGATCTGCCCCCCGTCAACCATTCCTCCCAGTCCAGGTTCGTGTCGCGAACCTTGTAGTATTCATCTCCTCGCGCGCTCTGTGCAGGCAGGCAGAGGCGCGCGCCCGCAGTGCTGCCGATTGCAGCGCGCCCGTTTCCACATGCAGAACAGGTGCGGCCTCCCGTCGTCGGCCCCCGCGCGCGCCCCAGGCACGCCATCCGTCGCCCCGTTGCTGATCCGCCCCGGGCCAATGCCTCGCGTCCTCGTTCGCGTGGCATTGGCCAGGTGGCTATGTGGCCCTGCAAATTCACCGTGTACTCGGGCGAAGGCAGGGCTCGGGCCCCTGGCGCGCCCGCGCGGACGCCCGCGGCCAGCTCGCTTCCCGCGCGCGTCGCTCCCTTTTTTGGTCGATGTCGGCGCTGCCAACGCGCGCGCCCCGCTCCGCGCAGACGAGAAGCTTCGCCCTCATCTCCAGGGATGAGCGCGCCGTCTTCATCGCCGCTGAAATCCGTGACGCCTCGGATGCCGACTGCCGCCCCCCCCACTGCCGCCGCCGCCCCCCGCCGCCCTCCTGGGCTTCTTCTCCGACAAAGCCGCCGCCTTGTCCTCGGCGCAACCGCGCCGTGCGTCGCCGTCGCCGCTGAAATCATTCGCACCGTGCCGCCCTTCGTCGACGTACCCCCGTGCCGTGACCACGCCCGCGCCCCGCCTCGACCTGCGTCTCGCCGCCAGCGCGGCTCGCGTCGCCCCTGCATCCGACCACAGCCACGGCGTGGTGCCAGCTTCTCCCGGAGGCAGCTGGCCACATCGACGACAATTTCGACATGACTTTCGGGATACCGTCGTCTTCATCGTCGTCGTCGTCGTCGTCGTCGGCGTTGTCTGCGTCGTCGTCGTCGTCGTCGTCGTCGTCGTCGTCGTCGGCGTTGTCTGCGTCGTCGTCGTCGTCGTCGGCCTCGTCGTCGTCGTCGTCGTCGCCGGCGTCGTCGTTGTCGTCGTCGGCGTTGTTTTCGTCTGCGTTCTCGTCGTCGTCGTCGTCGTCGTCGTCGTCGGCGTTGTCGGCGTCGTCGTCGTCGTCGTCGTCGTTGTCGTTGCCGTGGTCGTCGACCTCGTCGTCGTTGGCCTCGTCGTTGGCCTTGTCGTCGTCGTCGTCGTCGTCGTCGTCGTCGTCGTCGTCGTCGGCCTCGTTGTCGTCGTCATCGTCGTCGTCGTCGTCGTCGAAAATTGGTTGCTCGTGCCGTCTCGCGCCTGGTGGCCCGAGCCTCCGCTTGCGCGCTTGCCCGGCCCGCCTTCCCGTCTGGCGAGCCCCGCGGGCTGGGCGGGAGGGGCGCGGCGAGGGGGGGGCTGGGGGATGGGGGATGGGAAGAGGCGGAGGGGGGGCGCGGAAGGACGGGAAAAATGGGGGGTGGGGTGGGCGGGAGGGTTTCGGGGGAGCGGGATCATGATGTGGAGGAAAGCGTGGAAGAGGATACGGAAACGAGGGTTGCAGATGGGGGAGAAAATGGGGGAGAGGAGCGTTGGGGCGCTGGTGGAGGAGAGAGGGGTTGGAGGCGTTGTGGGGGACAGGGGGGGGGCATGAGGAGAAAACCGACGCGCGAGGACGAGGCAGTAGCAGTGGGATGAGAAGAGCGAGTGGGGAGGGTGAGGGAAAACGATCGGAATGTGGTGGGAATGTGGGGGAAAGTCTTTTGCATAACCTTCATCGCGCCTCCCCTCCTTCCTTGCAGTATAGATATAGTATCCAAGTTATGTGTACACTTATATTAATATATTTCTCTTTCTTTTTCTCTCTGTATATCCCTCTTTGGATTTCTCTCAGTATCTTTATGTTTTTCATTATCTTTCGCTCTCTCTCTCTCTTTCTCTTTCTCTTTCGTCATTTTTTTTTTCTGTCTCTGTCTCTGTTTCTGTCTGTGTCTCTATTCCTGCCTGTCGCTCTGTCTCTCTCGCTCTGTGTCTCTGTCTGTCTCTCGCTCTGTCTCTCTCGCTCTGTCTCTTTGTCTCTGCCTTTATCTCTGTTTCTGTCCCTGTCTCTGTTTCTGTTTCTGCCTCTGTTACTGTCTCTGTCTTTGTCTCCCTTTCTCTCTCTTTCTCTCTCTCTCTCTCTCTTTTTGTGTTCTCTCTCTCTCTCTCGCTCTCTCCCTTTTGACGCTTTCATTTTCAGTTAATTCTTTCTCTCGCTCTCTCTCTCCAGTGTCTTCTGGGCACTGTCTGCTTCACCCCTGGAGGGGCGGGAGGACAGGGCAGGAGAGGGTGGTGGAGGAGGAAGATCGGAGAGCGATCAAGGTGGCCCGTGTTGCCAGATAGGGAGTCCGGCCTCGGCCCCCCTGTCGTGCGTGTGCTGATGGCGTGGACATGTCGCCGTTGGGGAGAGAGAGTGGGCCCGGCTGCGTTTCGTGTGCTTTCAGTGCTTCGATGCCGGGGTCTCTTGCGATGCCCGCCTGTCGAGTCACCCTGCTGCCAAGATAGGAGTGGCAGCATGAGCATCTTCTCAACGCTGCGCGGGTGCCTGGGGCTGCTTTGTCGAATCCTGCAGTGGGCTGCGAGGGTGCCGTGAAGGACGCGTCAGTGGTACTTGTGGAGGGCTGACCGCCATGGAGTGCACGGTCACGCGCGTGTTCACCAGTGCGCTGAGGAGCACGAGAATGAGATTGAATTTTCGTTCGGGTACGAGTTTCGGCAGTGTTAATGCTGCGTGTATCAGGAGGGGAAAAAACACACAGACACAATTAATCGTCGATTTCCCAGAAAATATGGGAAAATATGGGAAGTGGTGGGGAAGACAAAAACCCAGAAAATATGGGGGAATCTTTTTATTTGTGTGTATTTATTTGTGTGTCCCAGTTTCCCTTCAGTGTATGTGTTTGAGTGTGCCTCAGCTCAAAACCATGTTTGTATCAAGAGCATCCGCATACGTTCGAATGCTTGCGAGTGTGATGTTGTATCACATCGGTCTGATATGCTATGGATCTGAATGAGGGGTGGTGGATCCGTGTATGATGTGTAACTGTGGTTAGAGGTATGAGTAGGAGTCATGCTTCCAGGAAATGCGAATGGGAGGGAGGAGGACCTAGCAAGCGGGCGATCATGAGGCCTTCATTGCCCCTTACGCTGCAAGCTTGCGATGGTGCTCTTGGAGGACGGCTTGAGAGTTAAGCGTGCTGACTTGCCGACTGCTCGGTTGGGGAGAGAAGGAAGGTTGAGGATGAAAAGGATGTAGGGAGGCGCGGTAGATGCGGATGAACATAAGGATGACCAAAGGTAATTCATGATACGTCAAGCTACGCTACACACTCCCATCCTCAAATATGTATAACAGTTTCCACTGCAGCGAGTGCTTGCTTGAAACCTCGCCACCTCGTGTGCCTGCCATTCTTACGACAGTCCCGTTCTGAAACGACGCATCCACTTTCTTGTTGGTACGGCGTGTTGGCGTGCACGATCGTGGCTATCGGGATGACTGCAAACGAGAGCACGCCCCTGAGAGGATTCCACACATCCGTGTATCTGTGTGGATTCTCCCTAGACTGATGGTGCCTCAAGGGAGGGCTCCACTTCGGAAGGTAACCGCGCCGCACCCGTGCCGCGGCTGCTCACTCACGAGTTTCGCATGCTCAGTGATCTTTCCGCTTCCGCTCGGTGTCTGGCTGCAGGCTCGAGAGCTCCTGCAGCAGCTGCTCAGGGCTGTCCTGTTTTGGTATTCAATATGGTCTTATTCATGTGGTTTAAGTACGTTTAACATGGTTGAATATGGTTTAATCTGGTTTTATTCAGCTTTTGTAGAAATTTGAGCCGGTTGAGTTGAACCATTCTCCTATCAAGTGTTTAGCGCATGATATCAGACATCATATGTCAGTCTGTCTCTTTGTGTTTCGGTATTTCCATTGCTGTTTGATCTCAGGCACCTTCTGGCATCATGTTTCATGAAAACATCGTCCCTCGTTTTCGCCACTGACCATCTTTGACGCGTCAATGGTAGCGGAGCGTTCGGTTCTCCCCGGACGCCTCCAGTTGCCGCCGCCATGCCGGCGGCCAGTGGCGATCGAACTAAGGACGGTCTTTCGGAACGTGCAGATGCTGCAGAGGGCCCAACGGCCCCAGAGTCGGCGTCGGCCTTCTCCAGAGAGCAGATGACAGAGATCAGACAGCTATTGCGTCGTGAGCTTCGCGAAGCTCTTGCAGACGCAGCCACCGCCAGAGAAGAACCAGAAGGTGCGTCTCGACCACACTCTGGCGGAGGAGACAGCGGCTCCTGGGATCAGATCGGCGACCCATGGAATCAGGACTCGGGTCGAGGCGGCCGAGAAGGTCACCCGCAATGGGGTACTACTGGTTCGAGTTGGGGAACTTGTGCGAATGTGTGGTGGGAACCTTCCTCGGCCGCGGACTGGAGCCTGAACAAGACTTGGTACGAGGATGTGTGGTATCAGGACAGGTGGACCTCGTCGAACAACTGGCGGGGGAAACCAGACATGCCGGACCCGGACCCGTGGCTTGGGTGGGGTGAGTACCGTGTCCGGCGCAGCATAACACGTTGGCTCTCCGGGACGGGAGTCTCCACCAGTCGACGGGCCGACAGGATTTTAAAGGTGCTGGACCTCGAACTCAGGAAAAAGTTCGAGGATATCCCAGATCATGTTATCCTCTCCTCTCGTGGCCCCCAAACAGTTTTGCAGCTACTAGACGTGTTCAGCGGACAGCGACAAGACGATCAAATGAGGAGGTCGGGTCCAGAATGTCTGCGCGCCTTTCAGCGGCGCCAGGGTGGGCCGCTCAGCCTCTACGCAGCGCACATGGCCCAGGTCTTCGACCGCCTAGCGACACAATGCTTGGATTTGAGCAGCCGCTGGCGCTGTGTTTTCATCGAGGAAGGAGTCGGCCTGGACGACGCCGGCAAGCATATGCTCAAAATTCTCAGCAGGAGCTCCGGCGAGTACACCGATCTGCTGCAGGCCATGTGTGAGATGCACATGACCAGAAACGAACCCTTCACAATGAGCACTTCGTCTAAGAAGACTTTTGCGTCAGAGATCGGCTCCGGGACCTCCGTTGAGGACGACGACGGAGCCTCCAGCGTCTCCTCCCTGACCTCTGCGCTCGAGAACGCCATTATGGTGACCATCGAGCAGGCAGACCTGAATGAGCTGGAGGTGCCCACCATCTTGGCGGAGCTCTCCGCGGAGCGCCGCGAGACCTGGAAGGAGGACGAAGATTTCAAGAGAAGGTTGAAGGTCGATAGGAAGTTCTCCCCGACAGGCCCGCCGAACAAAAAAAAAAACAACGCAGCCCGGGCGGACAGAAGCGGCCTCGCAAAGAGAGATTTTCTCCACAAGCCCGCATGAAGGTCACGACGTGCCACCGCTGCCAGCAGAAAGGACATTGGGCCCGAGACTGCAAGAACCCGGAGGTGCCCGGGGCTTCGGGCCCGACGTCCTCAGGGCCGCTTGCCACGGGTTTCGTCTTCCAGAACGACGGCTCGCATTCGTCCGGCCTGGTCCTCGCGTCCTCTTGTCTAGAGACTCTCCGCGACTTGATCGACAAGTCCCAGACCCCGCAGGCCCCGGGCGTCTTTCTCGCGACCGCAGGAGGCGAGATGATAGTCGACGCAGCTGCTGGGCAGGGATTGATCGGGCCAGAATCTATCAGGAGCATGGAAAGTCGTCTCGCTCAACTTGGATATCGAATCCCCCGCGTTTCGAGTAGGAGACAGTCCGCCCGAGGGGCGGGCGGAAAGACGAGAATTCTAACAGGTTTGTTGCTTCCCGCAGGGATTGAAAGTTGCGAGCGAGTCGTGGAGATCGATTCCATCAGTGAGGTGGTTCCGGCTTTGCTGCTGATGGGCCTCCAGTCGATGCTAGGTCCATTTGGAGGAGAAGGCCCTGAATAGGACCGCCGCGCTGCGAAGGCTTTCCTCTGGGCACCAGTCGATTCGAGTGGATGAGCTACCACCCCCGGCCAAGTTTCAGGTGCCCGAGGGTGCCGCTGCCAAGTTCGGTCTCACGAAGGCAGACTTCCTTATGCCAGCGCCAAGCAACAAGTCGACGACGGCAGATGGCGGCAGCGGCCGCGCGGCAGCGACGTCGCAGCGGCGAGGGCTTAGCAGCGGAGGTGCGTCGCGACCTCGGGGCCCCGGGGCCAGCGGAAAGGGAGCCAGCGCCAGACAGCTCGAACCCCAGAGTATTCAAACCCACATCGGAAGGCCTGGGGTCTCGCATAGGAACCGTCGAGCGGTCGCTCGGGGTCCGCCGGGCACTAGGACAGCTACGACATCAGCTAGCAGTGCTGTTGCTTCCCCCTAGATGCCAAATCCTTCTTGCCACTCCAAGACATGTCAACACAGGCTTCTAAGGGCTCCAACCTCCAAGGCCCAGAGGCTCACCCAGCAGACCCCGGACATTGTGGCACAGGCTCGGGGCGCCGAAAGCATATCACAGACGCTGTCTCGTCGGAACAATGGGGCGCAGCTCGGAAGCTGGGAGAGACGACGGACAGTCCAGAGAAGCACGCCTCGTCGGACACGTGCGACGCAGCTTCAGATAACAAGCGAGTCTCAGAACGTTCGTGCGCGTCAGACGTCCTGGACGCTACCTGCGCACTCCTGAAGTCCAAGCGTCGCGTGTCCTTTTGCTCGGGTTCTCAGGAATCCCGAAAGGTTCAGGGACATACTCCAGTGAACGTCACTGTGCCTCCCGATGCACCTCATGGGGGACTTTCAGGTCTACGTGCAGACGGGGTCGACGGTGCCAGTCGAGGTGACAGAGTTCTCTCTGCGGTGGGTGTTGCTGGTGAGCAGGTCACTCATCAATGCCGAGTGCCTTGGAATGTCGATGCTGGGCCTCCAGAGGAGCGGCCGACTGGCCAGTGGCACTCCCGAGGCGACAGAGACGGGTCGCGGATCAGATGCTCGAGTGCCGTCATCCTCCAGGCCGTCGCGGGCGCCTGCTGGATCAAGTGCACCACCTGCGAGATGCGTCTGGACTACTGGCCCTAGCCCAGGAAGGAGGGCAGTCAGCTGGCCATCAAGGGCGGGCCCCGCGGGCTACGCCCTGGACCAGGTCGCGGGCTTCAGGGGCCCCCCCAGACGTTCAACGCATGTCGCAGATGATCTCCGCGATTGTTGGAAGAACCGGTCCAGGGGGGCTTCCAGTCTCGGCACCAGTATCTCGTGGCGCGCTGCGATGCATGGCGAGCTCTAATTCGAGATGCCGAGTTTAACGGCGATTGCGAGGCAATCATGTCTCGCAGACAGCGACGGGAGATGGAGAAAACCATTGAGCACCTGGCTCTCGCGGAAGCCATCCCGGAGGCGGCGAACGACATGTCCGGCCTCCTCGAGATGAACTTCCACCAGCACGTCTTCCTCAGGGAAATCCCCGCCCGACAGTCTGCGGCCGGCGCTCCGGAGGTCACCTGCGATTTTATGTCGGGACTTGTTTCTCGCAAGGAAGGATCTTGTAGAGTCCGGAAGGGGGGTCGAAACAGGTGATGGAAGTCTTTTCCCCGCCTCGTATCGGACCCGAAGCTATCGAGATGGGCCCCGGCGACCAAGGGGGTCTGGACCTTGCGACCGGCTGGGATTTTACTCGAGCCAAAGATCGTCATGTGGCGAGAGAGCTGGTCAAGAATCGGAAACCTCAGGTTTGTTTTTGGACCCCCCTTGTCGCGTGTTAAGCGTCGCCTTTGAGATTCCCAAGAACGTCTCGGATCCGGTTGAAAGCCTTTGGGAACAGATAGGAGACATGGTGCTTCTCCGCTTCGCGGTTGATTTAGCGGTCTTCCAGATTTCATTGGGGTGGTGGTGTTTATTATAGTGCCCGGAAAGCGCGGCCAGTTGGAGGTCGCCGTGTTTGGGAGGTTTGCTGCGAGATAATCGGGTTTCTTGTGTTGTTTTCGACGTGTGCCGTTTCGGACTCCGTGCTAGTGCTGAAGGTTTGTATTCCAAGAATCCCACCCGACTGATCAGTGGCGATCTTCTGGTCGCCACGTCGTTTGCTGCTTGCAGGTGTGCCGGAGGTCACTCGCATCATGTCGTGCGGGGCAGCTCGCAGACCTCCGAGGCCCAAGTGTGTCCTCCTTGGCTGGTCAGGCACTTTGCTAAGGTGGCAAGAGATATCTTCTCGAGAAAATCCAAGCGGCCTAGGGTTTCAGATGTGGTCGCCTGGATCCGGAGAGAAATTCCCAGTCAAGAATTCGAGGAGGATCCAGCCGTGGCAAGCGAGGGGCTGTGGCCCTCTGTTCCTGTCAGCCCGGGTCCCGCGGAAATCGAAGACGACGAACTCGAAGAGGGCCCCGAGGGAAGCCTCGGAAGGGGAGCCCGCTCTCGAAATCGACAGCCGGGTCAGGGAACGCAGGCAGAAAGTCCATGTGCCAGCCAAGCATCTCTGCCTCGAGATCCTCAGGGGGGCGCGGGCCAGACCCGAGGTACTTCAGTATGTGTGGAAAGAGTTCTCGTTCCCCGACTGTGAAGCTCATTCTCGACCACCTCACAGGAGGTACGTTGCCATGCCTCATGCCTTTCAGTTCGACAGCGTGGTAGCCCTCGACGCTTTCCACATAGGCTTCAACGGAAAGTCCTTGACCTTTCTGAACATAGTCTGTCAAAGAACCAATTGCCAGGTTGTTCTGAAATGCGAGGGAGGTTCGAAGGGGGCATGGGGATGTTTTGCGTCCTCTTGGCTCCGATATTTCGGCCCACCTGAGCTCCTCATTGCGGACGGGGGACCAGAATTCGAGAGCGAATTCAGCCGTGGTGCCGAGCAGAGAAGGTCGTTCCAGCATGTGACCAGTGCGGAAGCTCCGTGGGGGAACGGAAGGTGCGAGAGACACGGGGGGTGGATAAAATACTTGGGTCTGAAAGGGTGTGAGTCTTCGCTTGTTGCCTCGCATAGAGAGTTTGAGTCGATGATCTACGAGACCGCAGCCGCGAAGAACAAGTATCTTCACCGTGGAGGCTACTCCCCGAACCATCTCGTTTCGGGACCCCCCCGGGTCCCGCAGGGCCATGTTTCGGACGACGCTGTCCACCAAGTCGGCTCCGATGATCTGGCTCGGACCGCCTGGGATCAGGACGCGGCTGCGGCCGACTTCGCCCGGGCGATGGCGATTCGAAGACACGCCAGGTCCCTTTTGTTCGAGTTCTCCTCCCGTGAGAAGATCAGGGCCGCCTCCAGGGTTCCAAAGTACTTGGGCCAGAGATGCGCTCCCGGGGACTGGCATTAGGTTTGGCGGAAGGCGCCCGCTCTGCAGCAGAAGAAGACTTTTTCCCACCAGAGAGACAGGTGGTGCGGCCCAGGTCTCGTCGTATTTCAATGCGGAAGCTGCGTGTGGGTATCCATGCGGTCGCGATTGTGGAAGTGCTCCTCCGAACAGCTTCGAACGGCTTCAAGTCCGGAGGCTCGGGGGCCAGAGATGATCCAGGACCCTGCTCTTCAAGATCTTCTCAGACAAGTCAGGGCGGGAACTCAACAAATTGGGGTTGATGTCTCGAGAGAGGGGCCGCCTCCCGAAGGGGCCCAGCAGATGTCCGTCCCCTCTGGAGGAGAGGAAGGAACGGTCACAGTGCCGCAGGCTCCGATCTCTCCCACTTCCGATCCCCTCCCTCCGAAAGACACCGCCCGGGGTGAGCCGGGCGCAGCGGTGTCTTCACCCGTTGTGTCTCCGCCCGCGGCTGCGCATGCAGCCCCCCGCGCGGGAAGTTAGCCGTCGACTCAAGCCGGGCCCCCCTCAGATCAGTTGTCAGACACGAGATCCTCTTCCTCTGGCGAGGCCAGAGTTCCCAAACGACTTGGGCCTGAGCTCGCTCGGTCCAGGGAACAGGGTCGCATGTCCGGCACTGAAGAAGAGGAGGGCCCAGCGACAACGGCAATGCCCGCCGAGTGAGCTCCTGCTGAGGCGTCTTCAGATCTTGGGATCGGAGGTGCACAGGAGATGTCGCTCCAAGAAAGAGCTCTCATCCAAGCCAACAGGATTTGGGGCACGGGGTCCAGGGCCTGGGAGCAGTCGGGTATCTCGAGGGAAGAATTTCACCGTGTCAGAAGTGAGCAGCTGAGGCAGATGGGAGAAGAAGTGAACCGTCTTCCGCGACCCATCGAGAGTATACAGGGGGACTACCGCGAGGGGAAGAGTGGCCGATTGGGAATCTCTCGGCAGACGGCTCTCTAGAAGCCCCCTTAGAATCAGGGAGCAGGACCTGTACGCGGACAACGTCGACATCTCGAGCAAGACCAGTTTTTCGACTCCGTGTCCCAGGGGCGTCGCGAGCAGGGATGGTCCGGGACGTGGATTAACTACTCGAACGGAGACGCCGACGTCGAACTCGTTCCAGGAGAACCTGGGACCGACTTCGAAGGATCTCTTACCGTGGCCACTTCGCGTGGTGGAGAAGTCACCCTGTCCCGTTTGTCTCCAGAGGAGAGAGAAGAATTTACCGGACCTGGGGGTGCCGACTCCGTCGAGTGGGCTGCTGTCTCGGAGGCCGGGGCCATGAAAACTCACCTTCCGAGTGAGGGAAAGAAGCTCCGAGAAAGTTATCCGAACAGGGTGGTGTCCTCCAGGATGGTTCGCCGATGCAATCCTCATGGAGGCATTTTTTCAGACACAAGGCCAAGAGTCGTTTGTGCGTAAGAGGACGCGAGGATGGAGACGCTCGCGAGCTGAAGATTTACGCCCCGACTTCGCAGATGGAGTCCCTAATGCTTCTCCTCGCCGTGAGCCTGATGCTCGGGATGTCTCTCACCATATGGGATCTAACGAACGCATTCTGCCAGTCGGACCCGTTGCAACGTTCCAGGGGGAGGGGTTTCGCCGAGCCCTGCGAGGGCTTGGTTTTCGAGGCGGGCTCCTTGATAGAGCTCATCGCTCCCGTGTGCGGTCTGGGCGACGCTCCCCTTGCCCTGCGCAGGACCGCCGATTCGTTTCTGCAATCCCTCGGGTATGTTCGATCGCTTCGCGAGCCGTGCTGGATGGTGTGCCGGGGCCCAGACGGGCCCGACCGGATGATCCTGATCGAACTCGACGATTGGGAGATCGCCCTGAAAGACAGCGTACGAGAAGATCAGCTGACGGCCTTTACCGATCGGTTTGTTTTCGTTAAGCTAAGGACGGTGGACGCCGAGGGCGTCGAGTATATCGTTAGGAGAATACGTGATGCCCAAGGCAGAATCCTTGTTGACCAGGAAAAGCTAACCTACACCGACTTCACGTGTCCCGTGACCGAAGAGGACAACACGATCTGCCGCTGGTTGGTAAAGAAAGCCCGACTTTCGCTTTCTGATCTACCGTTTGAACTGGGTGGGGAGGGAGACGAGGGCGGAAGCGTGTGGGACTGCTTCGATTCTTGCGAGCAGAGTGGAGAACCCGTGTGTTGGAGATGCCCTGATAGTAAATAAGATGGATGACCATCTTCGCCAGACCGCCGCCGTCCTCATATGCGTGTGGCGTTCCAAGGCTTCTGGTTTTATTGTTGCCACCGCGTCAGACGCGGGCGGCCTGGCCTCCTCAGCGGCAGAATAGGCACGGCTGGCGTGGCAAGTCTACGCAGCCGACTCGTCCCTCGCCTCTGGCTTTCGTGCTCGTGTCGCCCCCTTGGCCTGGAGATCCCATCGAGCGAAGCGCTGGGTTCCATCGACACTGGCAGGAGAAGTGCAGTCGTTATCGGGGGCCTTAGCCGAGGCCGAGTGGCTCCAGCTTTTCTTTTACGACATCCTTGGGGGTGGTGTGGTCGACGACGTCTGGAGGGATAGATGGGGTCCCTTTGCCGCGGTCCTTCGGTCCGATTGTTCGTTAAACGAGAACCCGGAAGGAGACGTCGGCGTCGTCGACGCCAAGGGGGTGTTTGACGCGTCAGATCGGACGACCACAGGGTCCAAGAACGATAGGAGGTCAACCATAGACTTGGCCGTATGTCGCGAGACCCTAGGCCGTTTCGGAAGGGGCCATTCGACGGGTGCCCCACCCTTTCATGACCGTCGATACTTTCAGAAAGTGCGACCGTGCAAAAGGCAATGCCGCCCAGATGCAGATGCTGAAGACGGGTCTTCTCCGTCTCTCCCCAGAACAGGACAGCCTTGCCGCGCGTCGCGAGAACCCGAGCGTTCGAGACCGATCCCGGGCTGCTTCCTTCCGGCAATTGTCACAATCGTGATGGCGACGAGCCCGCTTGCCTGCAGTCAGTCTGCAACCTTCGCGTCATTTTGTCTGCGGTGCAGTCAGTTTGCAACTTCCGCGTCATTTTGTCTGCAGTGCGTTTCACTGTTTGCCTTGATATACATGATGGATTCAAGCTTACTTGAACTTGGGCCGGCTGTAGAAATTCGAGCCTGTTGAATTGAACCATTCTTTTGTGAAGTGTTTAGGGCAGATATCAGACATCAGATGCCAGCCTGTCTTTTTATGTGTCGGTATTTCCATTGCTGTTTGATCTCAGGCACCTTCTGGCATCATGTTTCATGAAAACATCGTCCCTCGTTTTCGCCGCTGACCGTCTTTGACGCCTCACTTTTAAGAGGTTTTTGTGGTGATGTATCAACGAAGACAGTCATGATTGATTCTTGGGTCTGCCCGGGCTGTTCCCGTTCGACGGCCACCCCCTCCGCTCCACAGCTTGCTGCACTTGCCCGATCAAGGCCATTCGACAGGTCATCGTATCTGCGGTGGGTAGTGCAGATAGGTGATGCGTGAAGAACAGGGAACAACATTACATCATCGACTGTCACACGTTTTCCGGTTGCGTTCGGATGAGCACTACGTTTCACATTATCGTCGTTTATCTTCATGCTTCTCTGTCTTGGGGAGGACGCTGACAGAACCTTTGGAGAAGCTCGGGGGCCTCTTGGGGATGGAGTACGTGAGAGGAAGTCCCGACGAACAAGGGCCATCACAGAAACGACTATGCACGTGGAAGAAGGAAACGCAAAGCTGCAGTGATGCCCACATGGTTTCCTGAGTTCTCGTGATTTCGGTCGTCTGAATATTTCCATTGTCTTGTTTTGGTGCGGTCGTTGTTGCTGTTGGACACGCCGGGGGCCGGATGTTCTGGGGGGCCAGGCATGAGGAACCCGCCTGCGTCGCGTTGTTGTTTTCCCGTTGCTGGCAGGGAGGTAGCAGCGAACTGTCGGATTAGGCTCGGGGTCTGATCGGCCAAGCACTCCCTATTCGGAATAGTCGATCTGCAGCTGTGCGAAAAATTGTCAAGGAGAGGACCGACCACTTTCGTTTTGTATAGTTTCTGACATCTTCCTTAGTCTACGACGGATGAAGGCCTCGCAGCGTCCCTGTCCCCTCCTTCTTCTCTCCCTCTCTCCGCCCTCTCTCCTCTCCTCTCCTCTCCTCCCCTCTCCTCTCCTCTCTTCTCCTTTCGTTTTTTTTGTTTCTTCTGCTCTTCTCTCCCCTCCTCTCCACGCCTCGCCTCTCCTCTCTCTCCTGTCCTGTCCTGTCTCCTCCTCTCCTCTCCTCGTTCGGTGCCGCGGAAGGGGCGCAGATTCTTTGCGCGGTCACCCGCATTCCGTCGCCTGCTCAGCGCGGCGCTGCGACGGGGGGGGCTCCGTCCCCTGGGGTGGCGTTGACCTGGCGCCCCGGGCGCTGGCGACGGCTGCCAGTGCCCTGGCGCTCCGAGTGCGACGCCGCGCCGCAGCGGCTGCCGCGTGGCCCCCGCCTGGCGCTCCGAGTGCGACGCCGCGCCGCAGCGGCTGCCGCGTGGCCCCCGCCAGGCCGCCGCGCGCAGGCCGTCGTCCGCCGCTTCCGTCGCCTTGCCCGCTCTTCGCACCTATTTGAAAGCGACCAGTCGGCCGGACCAGCTGACGCCGACGGCGAGGCCCCGACCCGGCCCGCCGCTGCCGTCGCCCCCGCCTCGACGGCTGCGACGAAGACGACGCCGCCGGCCCCCTTGCTGACGAGACCGCCTTTCACGCGCCAGACTCTCGGCGACTCAGCGCCGCGCAACGTCCCGCTGACGGTTGCGGGGCCCCTCGACCCCGACGGCGCCGCAGCCGCGCGCGAGACGCTCCTCCAAGGCGGCGCCGACGCTGAGGTCCCGCCCCCCCGAAGTTGGCGCCGGCGCCGCGCCGTCCAGCGCCGGCGCCAATGTAGCAGCGGCGCCCAGCGCCGCGCCGGTCGACGCGACCCTCGGGCCGTGCGCCAAGCCCCCGCCAGGTTACTCCACGGTCGAGCGCCGCGTGAGTTTCGGCGGTGAGGGCCCGATGCGCAACGAGGCCGTCGGGTGCATGTGGGGCCGCCGCCCCCGGCGCGCCCTGTCGCCTCGCAGGCTGGCGCCGGGCGCCCCCTCGGAGCCCCGATCCGCGTCGGCCTCGAAGTCGTTGTCTGCAATCACAACGGCAACCCCGTCGCCCAGGGCCCCGGTGCCCTAGGGGTCGCCCACCTCGCAGACGGCCGTGTGGCCCGTCTCTGGGCGCCCAGGCTCCAGCCCCGCGCCGAGTTCTACAACTCCGCCGCGAGGAAAGGTCAACTCCCTGACGTGGCCACCCCCTCCAACGTCGATCAGCATGGCGCCCGCGAGAGGGGGCTGCGATCCCTGGGGCGATGTGGGCGCGGCGCCTCGCGCTTAGGCGCAGGCTGCCAGCGTCCCGATGCCTTGCGCGGGCGTAGATGCCGCCAGCGCCCCGACGCCCTGCGCGGACGCCGAGTGGGTCACCCTGCGAGCACAGTGACTCCTCGCCGCTGCTGCTGCGTGGCCTTCGCGTGGCCGACGCGTGCAGCCGCCCGTCCACCGCTTCCGTCGCCCCGCCCCTCGCGCCCCCGCAAGGGCGAGCGGGCGGCTGCTGCCGCCGAGTTGCCTCCACCACCCCGACTCAGCGCCCCGGCGTCGTCGCGGGCAGTGCGCGGCCCGCGCTGACCGACGTCGCCGCGGCTGGCATCGAGTCCAGCGCGACCCTCGGCGCCGGCGCCGCGCCGGGAGACGGGCCCATGACGGCCGCGTCGCGCCCGGCCTCCAGTGCCCGCGACGCAGGCCCCGTTGCGACTGACGATGCCGACGCCGTCGTCGCGGCCGGCGCCCCCCTTTCCCCGCTGACGGTGCGCTGCCGGGCGCCGTGCCCCTGGCTGTTGACGGGGGCGAGCTCTGCTCGGCCTTGTGCTGCTGCGCGCGCCCCGGGTGGCGCGCGGCCTGCGCTGGGCGCTGCTGCCGCTATTGACGCCGAGGACAGCGCGACCCCTGGCTCCTCATCCGTCGCTCCCCAGGTGACGGGCCAATGGCAGCCGCGACGCGCGAGCCCAGCTCGCCCCCGCGCGCGTCCCATGGCCCCCCGCTCGGGCCCCAGCTGCCACGCGACCCAGCGGGCCCCGTTGCGACGGGCGCTGCCGACGCCGGCGCAGGGGAGTTCCGCTTGGCCCTGTGCGCTGTGCGGTGGGCAGGACGTTGGCGACCTGGGGCCTGCCGCGCGTGCTGCTGCCAGCCTGCCGTGCGCGTCTCAGAAGCCGCGCGCCCCCGCCGCTCTCGTCCCGAGTGACGCCGCGGCCGCGGTGGCCGACGCGGCCTCGACGGGCGCCGCGCCGCTGGCTTCCCAGTGCGCGCCTCGGCCCCCGTGCGCCCCCGCCGCCTTTGGCAGGAGTGGCGCCGCGGCCGCGGGCGGTGGCTTGCGCGGCTCCGCGAGACGGCGGTCTCTGGCACCGCGCCCTGACCGGCTTGTGCCTGGACCGCGTCCGCCGACCCCCTCCCGCGCAAAGGGGGTCGTGCTCCCAGGGGCATCGGTCTCGACGACCTCATGCCAGCCGACGACTCCAGCGACGTCGCCGACGAGGCCTGCGCCCGCGTCATGGCTGGGGCCGCCGCCGCTGACCTCTAGACAGCCGTCCTGAACCGCCTGGGCCTGGACCTGGATGCCCCCCTCTCCTTCGGTGCCGGCCCTCCTGTCCAGCACCTGATGACACCTCGCGGCGGGGGAGTGGCCGGCCTCCAGCGCGCGCCTTTCCCGCCAGGGCCTCGCTGCGCGCAGTCGCCTGGCGGGCTTGCCCAGCGCCCAACCAGCGACGAAGCCCCGACTGCCGCCGCCAGCGACGTGGCGCCTCTGGCCCCGGCGCGCGCCCGCGACGCCGCCGGGGCCCCAGCCCCCCTGCCCACGCGAATAGCGAACGGGCGCCGCCTCTGCCGCAGGGGCCCGACGACCGTCGGCGCCAGCCGCGCCCTTCGCGAGCGCCGAGGCTCAATTCTCGCGAGCTCCGTGAGCCAGCCCTCGCGCTCCCCGCCGTCGCGGAGGCCTACCGCGTCGCTCTTCGCATTGACGATGCGGCTGCTCCTGCGGCCCTTCGCTCAGTGCGCCGCGCCGCTCTGGCAGCAGGGCGACCCTGGGCCTGGGGGGCTCTGCCCCGCCGTGCCCGCTGCGAGCGGCCGTGATCGGGTCGCGTCCGACGACTTCGGCTGCGCCTGCGGAGGCCCCGCTCAGCGCCCCACCCGCGGCGCGTCGGAGACGGCCCAGCCTCCTTGGCGACAGCGCTCTGCAGGCGAGCCTTGGCCTGGCGACGGGTGTCAGCGGCGGTGCAGAGGTGGGCAGCGCGATTCTTAGCTGCCGTTCGGATTATGGCACCACGTGCCACAATCGCCAATCCGACGGGGGCCGCCTCGGTGCCGGCGAGAGCTCCGCTGACGCTGGCTCACGGATTAGTTCCCCGCGCGCCGCCGATTAGGCAATGGCAGCCGTTCGATCACTTTTGCATGTCAGCGCCAGGGCTGCCGAGGTGCAGCCTCCAACGCGCCTGTTCGCTCCCTCGCCAGCTCGGGCGCGCGCGCGGCGCTGTCGACGGCCGACGCCGCCCCCCTCCGCGGGCGGCCCCGGCCCAGGGGCCCGAGGATGACCGCGACCCCGTCCGCCTTGGCGGGACTGCGGACCTCCGTTCGGATCGCCATCGCCTCGCATCCAGTGGCCCGAGCAGAGAGGGGCCACGTCGCGCGACTCCTCGCGGCGGGGGCGGCCTGCCTCAGGCGCGGTCCTGTTCCGCAAGCCCCCCATCCCGCGAAGAGGCCGCCCGGGCGCCCCGCCCCTCCGCGACTGCTGCGCGCGGCCGGGGGCGTGCCGCGCTCGATGGCCCCAGCGGTGCCCGTGGATGCCCCGCCAGCGCCCGCGCGGTCTACCCATCGGCGCTCCGCCCGCGGCGTGTCGGATGCGGCTCAGTATTTTCCTGACCACGGTGCCCTGCCGATGGTCCCCAG
Organism: Prorocentrum cordatum; assembly: GCA_963575745.1. Classification (NCBI taxonomy): domain Eukaryota; class Dinophyceae; order Prorocentrales; family Prorocentraceae; genus Prorocentrum; species Prorocentrum cordatum. Next base: position 66,296 of record CAUYUJ010000807.1, read on the forward strand.
CATAGCGAAAGTCAGCAGTCGCCTCTACTCTCCTCTTCTCTCCTCGCCTCTCCTCTCCTCTTCTCTCCTCCCCTCTCCTCTCCTCTCCTCTCCTCTTTCCTCTCCTTTCCTCTCCTCCCCTCTCCTCTCCTTTCCTCTCCTCTCCTTTCTTCTCCTCTCTCCTGGCCTCACCTCTCCTTTCCTTTCATATCCCTTCCTCTTGTCTCCTCTCCTCTCTTCTCCTCTCCTCTCCTCTCCTCTCCTCTCCTCTCCTCTCCTCTCCTCCCTCTCCTCTCCTCTCCTCTCCTCTCTCTCCTCTCTTTTCTCTCCTCTCTTCTCCTCTCAGTTCCCCTCCTGTCCTCTCCTTGCCTTTCCTCTCCTCTTCTCTCCTCTCCCTTCCTCTCCTCTCCACTCCTCTCCTTTCCTCTTCTCTCCACTCCTCTCTTCTCACTCCTCTCTCCTCTATCATCTCTCCTCTCTCTTCTCCCCTGCCGCCTCTCTCCTCTTCCTTCCTCTCCTTTCTCCTCTCTCCTCTCCCCTCTCTCTTTCCCTTTTTGTTTCTCCTCTTCTCTCCTCTCCTCCCCTCTCTTCTCTTCTCCTCTCCTCCCCTCTGCTCTGCTCTCCTCTCCTCTCCTCTTCTCTCCTCTTCTCTCCTTTCCTCTCTTCTCCCGTCCTCTCCTGTCCTCTCTTCTTTCCTCTCTCGTCTCTCCTCATCCTCCTCTCTGCTCTCTCCCCACCTCACCTGTGCTCTCTCTTCTCCTCTCCTGTCCTCTCCTCTGCTCTCCTCTCTTCTCCTCCCCTCTCGTGTCCTTTCCTCTCCTCTCCTCTTTCCTCTCCTTTCCTCTCTTCTCTCTTCTCTCCTCACCTCACCTCTCTTCTCCTCTCCTCTCCTCTCATGTCTTCTCCTTTTAGCTCCTTTCATCTCCTAGCCTATCCTTTTCTATCCTTTCATCTCTCCTCTTTTCTCTCTCCTCTCTCTTCTCCTCTCCTCTGTCTTCTCCTTTCTCCTCTCCTCTCTCCTCTCCTCTCCACCCCTGTCCTCTCCTCTCCTTTCCTCTTCTCTGTCCCGTCCTCTCCTCTCCTCTGCTCTCCCCTCCTCTCCTCTCCTCTCCTTTCCTCTCCGCTTTTTTCGCGTCCTCTCCTCTCCTCTCTTCTCTCCTTTCTCCCCTCTCCTTTCCTTTCTCCTTTCTCCTCTCTTCTCTTGTCTTCTCTCCTCTCCTCTCCTCTGCTCTCCTCTCCTTTCCTCTCTCCTTTCTTCTTCTCTCATCTCCTGTCCTTTTCTTTCCTCTCCTCTCCTGCCCTCTCCTTCCCTCTTCTCTCCTCTCGTTTCCTCTCCTCTCCACTCCTCTCCTTTCCTCTCCTCTCCTCTCCTCTCCTCTCCTCTCCTCTCTCTCCTCTCCTCCTGTATCTTCTCTTCTCTTCTCTTCTCTTCTCTTCTCTTCTCTTCTCTCTTCTCTTCTCTTCTCTTCTCTTCTCTTCTCTCTCTTCTTCTTCTCTTCTCTTCTCTTCTCTCTTCTCTTCTCTTCTCTTCTCTTCTCTCTCTTTCTCTTCTCTCTTCTTCTCTTCTCTTCTCTTCTCTTCTCTTCTCTTCTCTTCTCTTCTCTTCTCTTCTCTTTCTTTCTTCTCTTCTCTTCTCTTCTCTTCTCTTCTCTTCTCTTCTCTTCTCTCTTCTCTTCTCTCTCTTCTCTTCTCTTCTCTTCTCTTCTCTTCTCTTCTCTGCTCTTCTCTTCTCTGCTCCTCTCTCTCTCTCTCCTCTCGTTTCCTCTCCTCTCCACTCCTCTCCTCTCCTCTCTCTCTCCTCTCCTCTCCTCTGCCTCTCCTCTCCCTCTTCTCCTCTCCTTCCCTCTCCTCTCCTCTCCTCTCGTTTCCTCTCCTCTCCACTCCTTTCCTCTCCTCTCCGCTCCTCTCCTCTCCTCTCCTCTCCTCTCCTCTCCTCTCCTCTCCTCTCCTTTCCTCTCTCCCTTCTTTTCCTCTGTCCTCTCATGTCCTCGACTCTTCGTCCCTTCTCGTCTCCCTTACCTCGTTCCTCCCTCTGGGGTGGCTGGTGGCGGGAAGTTGCTTTCTGCGCCACCCAGCCTCCTCCCAGAGTCTCCCAGCACGCCGAACTCGGCCATGCCGCTTTTCGGCCGCGACGCCCCCCCGTCCTGTTCTCCAGCGGCAGGACGTCAACCCGAGGGACATGGAGGCTCTTGAGCGTCAGGCTCAGTCCGACCTCAAATGGAGGGCCAAGATGGAGGCTCGCCCGCCTTGCCTTGGGGGGGGGCAGGGGGCTGCCGTCGTCGTCGTCGTCGTCGTCGTCGTCGTCGTCGTCGTCGTCGTCGTCGTCGTCGTCGTCTGCGGTGGCGGCGTCGTCGGCGGTGTGCTCGTCGTTGCCGTCGCCACCGTCGAAGCAGAGCGCGGCCTTGGGGTGTCGGGGTCCCTCGAATCCCTTCGGATCCCAGCGGCGGTCGAGGGTCGACTATCGAAGATGGAACAGCGAGGTTTCGGGATGATTCTGGGCAGGAGGGGGCCGGCAGCAGAGACAGGGGTGGCAGGATGGCAGATGAGTGACAGGGGGGCAGGAGGGGACATGAGTGGGCAGGAGGGGCCCGCAGAGGACAGAAGGGGACATGGGGGGGGAGCTTGGCGGGTGTGTCATCTGGCGCTGGACCGCAGTCACAGGGGGACTCCTCCTCCCATCCTTGCATCCCCCGCCTTCGCTGTTCTCGCCCTCCGTGCCCTCCTGGTCTCCACGCGTTGCGTGCGCTGTCCTCGGTCTGGCAGGGCTCCTCTCCAGCACATTCGAAGAGGTCCTTGAGGGGGCTTTGGGGGACCGCCCCCCCCTTTCTTGTCGTCGGCCTTCTCCTGCTCCTAGCTCCTCTCCGTTCCTTTTCGTTCCTCCTCTTGCCTCCTCCTCGTCCGTCCTCGTTTTTCCTTGTTTATCCTCCTCCCTATCCTCCCTCTCTTCCTTGTCCCTCCTCCTTGTCCCTCCTCCTCGTCCTTCCCCCTCTCTTTGCTTTGCTCCTCGTCCCCTCTCCTTACTCCTCTCCTTATTCTGAGTCTTTTTCCTCCTCCTCCTCCTCCTTCTCCTTCTCCTCCTCCTCCTCCTCCTCCTCCTCCTCTTCCTCCCTCAGAACGCGGCACAGCAAGGGGCAACTTTGCAGCCTTCCCCGAGCGGATAAGACTGGCGACTCTGGCGACGGGGAGCGACCCTCCGGGATGTCCAGAGGGGGGGCTCCCGGGAGCCCTCCAGCTCTCCGGCTGGCCACTCGGCGCCGGGCCCGCGCCTCCAGCCGTGGGCTTCCCCCGACCTCCCCTTCTGGACTTCCCTGGGCGTTGCTCAGACCTCTCGAGGTCATGCCCTGGACTTCCCCAGACTCCGGGGAGGAGGAGGAGGTGGACCGGTGGAAACCCAAGAGTCATCAACAATGTTGGAATTAACCTTCCCTCCAAGCTCCCTCTTTATTGGCCCCCTACAGCGGCTCATTTCCATTGAGGGAACTGCCTCGTTGGAAGACAACAGTTTGAAGATCCTGAAGCGTGCCAAATCATTGTTTTCGGGATTTCAACGCCACGTATCAACTTGACTGCTGCGTCTTGACGATCCACAATCGTGCCAGAACGCCACTTCTGGGACTCGAATAGCGAACATAACTGTTGCGCCCGCATAATCCTGAATCCTTCCAAACGCCATTTCTGGTAAGTTGATCATGGGAATCCGTGGAACGCTTGCAAATTTAACGAATG
>CAUYUJ010000807.1:75000-82500 GCA_963575745.1 Prorocentrum cordatum
CCCTGGATGCGTCAACGATGTTGCAATACATCCTCCTGTCCCGAGTCCGCTCCGCGTAAGTCCCTGCACATTTTCTGCAGGCCTTGCGGCCAGTGCCGCCGGAGCCGGGGTCGGCGCCAGGGCCGGGACAGGGGCAGGGGCCGGGACGAAGTCTCACAAGGGGATTTTCTCCTTGTCCCCCAGCTGTCCACAGGTAGGATCACCTCCCGGGATCCCCGGGGCGCAGTAATCTTACCCGGGACCCCCCCTACACCCCCTGTGTCTGTGCATTCCCTAGTGATAAGCACCCTTTTTCCCCCGGGCGACCCGCAGCCAACACGGACCAATGAGCTCCCCCCTCACCATCCTCAAAACAAATCAATGCGACATGCACTTTGCCTTCACATCTGGCGCATGCGCGTGCGCCCCGCGACCACTTTGAATGGTTTTTGACAGGGACGGCGGGGGTGCTGGCATAATGCTTGCTGCGCGCAGGCCGACCATCCCTGTCAGAACACAATACAAACATACACTTTGGTTTCAAATCTGGAGCATGCGCAGGGCCCTATTTTCTCGGAGTTCTCATCTGTGTCACGACTCCCCAGGATGTCACACTATGTCCATCGGTGCTGGTGCTTTGCGCTCCCTGGAATAGCCGCCCTTCTCACAGAATGCTCGGCACTTCGTTTCAGGGGGATTTCAGATCCTGAGCTTCTTGGGGCCAGGGCCCCAGGCACCTGAGGTCCCTATTGGTTCTCCGTAGTTGGCGCACCTGGCGCGGCTGGAGCACGTGGCACAGTTGGCGCACCTGGAGCATGTGCCGCACCTGGCACGCTTGGGCCTCCAGGGGGCCCGGTGCACCTGGAACCCGTGGCGCGCATGGCATGTGTGGCGTTCCGAAGCGTTCTGCTGGCACTCGGGTGTTGCTTCTGTGCTGGGAGGGCGTGCGGGAGTGAGCTAGACGGCCTGATATCCAGGAGGGTGTCTTGACCCCACCCCCTATCCCCCCCCTACCCCCGCCTACCCCGCGTACCCCCCCGCGGCCAGGGAAGGGGAAAAGTCAGGAGTGAAAGAAGGACGTACACGTACGTGAATCCACGCTGGTTTCGAGAGTACGCATTGCCCGAAAGTTCGCATCACGCGGCCCGTCTCGCAGATCGAGGGGCCGTGTTCATGTACATAGCTGGGCGCGTACGTCCTTTGTGGGCTCCCTAAAAAGGAAAAGGAGTCGACCTAACTACGACTTTCTTTTCTCTGTTCAGTCCTCAATTCTCTTGCGACTGGCGACGACCCCGGCGGCGAAGACGGCGACAGCGTCCCACGCCCGCCGAAGGGTCGGTGGGTTCCCACTGCGGGAGCCACCCTTGAACGACGGGCGCCCTGTGGGCCTTCCACTCGGGCGAGACGACTCCGCCTTGCGTGCAGAGGATCCGCTCACCGTGCATATACAGCCGGGGCCCTGCAGAAGGAGCCCTTTTCGCTGGGGAGGGGCTCGGTGTTCCTCGATTTGTTCTACAATTTGCCTTCTGTTTTCCCGAGGTTTTCCACGGGAAGTCGAAGTTCAACTTATGGGAGAAGGGGGCCCGGTTCCTCATTTAGGGTTCCTTAGGTCAACGCCCCGACTGTAGTCAAAGAGAAATCCAAGCAGGTAGGATGTCAAAGATCAGGGAGGTTTCCAGCGGCAGTCCCGCTTTGGAAAGGACTTGCCTAACCCTCGTGCAGTTTTCGCGCAAGTTCAGAGTTATATAGTCTTAAGCTTTGCGGAAGTCTCAGGCGGCAGCTCCGTTTTGAAAAGGAGCCGCCCTCCCCTTGTAAATATTACACAACACGTAGCTGCGTAACACATGTTGAAAGGATTTTTTTGATAATGCGACGGACTCTGTCCTTGTAACAGCTGCAAATTTGCTTTAAAAGTAATGTGAGCGGAGCTGGAGCGAGAGGCCTGCTTGTAAACCACAGTCCCTCCACCCTTGGATCCAAAATGTGCGGCTGTAAGCTGAGAGCCACTTTTTGCAAACCACCAGCCGTCCACTTCGCAGATGCTGGGAACTTAACAGAGGGTCACGCGGTGCTAAGGCGAGAGCGGCAGTTTTGAAGACCACTGGCCCTCTATCAGCGTAATTGCTGGAAACGAGTAGAAAGCGGCGCAACGGCGAGAATTGCATATTGATAGCAACAGTCCCCCGTCCGTGGAACCGCTGGAAACTTCTAAAACGAACGTGTGCGGCGCTAATGGGAGAGCCGCATTTTGCAAGCCCTCGGCCCTCCATCCTGCCGTTGTTGGAATATGTAAAGCTGGGAGGACGCTGCGCTACGGCGAGATTTGCAGTTTGAAAATCACCAGCCCTCTATTTGTGTAAGAGTTAGAGACTTCTAACTAAAACGAACGTGAGCGGCGCTAATGCGATAACCGGATTTTCTTAACGCTGCTTGATGTTCTAGTTTCAGGATCGTAATTTGAGAGTAAGTCTCCGTCGAAATGCCCCACCCAGCCTACGGACATGTCTGGTGACGCGACGGGGGGGAGTTATTCAGAAGGAAGAGGGATGGAGGAGGATGAGGAGGGGGAGTTCGCTGGCCCTTCCTAGCCTGCTGCGCCTGTTACTCGCTCCGCAAAGTCGGCGTTTCTTCTATTTCACTCAGTAACGCTCCAGGCTGTCGTCCGAAGTTTGCGCAACGTAAGAAAGGGGGGGGTCACCAGAGAACGTGCTCACACATCCCACCCCGTGAGCAGGACTGCGCGGGGCGGGATGTTCAGTTGTGCGCTGGCGCTGCACGGATCGCAGACCACGCCTCGTCTACGTCCGGGAGGACTGCCGTCTTTCCGCCTCCACACCCACGCGGCCCCCTTCCGAGAGGGAAGGCGTGACACTGCACGCGCGGGCGAGGGCCTCAGGCTGTGACGCGTCGGCGGGGACACGCTCCGCTGCAGGTGGCGCCGCGAGGCCGCAGCGCGCAAGCGGGCGCATTCCGTCGCGGAGTGCGCGCCGACTTCGGCACAATTCCTCGGAGTGTGTCAGGATCCCGTAGAGACTCTCCTCAAGACCTCAAGACTCCTTAGGAGTGTTCACGAGTTCCTTCGGACACCCCCGAGGAACCCGCATGAGGTCCTCAGGAATCTGCAGGGGCGTCCTCTGGTCTGCTGCGGAAGAGGAGGAGGAGGAGGAGGAGGAGCAGGAGGACCAGCATGAGGAGGAGGAGGAGGAGGAGGAGGAGGAGGAGGAGGAGGAGGAGGAGGAGGAGGACCAGAGGAAACCTTGGATGTATCAACGATGCTTCAATGCACCCTCCAGTCCAATCTTCCCTCTTTACTCTTTCCCTTCCCCTCCTTCCAGAAGTTCCCCCTTGAAAGAAAAGCACCCTATTGGCCTGCCGTTCAAGCGAGAGCACCCTTTTGAGGAAAAAGTTCATTGCATCCTTCAGCGAGTTGTAAGGAATTCGACAAGGTAGGGTCATAGAGTTCGACGAGGTGTCGAGCAGAACCCCGTTTTGAATGGGGACCGTCCCAACTTGAAGGACATCTCACGCGAGAGCCCTACTTTGAAAAGATCGGGACCACGTCCGTGCAGCTGTAACCTGTTTTTAAGCATCAGGTCGCTCAATTCGAGGATTCCTCAAGCGAGAACGTTCTATTGGAAAGGACGTGGCCTCCGTCCGTGTAGCTCTGGCGCAATTGTACACGTGCAGCCATACTTTGGAGCAGGTCCCGGGCGAGAGCCCCACCATGAACACGAGCCGGCTTCCGGCCGTATGGCAGGTTCGCGTCGTGTCGACTGGTGGCGACCCCGCCGCGGGCGTTCAAGGTTGAACGCCGCCAGTGGCCCAGAATCGGCCTACATGAACGATCGGGCGATCGGAAAGCCGCCGATCGTTGAAGGTTGAACGATCCACACGGTGTCAGAGGCCAACGCCAGGGTCGTCACGACACGAACCTGCCGTGCGCGCAGTGGTGGCACTCGTTCTCATTCTCGCACCCGTGGCATCACGATCGCCCCCCTCTTGGAGAGGACCCGGCCTCCGTCCGTGCAGATTTGGTGCAGGCCGTCGAGTGCCAAAAGTGCGCGACGCGCAGCGAGCACCACACGCTGAAGAGGACCCGGCCTCCAGCCCGCGCAGCTGCTGCAGCCTTCCGAGAGGCGCGTGTTCGCGGCGCGAAGGCGAGAGCCCCCTTCGTGCCAGAGCGCCCCGCCTCCGTCGGGGGCAGCATGCTGCAGGCTTTTGAGGGCCAGTGCGCGCGACCGCAGGGCGCGCGCCCCATTCTTCGTGGCGCCAGCTTCGCAGAGCGGCTTTCATTCGGAAGACAGTAGGATGGGCCCAGATTATCCTGGAGAACTTCGTTCTGGGTCTCGAAGTGGGTTTCGTGCGATTGTTTTCTTGGCCAGGAATGAAGACCAGATCACACATCCACGTGACATTCACTTCGCTTTTCGCTTGCCGTTTCGGGGCTATGCCCTGGCAGAACTCCACGCAACCATCCGCTGCAGCACGTCTGCAAGGTTTGAGAAAACCTAGGGGGCCACATGCGAACCCTCCCCCTCAACCCGAGCGAAGTGAACCCCACCCTTCCCCATAGAAATCGTGCGGGGTAGGGGTTGGGTTCGCATGTGGCCCCCTAAAACCCCTTTCCAATCCGTGCAGCTTGTTGGACTCTGGAGCATCGGCTTCTGTGCACTGCACGAGAGTCTCCGGCGGAGCGCCCCTTGCCCCGGTCCGCGGGCACGTTGTGGCGGGGGGGCAGAGGAGAGCCATCTATACCGAGCGGGGTCGGCGGGGAGGGACAAGAAAGAGAGAGAGAGAGAGAGAGAGAGAAGAGGGGGAGGAAGGAGGAGCGGGAGAGGAAGGAGAGGTGGAGGGGAGGAAGAGAGGGGAGGGAGGAAGAGAGAGAAGAGAGGGAGGAGGGAGAGGTGGAGGGGGAGGAGGGGTGGGAGAGGAATGAGAGGTGGGGGGAGAGGCGAGGAGGAGGGGTGGGAGAGGAAGGGAGGGGGAGGCAAGCCAGGTGCCCTCGCGCCCTGACATTCTGCGGATCTGGGGTTGCACAAAGGACCCCATATCATGCTATGCGCAATCGGGAAAAGAGAATTGCGTACATAGGAGGAGGAGGAGGAGGAGGAGGAGGAGGAGGAGGAGGAGGAGGAGGAGGAGGAGGAGCCGAGGAGGAGGAGGAGCGAGGAGGAGGAGGAACGGGAGGAAGAGGAGGAGGAGGAAGAGGAGGAGGAGGTGGCGGATGAGCAGGAGGATGAGCAGGAGGAAACGACGGAGGAAGATGATGAGGAGGAGGATGAGAAGGAGGAGGAGGAGGTGGCGGAGGAGGAGGAGGAGGAGGAGGAGGAGGAGGAAGTGGCGGATTTTCTGAAGCTATGGGCTCGTCTGAGGCGCGTCTTTGTAGCGTTTGAACCGTTTCCTGGCATCCTCCCATCGGCTTCTTGGATATCCCTTGGCGTCTCAGGGGCCTCTTGCGCATGCCGTCTTGGGAGTTTCTCTTTTGGAGGCCAGGTTCGGGAGCCTTTCGAGGGCTTCCCAGGCTGTCTCAGGGGCATGGAATTGGACCCCTCTGTGGGGCCTTTGGACCGTTTTGTGGGCGTTATGGCAATCCGTGTGAGGCGTTTGGGATATCTTAGGAGCCTTTTGAGAAGACGAAAGGATGAGTGATTGCGGAAAGCACTATACCACTTCTGCACCGGACATGCCTGCCCCTTCTGCCCCTGATCCTTGCCCGTTCCTCCTTTTTCCCTCCTCTCCCTGCGGCTGCCACTCGCGGGCCAACTTCGATAACCTTGAAGTGCAGCCTACTACCAGGCTCGACGCAGCTCGTCACTGTGTGCCGCATATGGTCACAGAATGTCCAATCGTGTTAGTCGCGGTCTTCTCATGTGGTGATGGTTTCGCCAAGGTGGCCGCTTCGATTATTCCGTCCGGCCCAGTTCACTATTTCCTCCAACCTGCCGCGATTTTGCTACAGAATGCTTGAGGTGCTTCATGGTGCTGCGTCGCGATCGTCCCCTCAGCAGATAGCGCGGGGAAAAAGGGAGGAAGGTGGCTGCTTCGCGCACCAATGTTGTTGTTTCGGTGCCAGGCATCCGCGTCCTAGCTGTCCCACCAGCTACATCATCCTCGCCTCTTCTTCCCCTTCGCGGCCGCTCCTCCTCCCCCTCCTCCCCCTCGTCCTTCTCCTCCTCTCCCCTTCTCGCGTCTTCGCCCTCGCCATTATCATCCCCATGTCCCTCTTCTCGGAGGAGGACGAGAAGAAGGGATGGGGCGGGGACGGAGGGAGGGAGGGAGGGAGGGAAGAGGATGAGGATGAGGATGATGATGAAGAGGAGGAGGAAGAGGAGGAGGAGGAGGAGGAGGAGGACGAGGAGGAGGAGGAGGAGGAAAAGGAAGGGGGGAAGGAAGAGGAAGAGGAAGAGGAGGCCGTTGTGGAGAGGGGGATGAGAAGTTGCCCTCCATTCCGCTCTCTCATTTTTTTCTGCCTGGCTGGCTGGATGTCTCTGTCTCTATCTCTTTCACGGTGTCTCGTTCTCTGTCTCTGTCTCTGTTTCTGTCTCTTTGTCTGTCCCTGTCTCTGTCTCTGTCTCTGTCTCTGTCTCTGTCTCTGTCTCTGTCTCTGTTTCTTTCTCTGTCTCAATCATCTCCTAGCGCCGATGGTGTTATCTCGGCCAGGTTCAGCCTGTGCTGTGGCCTGCTCCTATTCGTCATCTCCCTCCTCGCCTTCCCCCCCTCTCTCTCCCCTGGCGTGCAGGGCGCGTGTGTTCGTGCGCGGCCAGCACGCGCAGCCTTCTGAACTCCCCGCGATAGCACCGGCGCAGTCTGGCCAGGACCCCAGGCACAGCTGGGCCGCTCCACCGTTTGAGCTGGCTCGGTCTCCGCGCGACGCTCCGTGCCGTGTCCTCGTGCTTCGGGCACGGCTGGGGCGCGCCCGCGAGGCGTGGCTTCTCGGCGTGCTGGCTACGTGGGACCCAGAGAGTCTGTCACTGTGTAGCCTGTTTGTCCGTCTGTCCGTCCATCTGTCTGTCCGTCCTTTGCTGGAGAGCTCGGCCTAGCGGCGGTTCGACCTGCGGGCGTTGGTCCGGGTCCGTGAGAAGCAACTGGCGGCCGCTGCTGGCGAGCACCAGTACGGCGTCGGGGACCTCTTGCTGTGGTGCTTCGAGGCACAGGCGGAGGCCCGACCCGCGGCCGTTTTCCTGAAGCTTGATTTCAAGGCGGTTTTCCAAAGAGTGAAACGCCAGCCTGCTACCGCAGCATTGGCGCGAAACGGCCTTGCAGTGACCGCCGCCCTGGCCATCTGGTACGGGGGCCCGGTGGGCCACTACTGGGGAGACGCCGACGGCGCGCTGCACAAGGTGCCAAGGATAGGGTTTTTTCGACCAGTGAGACCCGGTCTCTCCTGTTGTTTTTTCGGGGGCGCAGCGCGAGGCACTCGCTGGTTTTTGGGCGGAAGTCCAGAGGCTGGACCCTGCTCCCCGGCTCAGGCCATCCAGCGCTACGACGCCCAGCTAATGCGTTGATGGGAGACGCTGCCGA
>CAUYUJ010000807.1:87500-95000 GCA_963575745.1 Prorocentrum cordatum
ATGTATTACAACCTGCCCTGTACTTGGTCTCGGCGCAGCGCCTCGTGCACGGGGCACGCGTGCTGCCGATGCCACGGAGTGCCAGGCGCTCCGCGACCGAGTTGGCAGATGTGATCGGGATGCAGCCCATGACTGCACAGCCTCGCCTGAGGCCAATGCACACCTGAAACCAGGCCCCGGGGACACCTCTGGAAATGCTTGATTCACGTTGCACTCTTGCTTTTGACGAGCTTCCGAATCCCACTCCAGAACATCGGAACACACTGTGACCCACACGGGCCGTTCTGAGTACTAAGAGCGTGCCGATCAGTCTGCCGAAAAGTTCGTTGCCTAACTTCTTTTCTGATCGGCATCTGGGACAGCTGCAGAAGGTTCAACTCAACCCTGAGGTCCGAGACGATGTGCGAGCTGTCCTTGCAGTCCCAGCCGATCCCACGGATGCCTAGCAAAGCCACGTCTGCAGGCGACGCGCACGCTCTCCAAGGGTGGTCCAGCTTGGACAGTTTGAGCTGGCTATGCTGGATCGTGTTGCCTAAGACCTGTGCATTCGGAACAGCCTCCCAAGCAGCAGTGGCCCACATGAACAGCACATGCCCAACATAAACGATAAGCGGGTCAATCTTGGGCCCCAACTCGTATGTGAACATTCGGAGTCCCACCGAGGCCCCCCCGCGGGAGCCTAGCTCTGCCATTCGAGTCGGAGCTATACCTCAAACACGGGAGCCCCATAAAGCCACTGCCGTCGGGCCCATTCTGCGCGCCATCGTTATATCAGCCCCAGTACCCTGCAAGATCTTCAAACGACGCGCTTTGGACGACGCCTTCGACACTTTGGTATTCTGGATGCTGATCCTTCTCACTCCCCCCAGGGTCGCATTCGTCCCCAAGTTCCTCGCAGGATCCGCCCTGCACGACGCGGGCACCGACCAGAGCTCGCGCAGGTGGTGGTCCGCCTCTCTGGTGCAGAGGTGGGCGCACCTCTCAAACTCAGCAGGCAGCTTCAGCAACTTAAATGACAGGACCAGCGACTCGACTGCTCCTGCCAACCGAGAGGCAGCCTGGTAGTGCGAAATCGTCCACGGCGTTACGCATATACAGCAGGTGCCCGTGCTCACGCGCCTGCCACACAGGAGGAGGAGGCGGAGGAGGAGGCGGAAGAGGATGAAGAGCAACACGAGGAATACGACTAATCATAGTAAGACACAGCAGCAACACGAATTTTAACACTACTAATGGTATTGCGATTTATATTCGTCAGACTCTTATGGGGACTACTATCACGACCACACATAAAACGAACGATAAGAGGAACATGGCTACTAACACTAGTAATGCGAATCGTACTAGCAGGAATGGTAACATTAATCAGACGAACCATGAGGCACTAACCATTCATAATACGAATCAGATCAATAAGAGTAATACGAAACATACACACTACCACCCATACTAAGAGCAGTAATGTGGCTACTGCTACTACTATTCACTAAGTATAATAGTACGAAGAAGATTACTAATACTATGACTACTAAGAAGAGTATTAGTTTTAATGCGAACAGGACTGCTGCAATTTATTAGCAATGCGAGTAACACGAAAACTACTACTGCTCATAGAATCGTTAGCAATGCTTTCATTCGTACTGTTCATATATGCAATAATATTACACATGCCAATGAAAATGATAACCGTAGCAGTAACATTAGGAGCATGCGAACACTAGTGCTAATACTCATACTACGACTGATAAGCATAACAATCCTACTACGAAGACGAGTAACCAACGTAATACTACAAATAATGACACTAGTGAGAAGATGAGGAGGAGGAGGAGGCGGAGGAGAAGGAGGAGGAGGAGGAGAATGAGGCGGAGGAGGAGGAGGAGGAGGAGGGGAGGGAGGGAGGGAGGGAGGGAGGGAGGGAGGGAGGAGGAGGAGGAGGGATGAGGGAGGAGGGAGGAGGGAGGAGGTGGGAGGAGGGAGGAGGGAGGAGGGAGGGAGGAGGGAGGAGGGAGGAGGGAGGGCGGAGGGCGGAAGGGAAGATGGAGGAAGGAGGGGGGATGGGGGAGGAGGGAGGAGACGGGGAGGGACAAACTAGGTGCGGCTGCGTCATATCTGACGCCGACCTTCCCTCCATACTTTACCATGGCGTATATTTTTTTTCGCGCAGTCGGATGTCGTAACAGGGCATAGCATTACATGGCATAGCATGGTGTTGAAGATCAACGCGTAGCCGGACATAGCATGGCGTGGCGACACCCCAACGTTGGGGGGGGCTTCTGCGGCCCAAATAATCAACGAAGCGGCACCGACGGTGTAATCATTTCCGATGGTTGTTTTGGGGGGCCATTTTTGAAACTTTGCGGCCTATATGGACGGACCGAACACCATGCCGTGGCATGACGCTGGAAATAACAACGCCAACGCTACAGCGGGAGCACGATTCGGAACGAGCGGAAACGCGGGAATGATGCCAGCGCTGCAGCGGGAGCACTATTCGGAGGACGCGTAGTCTGACATAGCATGGCGTGGCGACGCCCCAAAGTGGGGGCGACCCAAAACATCAGCGAATAATCGACACCGAAGGTCTAATCATTTCCAATGGTTGTGTCGGGGGGGCATTCTCTAGATTTGGGGCCCTTTTGGAAGGACCGAAAACCATGCCGTGGCATGGCGCTGGAAATAAGGACGCCAGCGCTGCAGCGGGAGCACGAATCGGAACGAACGGAAGCGCAAAAATGAGGCCAGCGCTGCAGCGGGATCACGATTCGGAACGAGCGGTAGCCCGAACATGAGGCCAGCGTTTCAGCGAGATCAGCATTTCGAAAAAAACAACCCAAGCGCAAACCCGATTCCCGGGAATCCTGCGTGTAAGAAATCAGTACGCGGAGGGGGGGCGAATTTTTCTCGGACGTCACCAGGGGAGAGAGGAGAGTAGTATTCACATTGTGTAATTGTGGAGGGAGGAGGGAGGATGGGGGGAGGGGGGAGGGGCAAGCTAGGTGCGCTCGCGTCGTATCTGACGTCCTACCCCTCACTCCCACCCTTTCCCATGGCGTAGATCTCCTTTCTATTCGCACAATCGGATGTCGCAGCTTGGCGTAGCATTACATGGCATAGCATGGTGTTGAATACTCACGCATAGCATGACATAGAATAGCGTTGCGACGCCCCAAACATAAACGAATCGACACCGAATGTGTACTCACTTCCGATGGTTTCTTCGGGTTGCCATTTTTTTACATTTTGGGGCCTATTTTGAAGGACCGAAAACCATGCTGTGGCATGGCGCTGGAAATAATAATGCCAGCGCTGCAACGGGAGCACGATTCGGAACGAACGGAAGCGCGGAAATGAGGCCAGCGCTGCAGCGGGAACACGATTCGGAACGAGCGGTAGCCCGAAAATGAGGCCAGCGCTTCAGCGAGAGCAGCATTTAAACCCAAGCGCGGAAACGCAGAAATGAGGGCGCGTAGCCTGACATAGCATTGCGTGGCGACGCCCCACAGTGCGGGGGCTTCTGCGGCCCAAAAAGGTCAACGAATCGGCACCGAATGAGTAATCACTTCCGATGGTTTTTTTCCTGGGGCCATTTTCCAGATTTTTGGGCCATTTGGAAGGACCGAAAAACATGCAGTGGCATGGCGCTGGAAATAATAAGCGGAAACGCGGAAACGATGCCAGCGCTGCAGCGGGAGTACGATTCGGAACGAGCGGTAGCCCGAAAATGAGGCCAGCGCTTCAGCGGGAGCATCTTTTGTAACAAAAGCCCCAGTTCGGAAACGCGGAAATGAGGGCGCGTAGCCTGACATAGCATGGCGTGGCGACGCCCCCAAAGGGGGGGGCTTCTGCGGCCCAAAAAGTCAACGAATCGGCACCGAATGAGTAATCACTTCCGATGGTTTCGCCAGGAGGCCATTTTTATGATTTTGGGGGCCTATTTGGAATGACCGAAAGACATGCCGTGGCATGGCGCTGGAAGTAAGGACGCCAGCGCTGCAGCGGGAGCACGATTCGGAACGAGCGGAAGCGCGGACATGAGGCCAGCGCTGCAGCTGGAACACGATTCGGAAGGAGCGATAGCCCGAAAATTATGCCAGCGCTTCAATGAGATTAGCATCTTGTATTATCCTGGCGAAGGACCCATTGTTGATACCGCAATTGTGAATATCTTCTTCGGTGAAGCTCCTCATGGGGCCACGAAGCGCTGCAATGGGTGGGGGGGAAACGTATGCGGGCGGTAGCACAGGGGCCGTCGATGTAGCTCCCTATGGGGCCACGAAGTGCTGCACTGGGTGGGGGGGACGCCTGCGAGCGGTAGCGCCGGGGCCTTCGGTGGAGCTCCCTATGGGGCCACGAGGCGCAGGGTGGGGGGGACGCATGCGGGCGGTAGCACTGGGACCTTCGATGGAGCTCCCCACGCTTGCGGGCGGTAGCACAGGGGCCGTCGGTGGAGTTCCCTATGGGGCCACGAAGCGCTGTATTGGGTGGGGGGGACGCGTGCGGGCGGTAGCACTGGGGCCGTCGGTGGAGCTGCGTATGGGGCCACGAAACGTTGCACTGGGTGGGGGGGACGCATGCGGGTGGAAGCGCTGGGATTTTCGGTGGAGTTCCCTATGGGGCCACGACATGCTGGGCGGGGGGGACGCATGCGGCACAGGGGCCGTCGGTGGAGTTCCCTATGGGGGTACGGAGCGCTGTACTGGGTGGGGGGGACGCATGCGGGCGGTAGCACTGGGGGCTTCGGTGGAGCTCCGTCTGGGGCCACGAAGCGCTGTACTGGGTGGGGGGGACGCATGCGGGCGGTAGCGCTGGGGCCTTCGGTGCAGCTCCCTGTTGGGCCACGAAATGTATGAGGGGTGTGCCGAAATGGGGGTGGGGGACGCATGCGGGCGGTGGCACTGGGGCCTTCGGTGAAGCTCCCTATGGGGCCGCGAAACGTGCGAGGGGTGTGCCGACATGGGTGTGGGGAGCGCATGCGGGCTGTCCCACCGGGTCCTTCGGTGGAGTTCCCTATGGGGCCACGGCACGTGTGAGGGGTGTGCCAAATTAGGTGTGGGGGACACATGCGGGTGGTATCCTTGGGGGCTTCGGTGGAGCTTCCTGGGGGGCCACGAAACGCTGTATTGGGTAGGTGAAACTGCCAAATTGGGCGCGTGGGACGTATGCGGGCAGTCCAACTGGGGGCTTCGGTGGAGCTCAAATGGGGCCACGGAGCGCTGTACTGGGTGAGTGAAAATGAGAGCTTGGCTGTGTGGGACGCATGCGGGCGGTCCCACTGGGGGCTTCGGTGGAGCGCCCTATGATGCCACGAAGCGGTACTGGGTGGGCGGAAATGCCAAATTGGGTGTGCGGGACGCATGCGGACGGCCCGGCTGGGGGCTTCGGTGGACCTCCCTATGGGGCAATGAGGCGTTGTATTTGGCGGGTTAAAATGCCAATTCGGTGTGGGGGACGCATGCGGGCGGTCCCACTGGGGGCTTCGGTGGGGCTCCCTATGGGGCCACGAAGCGCTGTACTTGGTGGGCGAAAATGCAAAATTTGTTGTGTGGGACGCATGCGGGCGGTCCCACGGGGGGCTTCGGTGGAGCTCCCTATGGTGCCACGAAGCGCTGTACTGGGTGGGCGAAAATACAAAATTGGGTGTGTGGGGGACGCATGCGGGCTGTCGCACTGGGGTCTTCGATGGGGCTCCCTATGGGGCCACGAAGCGCTGTACTGGGTGGGTGAAACGCAGGGGGGAGGGAGGAGTGGGAGGAGGGGGAGGTAGGAGGGAGGAAAGACGAAACCGCCAGGACCGTCTCTTCAAAACGAGGGGCCAAGACCAACGGATGGTAGGAAAAAAACTACATGAGCGAAAACCCAACCCCCGCGAATCCTGTGTGTGTGTGTGTGTATGTGTATGTGTGTGGGTATGTATGTAAAAGGCCAGTCCGCGGAGGGTGGCCGAATAAGAACAGAGGGGGGAGGAGGGCGGGGGGACGGGAGAGGAGGGAGGAGGGAGGAGGGAGGAGGGAGGAAGAGGGAGGAAGAGGGAGGAGGAGGGAGGAGGGAGGAATGAGGACGGAGGATGGAGGAGGGAGGATGGAAGATGCAGGAGGGAGGGGGGAGGAGGCAGGAGGGCGGAGGGAGGAAGGAGGGACGGAGGATGGAGGAGGAGGGAGGAGGGGAAGGAGGAGGGGGGAGGGAGGAGGGAGGAGGGGAGGAGGAGGGAGGAGAGGAGGGAGGGAGGGAGCGAGGAGGGGGAGCGAAGGAGGGAGGGAGGGAAAGAGGGAGGGCGGGAGAAGGGAGAGGTGGAGGAAGAGGAGGAGGAGGAGGAGGAGGAGGAGGAGGAGGAGGAGGAGGAGGAGAAATGCGTAGCTCAGAAGGTGCGAGGGATGATTGTGACCCTGAAAAGGAGGTGTGGGAATGACGAGTAGCACGGTAAACGCGCGGACTGTATGTATATATAATGCCAGAGAAATAAACGAGAGGGGGAGAAGGAGGAGGAGGAGGAGGTGAAAGAGGAGGAGGAAGACATCGAGGAGGAGGACGCGTTTGCGGGTGGTGATGATGTTATGCACATGATGCTGCTGATACTGCTGCTGATGATGATGACGACGTTGATGCTGACGCTGATGATACTGACGACGATGATGATGATGCTGATGATGATACTGCTGGTGATGATGATCATGATGATGACGACGATGATGATGATGCTACTGATGCTGTTGATGATTGTGATGATGATGAAAGTAATACTGATGTTGCTGGTGATGATGATGATGCTGATGCTGCTGTTGTTGATGATGCTGTTGATGATGATGCTTATGCTGATTCTGGTTAGTGTTGTTGTTATGGTTGTTGTTGTTGTTGTTGTTGTTGTTGTTGTTGAACTCTAATTACTGAAGAATAATTATTGTTGATCCCCCCCCTCCGGCGGACATTGTATTTTTTCAATTGAAGTGCCCCTTCCGGGGCTCGCACCCTGTTTTTTATCAGGGAAAGGCGTGGGCATCAAACTGCGTTGTTGGCCCCCCGGACAACAACAACAACGGCTCCCGCCTGATACTTCCTCCAAATTTACTCAGGACCCCCGCCCCCGCCTGGGACTTCCTCGCAGTTTACTCAGGCGGAGGCGCTCCCGCTTGAGACTTCCTCGCAAATTACTCCGGACCCCCGCCCCCGCCTGGGACTTCCTCGCAGTTTACTCAGGCGGAGGCGCTCCCGCCTGAGACTTCCTCGCAAATTACTCCGGGAGCGGCGCTCCCGCCTGGGACCTCCTTCACAACTGAGCATCAAACTGTGTTGTTGGCCCCCCGGACTACAACAACAACGGCTCCCGCCTGATACTTCCTCCACATTTACTCAGGACCCCCGCCCCCGCCTGGGACTTCCTCGCAGTTTACTCAGGCAGAGGCGCTCCCGCCTGAGACTTCCTCGCACATTACTCCGGGAGCGGCGCTCCCGCCTGGGACCTCACTCACAACTGAGCCCTGCTGAACTCTCAATACTGAAGAA
>CAUYUJ010000807.1:100000-109188 GCA_963575745.1 Prorocentrum cordatum
GAACCCTCTAGGCAGAGCCTAGGTAGGGAATTATGATTATGCTGCTGCTGATGGTGATGCTGATGATGCTAATGATGCTGATGCTGATGATGTTGTTGTTGGTGATGATGATTCCAATTATGATGATGATGATAGTGGTGGTGGTGATGATGATGCTGCTTGCTGATGATGGTGGTGCTGCCGATTCTGATGCTGATGCTGATGCTGATGCTGATGATGATGGTGATGATGATGATGATGATGATGATGCTGATGATGATGATGCTGATGCTGATGATGCTGCTGCTGATGCTGATGCTGCTGATGATGATGCTGATGCTGATGTTGATGATGCTGCTGCTGCTGATGATGATGATGATGATGATGATAATGCTGATGATGATGATGATGATGATGATGATGATGATGATGATGATGATGATGATGATGGTGCTAGGAGGAGGAGGAGGACGAGGAGGAGGAGGACGAGGAGGAGGAGGAGGAGGAGGATGGTGGGGGGTGGTCAATGCATAAGGGAAACACGTCCTGAGCAGAGCAGCACGCACCACGGCCACGACGACGCCGACGACAACGACGACGACGACGGAGGCGAGACGAGGCGCGCAGACTATCTGCACCGAAGTACGGATTTGGGAAAGGGCCCACCCTGAGGTTCGGTTAAATAGCACATCGTTGAGTGGTGCTGCTGCCCCCCCTGAGCACAGGCCCCCCCCCAGAGCATCAGCCAGACAAGTCGGGTTTACGCCCTCATGCATTGCTGGACTCTGGGCGCGTTTCGGCACTCGCTCCTTCAACTTCGTTAGGGCCACCGTCAAGGGAGAGGGCGTCGGTGGCCGACGCGTCCCCCTGCTAAAAAGCTCAAAGCGCCGCGGCTCAGAGAGCCGGGGAGACAGACAGACAGGCAGACGAACGGACGGACAAACGGACGGCCAGGCGGCGTGCAATGCTTGGTCATCCAAGTGGGTGGTCACTGCGTAAGGGAAACACGTCCTGAGCAGAGCAGCGCGCACCACGACCACGACGACGCCGACGACAGCCGACGACAGTGACGACGACGACGGAGACGACGTGCGCAGACGATCCGCACCGAAGCACGGATTTGGGAACGGGCCTACTGCAGTTTGGGTAAAACAGCGCGTCGTTGAGTGGTGCTGCAGCCCCCTCTGAGCACAGGCCCCTCCCAGAGCATCAGCCAGACACGTCGGGTTTGCACCCTCATGCCTTGCTGGACTCTGTGCGCGTTTCGGCACCCTCTTTCCCAACCTCGTCAGTGCCACCGACAAGGGAGAGGGCGGTGGTGGCCGACGCGTCCCTCAGCCAAGGAGCTCAAAGCGCGGCGGCCCAGAGAGCCAGGAAAACAGACAAACAGACGAACGGACTGACAAACGGACAGCCAGGCGGTGTGCAATGTCTGGCAATCCAACTGGGTGGTCACATCATGAGGGAAACGAGTCCCGAGCAAAGCAACACGCACCACGACCACGACGCCGACAGCAACGACGACGACGATGCAGACGAGGCGCGCAGACGATCCGCACCGAAGCAAGAATTTGGGAAGAAACCCGCCCTGCAGGTTTGGTTAAGTAGCACATCGTTGAGTGGTGCTGCAGCCTCCCGTGAGCAAAGGTCCCCCCCAGAGCATCAGCTAGACACGTCGGGTTTGTACTCTCATGTTTTGCCCGACTCTGGTTTTGGGGGGGAGGAGGAGGAGGAGGAAAAGGAGGAGGAAGAGGAGGAGGAGGAGGAGGAGGAGGAGGATGAGGCGGAGGCGGAGGAGGAGGAGGAGGAGGAGGAGGAGGAGGAGGATGAGGAGAGGAGAGATGAGGAGGAGGAGGAGGAGGAAGAGGAGGAGGAGGAGGAGGAGGAGGAGGAAGGAGGAAGAGGAGAAGGAGGAGGGAGGGGAGGAGGAGGAGGAGGAGGAGCAGGAGGAGGAGGGGGAGGACGAGGAGGAAGGAGGAGGAGGAGGAAGAGGAGGAGGAGGTGGACGAGGAGGAGGTGGACGAGGAGAAGGAGGAGGCGGAAGATGAGGAGGAGGAGGAGGAATACTAGGAATCTCAATGTTGATTCTAGGTTCAATAGTAATAATGCGTACTAATAAGAAACCAAGCATAATAGTAGTAATGAACAGAACAATACCACTCTTAGTAGTAAGAAGTCGATACGTACTAGACAAATCCGAATAGTCATGCTAATTTCACGAGTGCTAAGAATAGTATTGGTAAGAAGAATAGCGCGAATCTTATCCTGTATTACTCGTACTAATAAGCACAGTCGTAATACTACTTTTAATACTAAGTATAAGAGTCTGAGTGCTAGTGATAAGAAGACGAACAATACGACGACTACTGCGAGTACCGACAAGAAGACGAACCCTACGACTACCACTCATACGAATAAGCAGAATATTAATAATGATATTACGAATAATGAGAGCAATCATGATAATGATGGTACGAATTCTACTAGTTTGCTTAATCGTAATAGTGATATTGTTAAGAATGATGCGACTAGTAACAATACTAAGAAGAATAGTGCTAATACTAATGTTAATACTAATATCCGTAGCAGCAAGCATACTGGTAACAATTGCAATAGTGATAGTAGTACCAATACCACTACTAATATAATTAAAACCATAGTTGTACGGAAACCGGTAGTTTTGATAAGAAGAAGCTTGTTAACCATAGTAGTTCAACCAATACTACCAATACGAATAGTCAGAAAATACGAATAACACTTAACCGCCATACTAATAAAGGTAATACAGGTGCTAGTAACAAGAATAAGGCGAGTGTTATAAGAGGAATAGCAAGAGCGATGACTACGACTGATAAGGGTGTTGCTGGTAATGCGAGTATCAATAACAATATCAGTAACAGTACTTCTAGGAATACTAATGACAACATATTAATAGTAATCGTACTATTATTACAACTAATACTAATAGTAACATTATTACTCATACTAATACTAACACTAATGCTAATGGTAATACTATTATGAGTACGGGTGCTACTACTAAAACTAATAGGAAACCTAAAACTAAAGCTAACAATGACTAATACTAGTACTAACATTACCACAGACACTATTGCTGCCACTAATACTACTACTAATACTAATACTAGTACTAATACTAACGTTACTACTAATATTATTACTGATACTGATATTACTATTGCAACACATACTAATATTAAGACTAATGCTAGTACTAACACTCGTACTAACACTCGTACTAATACTAATACTAATACTAATACTAGTACTAATACTAATACTAATACTAATACTAATACTAATACTATTACTAATACTAATACTAATACTAATACTAATACTAATACTAATACTATTACTAATGCTAATACTAATACTAATACTAATACTAATACTAATACTAATACTAATACCAATACCACCACTAATACTAATACTAATACTAATACTAATACTAATACTAATACTAATACTAATACTAATACTAATACTAATACTAATCGTAATACTCATACCAATACTAAAACTGATACTGATATTACTACTCATACTACTACTACTACTACTACTACTACTACTACTACTACTACTACTACTACTACTTATACTACTACGAATACTAATGCTAATACCAATACCAATACTAATACTAATACCACAACTAGTACTACCACTACTACTACTACTACTACTACTATTACGACTAATACTACTACTACTACTACTAATACTAATAGTAATACTAATACTAATACTAATACTGATACTAATACTAATACTAACACTAATACTAATACTATTATTAATACTAATACTAATACTAATACTAATACTAATACTAATACTAATACTAATACTAATACTAATACTAATACTAATACTAATTCGAATACTAATACTAATGCTAATACTAAGACACATACTAATACTACGACTAATACTAATACGAATACTAATACGAATAGTAATGCTGATACTAATGCTAATGCTAATACTAATACTAGTACTACTACTATTGCTAACTGATAGTTATACGACTACGACAACGAGTACTAATACGACATCTATACATACACAAACATGTATACATATATGAGTTTTTACATGCATGACCATATGTCTATACCTCTCTCATTATATTTATATATATAAACAAATCGTGATACTTATAAGACGCATCATCATACTAATACGAAGAAGACGACGAAGCAGAGGAGGAGGAGGAGGCAGGGAGGAGGGAGGAGGAGGAGAGGGAGGAGGGAGGAGGGAGGTGGGAGGAGGGAGGAGGGAGGAGGGAGGGACGGGAGGAAGGGAGGTGAGGGAGGAGGGGGGGAAAAGAGGAGGGTTACGAAATCATTCCTGAAAGCAGAGAGCATTCGTCCCATCGGAACGGCCTGCCTCGGCGCCCTCCTGCAGCGGGCGGTGGCACGGCGCGCCTCGATCTCCGCCAGGAGCTCGGGCGTCAGCCGAGGCGGCGGGGGAGGGGGGGGGGGCGTCGGAGCCTGCCCGTTCTCCGAGTCAGGACTGCGTGCTGTGCAAACTCTGCTTGCCAACACTCTCGGGGAGACGGTGGACTGGAGCTGGTCTTATCGAAACGAGGGTCTTTCAAACCTCACCCTGGTTAAGCCTACCTTGCATATGGTCACTCGCCACGTGCTCACTAGAAGGTGTGACAGCACATGTATCGAGGGCCTGGAACAACCTCAAGCCCATTAGGCAGCTCACTGTCATCCACTACAGTCATGTCGCAATCCTGTAACGATGTCGTTCGATGATCCTGCACTGCCTCTGCCATCGCACAGATCCCCCAGGGATGTATTTTTTGGCGGTTTGCACGCCATGTAGTCGTTGCTGTTTCCATACCTTCTAGGTGCCCGTGGGACCTTTTGGTGTGATCACATCTGCCGTGTCTGCCACGCACCTGCACCTTTTCCGCCATAGTGGGAAGTCGCACACACATGGGGTGACGCGGCTGCAGACGCTTGGTGCCTCGCAGACGCTTGCTGCCCAGATGGTGCACAGCTCTGCTGGGATCGACGGAAAAACATGGCAGTGACGCTGTCCGAGCGCGCGTCGGTCGACTGGCTCACAGGGGCAGCTGAGATCGCACGCGGGGTCTGGGTTCGCCACCTCGCTGGAGCTCTGGGCTCCCCGTGCGGCCCCCCAGGACGTCTCGAGGCTGACACGCGCTCCCACCTCCTGGACGAAGCAGGAGCAGCTGAGTCGCGGCAGTGACCAGAGAAGCACCGATTCGAAGCCGGTCATGCTGCCTCTCCTGACATGTCCGGCCTCCACCACCTGTGTTTGTGGGTCCTCAGGGGTGGTGGTGTCCTCGGATTGCACCCTCCGTGACCTCCTGCAGTCTTGCCGCCGACCAGGTCTCGCATGGTGGTCCCCCTATGAGCCTCAGGGCCCTGCCACTCCTCAGCAAGTCCTCCCATCGTAGCAGGATGTCATCCCTAGACAGATCGCCTAATACGGGATCGCACGTCACGTCTCATGATATGACCACTACAGTGCACGGGCCCTGCACAAAAACTGCATCCATTGCTTCCTACACGTCTCTGGTACTTTTCGCGCGAGAAGAGAGGTGCAGAAAAGCCAGCACCTGATATGTCGGTGTTCGTGGTATGTGGTCCGCACATGTACCACCATACTGTAGAGTCTGGAACTTGCGCTCCTCCGATGGGTGTGGCTCCGTCATCACAGCAGGTCGTATTTCCTGAGCCAGGGAACATTCTGGATGTGTGTATGTAGCAGCCGCTAGCAACCGCCACGCCTCCTTCTATTTAGGCTGTACCTGATTGGGGAGTTCAGCGGCCAAGGGGCCCCATGTGCTTGGCATCTGGCACCTCGTCGTATTGTACTTTCCTCCCGATCCTGCATGCGTTCCTTGCTTGCCGTCGTTCGCCCCTCCTTCATCTCCTCCTGTGTGCATGCCCTATGTGATGTCACAGCTGCGAGCAGACAATTTGGATTGCCATACTCGTACGCTAAGTGATCAATCGCAAGCTGTAGCTCTCCGAAGCGTGCTAGGCACACTGAGTAGGTCGGAGACGACACATACCTCTCCGCGGACCTGTTGTGCTGATGGTGTAGCCTGACCACATATGCTTTCAGCGAAGCCTGACTCAGCGTTTGGCGTTCGCAGAAGTCACACTGAAAAACACTACGTTGTCTGTGGGCAGATGTTTCGCCATATCCTATGATACTCGTGGTGACCGCCTTCGCTCCCCTCACTCCCTCCCTCGCGGCCGCTTTCGCCTGTCTTCCCCTCCTCCTGCCGCTCGATAATTTGCGCTTTCCGTTGCCCAGACCGCCTGAGCGCGCGTGCGGACTGCTTCTGCCGTGATGCGGCGTAAAAGTGTACGTTGTGCCACGTCCATGTCGCGCGCGTGCCGTCTCACATGTGCAGCAATAGCCCTGGCCACCAGACTCCTCTTGTGGTTCCCTCATTTCATGATCTCGGACGGCCCAAAGTCATGCCATGGTGTGGGAAACTCTTTTAGGGCAGATACATCTGTTTGTAGCCACTTGATATAGTAGAACAGCCTATCCAGCCAGGAATTCTTCACGCGCGCCGTGTCGCGTATCAGCGTAAACAGGATTGGAGGTCCATCTGTGCAGTCGGCCCAGGTATCTGAGCCGGTGCCACCTGATCAGCACATCCACTGGTGGTCGTAGTGCTAAAAATAAAACCATGCCATCTGATTCGGTTGTCTCATCGTGTATCCTGGTACATCGTATCGCATGAGACAGCCTGTTTATTGATGCCCTGAACCGTTCCAGTTTGGCCTTAGTCGGCATCGGCCAAGTCCCTGCATTGTACATTCTCCCAGGCATGCTGAGTACATCAGCTACTTGCAGCTTCCTCAAGACAGGTAAGTCCGTACTCTGGCAAGCGAACTGGTGCAGCGACCGCGCAGAGGAGGATGTGGACCCCACCCTATACCCAAGTTCAAGTTCTAGTCCCTGAGTCTCTGTTATCATGTCCTCCAGGTGCTGATTGCTGCGTATTGTTGTCAATCTGAGTCTTGTCGGGAATGTCGGAATCGCTGGGACCTCTATGGTCCCTCCCTGGTCGAGCCAGAACGTGCGTCGTTCAATATTTGAGCCTTTTTCCAGAAACGTTAGTAGGACATCTGTCTTGGCTTGTCCTACATTGATCTTTAGGCCTACCAGGGTGGACGAATCGGAGACGAGGGTAGTTAGCAGAGTCAGCTCTACCCGTCGTGCCACACTGCACATTACATAGTGAAAACCGTCGTCAGCATGCGTGCGCAATCTCGCTGCTGTCCTGAGCGTCGCCCAGGGCCGCATGCATGTCCAGTATACGCGTCATCGCGCCCTGGATGAATTGGACCAGTCCTGCCTCCACAGGCTGTTCCCTCGTACGTCGCAGACACGTAGCAATGCTGCACATGAGCAGCTGCCCCGCCAATGTGTTTACAGGTCGTGTCCCAGGGCCCATCCGTGCTACCTTCCCTGAGCCTCATGTGGTGGCCGACGTGCCTCTGAGGGTCTCGGAGAGGACCTTACGTAGCATCAGTTGAGCCTCTAAAAGCATGGTTTTCCGCAACTCACTCGCTAGCATGCGTGTGCATACATTCAGGTGGGAGCTTGAACACATACAATAGTTGAGCAATCCTGTCGCCAGTAATCTCTTCCTTCCCTTCGAATCTTGCTAGCACCTACCTTGCCACATGTTGGAACTCAGCCTCCATGTTCACAAAAAGGAATCCGCGTAATTTTACCTGTGCACGTGCTCTATCTTGTATGAGTCGTACCGCGTGCGTCGCAAGGTCCGTGCCAGGACGCCACCTCATCGCAGCGAGGCGCGCTCGGAGAATCCCAAGGGAGTGAAGCATCGAAGTCGGGGGGGGTGGCGGCGAGGGTGTCCGCAGTTCGGTCGGTTCGTCTGCGTCGCCGTCGATCGTGTTCGGCCAGCTGTCGGGTCGCTGCTGCGTTGCTGCTGCGTCGCTGCGCCCCTCCGGGCTGCTTGCGGCCTGCCGCGTTGGGGCGGTTTTGGTTTCGCTGTCGGTCCAGTCGGCTTTCGTTTTTTTGGGTGCAGCCGTGGACCACGGGCATCTAGGGAGAGCCTGCCGAGACGCAGTGCCCACCACCGCCCGTCGCAACCACGTGCTGTGGCACCTGCCCGACAGTTGTGAGCTTGACTCGTGCCTTCGAGGACGACCGAGCCGAACTGAACCTCGCGGGCGTGAGGCGCGCGACATCTCATCCTCAACGGCAACGGCAGCGGATCCGCGCGCGTGGCGCCATGAAGGTGCGGCGGAGGGGGCGCCGAGGCGCCTGCATGGAATGACATGGGCAAGACGTGCGCCTGTGAAACAGCTCATGGGAAGCACCAGGAGGAGGAGGGCGGAGGAGGAGGGCGGAGGAGGAGGAGGAGGAGGAGGAGGAGGAGGAGGAGGAGGCGGAGGCGGAGGAGGAGGAGGAGGAGAAGGAGGAGAAGGAGGAGGAGGAGGAGGAGGAGGAGGGCCGCAAGGACCCGCACGGCCCAACAGGGGTTGGAAGGACCGTGCAGCCCTCCACGGCCTCGCCCTGTGCCGACCTTCCGAGAAGGTGAGCGAAGCAGCGTCTTGCCCGAAGCTTTTCCGCACCACCTCAATACGACCAATACGACCTCCTTTGCTGCCCCCCTCGATCCATCCCAGGCTCCCTCCTCCTTTCCCTCCTTCTTTTATCCTGATTCCCTCTCCCCGTCGCCCCCGTCTCCCCCGTCCCCCCTCTACGCTTCCCGCCCACCTCCCCCACCCCCTCCCCCCCCTCCCTCCCTTCCCTTCCTCCTTTCCCCTGTTCGTCGTCGTCGTCGTCGTCGTCGTCGTCGTCGCCGTCGTCGTTGTTGCAGTCGTCGTCGCCCTCCCCGCCGCCACCCCGCGGGGCCCCCAGGTCGAGGAGGCCCGCCGGCGCCGACAACAGTTGAAACAGATCGCCGCGCGGGTGGAGGAGTCCAGGAGCGCGCGGGACACGGCCGCGAAGAGGCGCCACGCCATGGCCACGGATGCGCTCGACAACCCGCCGTGGCTCGAGGTCGTCGTCGTTGTCGTCGTCGTCGTCGTCGTCGTCGTCGTCGTCGTCGTAGGAGTAGGAGTAGGAGTAGGAGTAGGAGGAGGAGGAGGAGGAGGAGGAGGAGGAGGAGGAGGAGGAGGAGGAGGAGGGGGAGGAGG
>CAUYUJ010000808.1:0-7500 GCA_963575745.1 Prorocentrum cordatum
CACACACACACCTCACTCTTCGTACAGCACAGCACAGCACAGCACATCACAGCACAGCACAGCTCAGCTCAGCTCAGCTCAGCACAGCACAAGCACAGCACAGCACAGCACTGCTCAGCATAGCTCAGCACAGTTCAGCTCAGCTCAGCTCAGCTCAGCACAGCTCAGCTCAGCTCAGCACAGCACAAGCACAGCACAGCACAGCACTGCTCAGCATAGCTCCGCACAGCTCAGCTCAGCTCAGCACAGCACAGCACAGCTCAGCACAGCACAGCACAGCACAGTACAGCACAGCACAGCACAGCACTGCTCAGCACAGCTCAGCACAGCTCAGCTCAGCACAGCACAGCTCAGCTCAGCTCAGTTCAGTTCAGCACAGCACAGCACAGCACAGCACAGCACAGCTCAGCTTGGCACAGCACAGCACAGCTCAGCACAGCAGAGCACGCAGGGCTAGCGCGCAGGGCACACTTTCTCGACACCGTAGGGGGTGCGCAGGGGGTGGTCCCCTATCCGCGCCGGTCGTCCAGGGCATAGCAGGCGAGGCACTTTCTCGACAGCATAGGGGGTGCGCACGGGGTGGTCCCCCTATCCGCGCCGGTCGTCCAGGCCGTAGCAGGCGTGGCACTTTCTCGACACCATAGGGGGTGCGCAGGGGTGGTCCTAGGGGGTGCGCAGGGGGTGGTCCCCCTATCCGCGCCGGTCGTCCAGGCCGTAGCAGGCGTGGCAGTTTCTCGACGCCATAGTGGGTGCGCACGGGGTGGTCCCCCTATCCGCGCCGGTCGTCCAGGCCGTAGCAGGCGTGGCAGCTTCTCGATACCATAGGGTGTGCAGGGGGTGGTCCCCCGATCCGCGCCGGTCGTCCAGGCCGCAGCAGGCGTGGCAGTTTCTCGATACCATAGGGGGTGCGCACGGGGTGGTCCCCCTATCCGCGCCGGTCGTCCAGGCCGTAGCAGGCGTGGCAGTTTCTCGACACCATAGGGGGTGCGCAGGGGGTGGTCCCCCTATCCGCGCCGGTCGTCCAGGCCGTAGCAGGCGTGGCACTTTCTCGACACCATAGGGGGTGCGCAGGGGGTGGTCCCCCTATCCGCGCCGGTCGTCCAGGCCCTAGCAGGCGTGGCAGTTTCTCGACGCCATAGTGGGTGCGCAGGGGGTGGTCCCCCTATCCGCGCCGGTCGTCCAGGCCGTAGCAGGCGTGGCAGTTTCTCGACGCCATAGTGGGTGCGCAGGGGGTGGTCCCCCTATCCGCGCCGGTCGTCCAGGCCGTAGCAGGCGTGGCAGTTTCTCGACACCATAGGGGGTGCGCACGGGGTGGTCCCCCTATCCGCGCCGGTCGTCCAGGCCGTAGCAGGCGTGGCACTTTCTCGACACCATAGGGGGTGCGCAGGGGGTGGTCCCCCTATCTGCGCCGGTCGTCCAGGCCGTAGCAGGCGTGGCACTTTTCGACACCATACGGGGTGCGCACGGGGTGGTCCCCCTATCCGCGCCGGTCGTCCAGGCCGTAGCAGGCGTGGCAGTCTCTCGATACCATAGGGGGTGCGCACGGGGTGGTCCCCCTATCCGCGCCGGTCGTCCAGGGCAGAGCAGGCGTGGCACTTTCTCGACACTTAGGGGGTGCGCAGGGGGTGGTCCCTGAGCGCGGCCGCTATCCGAGACGGTCGTCCAGGGCATAGCAGGCGTGGCACTTTCTCGACACCATAGGGGGTGCGCAGGGGGTGGTCCCTGAGCGCGGCCGCTATCCGAGACGGTCGTCCAGGGCAGGGCATAGTAGGCGTGGCACTTTCTCGATTCCATAGGGGGTGCGCAGGGGGTGGTCCCTGAGCGCGGCCGCTATCCGAGACGGTCGTCCAGGGCATAGTAGGCGTGGCAATTTCTCGATTCCATAGGGGGTGCGCAGGGGGTGGTCCCCGAGCGCGGCCGCTATTCGAGACGGTCGTCCAAGGCATAGCAGGTGTGGCACTTTCTCGACACCACAGGGGGTGCGCAGGGGTTGGTCCCTCACCGCGGCCGCTATGCACGACGGTCGTCCAGGGCATAGCAGGCGTGGCACTTTCTGGACAAAATAGGGGGTGCGCAGGGGGTGGCAACGGCCACCAACATCATTCTTACATGATTCACTTCAGCTATCATCACTCCAGCCATAATATAAGTATGTGGGGTTCCTCGGCAGCGTAATTTATGATCATTACATTGTTATCATAGTAGTATTAAAACTACGAGTGCCTGGGTGCCCGGGTGCCCGGGTGCCCGCGGAAGCCCGGGTGCCAAGGTGCACCGGTGCCCAGGTGCCCGGGTGCCCAGGTGCAAGGGTGCCCAGGGTGCCTGGGTGCACCGGTGCCCAGGTGCCCTGGTGCCCGGGTGCCCTGGTGCCGTATAGCCCTGTAGCTCTATAGCCTTATAGCCTTATAGCACTATAGCCCCATAGCCTTATAGCCCTATAGCCCTATAGCCTTATAGCCTTATGCCCCCTAGCCTCATAGCCCTATAGCCTTAAAAAGATGATGATTGGGGCTTTCCTCCGGCATCATCGTATTAGTATCGTTCGCAGTCTTAGTATCATTATTCATCTTAGATGTATTCCTATTCGTCTTATTCGTCGCATCCGGAATTATCATCATTGTGATTCGCATTGCTATTGCTGTCTTATCATCACAATCAGTGTCAGTCTTCGTCGCCATCGAAATATCAGCAGTTGTCACAGTAGTAGGTAGAAGTAGTAGTAGTAGAAGTAGTAGTAGTAGTATAATGGTTTGCATTCGTGTTCGTACCTGTCGTCTTCGTTTGAGTGTTCTTCTTAATATGAGTACGATTCGCATTGTTGTGATGATTACGAGGTTGCTGCGTATTCGTCTTTTCAGTATTCGTATCAGTATTAGTTGCATTAACATTCGTATTATATGTATGCTCCTCCATGTTATACTTAACCTTCTCCACTGTAGACTTAGTAGTAGAAGTACACGTGTTGGTGTTACTAGTAGTGGTATCAGTATCACGATTACTATTAGTAGTGCTGCCAGTATCAGTACCACTGTCCGTATTACAAGTAGTAGTGGTAAGATTATATTCGTATAGTATTGTTGCTAATACTACCACTATGCATATTAGAAGTTGTAGTATGACTCCTCCCCCTCCTCCTGCTTCTCCTCCTCCTCCTCCTCTTCCTCCTCCTCCTCTTCCTCACCCATCTCCTCCCTCCCTCCCTTCCTACCTCCCTCCTTCCCTCCCTCCTCCTCCTCCTCCTCCTCCTTCTCCTCCTCCTCCTCCTCCTCCTCCTCCGCCACGTCCACCTCCACCTCCACCGCCACCTCCACCTCCACCTCTACCTCCACCTCCACCTCTACCTCCACCTCCACCTCCACCTCCACCTCAGCCTCCACCTGCTCCTCCTCCTCCTCGTCCTCCTCCTCCTCCTCCTCCTCGTCCTCCTCCTCGTCCTCCTTTTCCATCTTCTCCTCCTCCTCCTGTTCCTTCTTCACCTCCTTCTCCTCCTCCTCCTCCTCCTCCTGCTCCTCCTCCTCCTCGGGCCCCTCATCCTTCAGGGGCTTGCCGTCGGGGCCGAGCTTCATCGACTTAGGCGGGGCGAACTTCACGTGGTAGGAGCGCCCACTCTTCTTGTCCTCGCCGCAGGGTGTCGGGGTGCTCGTGTTGGGGTGGCCCCGAGAGGGCATCTTCGTCGCCGCGGCTGAGGGTCAATGTAAACATACCTCCCGAGATTGGTACACGTACCAAATACAAATAACCATATGGAATCATACCTCCTATGTATGTATATGAGTGTCGTACTGAATTATACATACATACATACATACATGCATGCATGCATGCATACATGCGTGCGTGCGTGCGTGCGTGCGTGCGTGCGTGCGTGCGTGCGCGCGTGCGTGCGTGCGCGCGTGCCTGTCTGCCTGCCTGCCTGCCTGCCTGCATGCAGGCATACATACATACATGCATGCATACATACATACATACATACATACATACATACATACACACATACATGCACGCATGCATGCATGCATGCATGCATGCATGCAGACAGACAGGCAGACAGACAGACGGAAATATAGACATGCATACATACATACATACAATGCATGCATGCATGCATGCAGAAATACACACATACATACATTCATACATACATACATACATACATACATACATACACACACACATACATACATACATACATACATACATACATACATACATACATACATACATACAGACAGACAGACAGACAGACAGACAGACAGACAGACAGACAGACAGACAGACAGACATACATACACTACATATAGTACATATATTACATGCCTGACATACATACGTACATACATACATACATACATACACACATACATACATACATACATACATACATACATACATACATACATACATACATACATACATACACACATACATACATTACATTACAGTACATCACATTACACTACATTACATTACATTACATTGCGATACAATACGTACATACATACATACATACATACATACATACATACATACATGCATGCATGCATGCATACATATATACATACATATACATACATACACATACATACATACACATACATATATACATACATATACATACATACATACATACATACATACATACATGCATGCATACATACATACATATATACCATACATACCATACATACCATACATACCATACATACCATACATACATACATACATACATACAGACAGACAGACATACATACATACATACATACGTACATATATACCCATGCATGCATACATGCATACATACATACATGAATGCATACATGCATGCATATATACATACATACATGCATACATAAATACATACATACATACATACATACATACATACATACATACATGGATGCATGCATGCATGCATGCATACATACATACATACACTATGTACACATACATGCATACATGCATACATACATACATGCATACATACGTGCATGCATGCATGCATGCATGCATGCATGCATGCAGACAGACAGACAGACAGACAGACAGACAGACATATGCGCTGCAGAACAGAAGTGTAGCTGGTGCTCGAGATCTTCGGGTTGTAGCCCTCACCGAGGGTCTTGAAACTGATCAGAGTGCTGACCAAATCAGCTCAACACCTCCCCTGCACTTACTTGGTAGGAGTGCGAACAAATCTGGGGAAGGGGAGGGGAGGGGGAGGAGAGCGGAACGACGTAGAGAGCCAGAAAAATAGAAAATGCACCTCCTTTGGAGGCGGCTGGGGATTCTGCGCTGGTTGGGCCCCGAGAAATACGGTCCACGAAACCCCTACCAGGGTGCATCTGTTGCAGTTTTTCACCCCAGATCCATTTTTGACGGTCTTGTATCCAGAGGCCGATATAGGCTCAAAAGCCGTTTCGAACCCAGAATTTGAAACCCCGTCCCCCCTTCCTGCTCGCCAGAACCGATGCCAGGCAACATCAGACCCCAAGCAGGCTCCAACCTCTTCCTCCCTCCCATAGATCCGACGTAGCGTAAAAATCTAAACACAGTGGAAAAAACACGACCGGAGTCGAGGACCCCATCTTTCTGCGCCACTTTTCGAGCCGGATCGATCTGTGAGCGTCCCGGGCCCCGAAAATTGGCGAGCTCGGATCGACATGATTGGGACGCCAGGACCCCAGACATCCGGCTGCTCCAATTTTTTCGATGCCTGGGCCCCAGGTCTGGACCACTTGTCCAGGGCCAGTTCTCTGTCTTGAGTCGCTTTCTGACGATTCCGAGGCCCGGCGAAAGCCCCCAGAGGCCGAGATCGGCCAAAAACCGCCGCCCCCCTTTTTCCCAACCATCATGTGGTGTTGGGTCCTCGTTTTGAAGAGACGGTCCCCGTGTTCCTCCTTCTTTCCTTCCTTCCTCCTTCCCCTCCTCGTCCCTCCTCCATCATCATCGTCATCACCCGCTTCAGCACACACCTCACACGTTTCGTGGCCACATAGGGAGCTCCACCGAAGACCCAGGCGCTACCGCCCGCATGCGTCACCCCCACCAAGTACAGCGCTGAGTGGCCCCATAGGAAGCTCCACCGAAGGCCCCAGCGGCACCGCCCGCATGCGTCACCCCCACCCACTACAGCGCGTCGTGGCTCCATAGGGAGCTCCACCGAAGGCCCCAGCGGCACCGCCTGCATGCGACTTCCCACACCCAGTACAACGCTTCGTGGCCCCATAGTGAGCCCAGTGGCAAAGTTCGCATGCGTTCCCCCGACCCAACGCGGGTCTTCGTGGCCTCATGGGGAGCTCCACCGAAGGCCCCACTGGCACCGCCCGCATGCGTCACCCCCACCCCGTACAGCGAGTCGTGGCCTCATAGGGAGCTCCACCGAAGGCCCCAGTGGCACCGCCCGCATGCGTCTACCCCCACCCAGTACAGCGCTTCGTTGTCCCATAGGGAGCTCCACCGAAGGCCCCAGCGGCACCGCCCGCATGCGTCCCCCCCACCCGGTGCGGCGCTTCGTGGCCCCATCGGAAGCTCCACCGAAGGCCAGTGGCACCGCCCGCATGCGTCACCCCCATCCAGTGCAGCGCTTCGTGGCCCCATAGGGAGCTCAACCGAAGGCCACAGTGGATGCACTCGCATGCGGGTCCCCCACCCGGTGCAGCGCTTCGTGGCCCCAAAGGGAGCCCAGTGGCAAAGTCGCATGCGTTTCCCCGACCCAACACGGGTCTTCGTGGCCTGATGGGGAGCTCCACCGAAGGCCCCAGTGGTTGTACTCGCAGGTGTCACGCCCACCCACTACAGCGCTTCGTGGCCCCATAGGGAGCTCCATCGAAGGCCCAGTGGCACCGCCCGCATGCGTCACCCCCCAGCCAGTACAGCGCTTCGTGGCCCCATAGGGAGCTTCACCGAAGGCCCAAGTGGCACCCCCCGCATGCGTCACCCCCCATCCAGTACAGCTTTTCGTGGCCCCGAAGAGAGCTCCACCGAAGGCCACAGTGGATGCACTCGCATGCGGTTCCCCCACCCGGTGCGGCGCTTCGTGGCCCCATCGGAAGCTCCACCGAAGGCCCCAGTGGCAAAGTTCGCATGCGTTCCCCCGACCCAGCACGGCGCTTCGTGGCCTCATGAGGAGCATGGGGAACTCCACCGAAGGCCACAGTGGCTGTACTCGCATGCGTGTCCCACACCGATTACACTGCTTCGTTGTCCCATAGGGAGCTCCGCCGAAGGCCCCAGTGGCGGCCCCGCCCAACTGCGGCGCACCCCTCACACTTTTCGCGGCCCCGTAATGCGTTCCGCCTAAAGCATCAGTGGCAGCGCCCACATGGCAGCCCCGCCCACATCGGCACACCCTTCGCATGCTTCATGGCCCCATGAGGAGATCCCCCGAAGGCGATACCCTCAACGACAGTAGTCACAACTGCATATGGTCGGGTCCTTCGCCAGGATAACCTTGTTGGAGCGTCGGATCTCTGGGTCCTTCCTCCTGGGGAGGAGGAGGAG
>CAUYUJ010000808.1:12500-15243 GCA_963575745.1 Prorocentrum cordatum
GGTTTCTGGAGGCATTCTGCTTCCGCGTTTGGACTCATCTTGGGCCTGTTCTGGGGTGGTCTGGAGCTGTCCTGGGCGCCTCTTCGGCAATCTGGGGGCCGTCTTTGCCCGTCTTTTTTTTTGCAGGAAGCTGGATGCATGAGCAACGGGTTTCTGAGTGCCGGTGGGCCCAGGTGTTTTTGAAATGCCCACCTCTCAAAAAGGCCTCACTGTCTGTGCTCACCAAGCTTCCGAAGAGCAAGCCTACCCGAGCGGAGCTTGCTATTGACATCAAACCGGGCACCAGAATCACTTTACTGCCTTAAAGCGGCTACAATGCCATGAGCTTCTGACATCCGGTTTCCTCGGTCGAGGCCTTCGTGTGATCGTCCGCCCCTAGAAGGCCTCCTACCTTATGCCCTGCGCGGTGCACATCTTTCGCGAAGATGTTCAAATACCGGGTGCCGCTGCCTGTCAGCCCGTGCACCACCTTCAACGAGACACGGTGGCCGTACCGCACCCAGCCCGTTGTCGTGCGAGGCGGCGCGGCACCCGCGATGAAGCTGGTGTTCTTGTGCCCGCGTGCCC
This sequence comes from Prorocentrum cordatum, assembly GCA_963575745.1. Classification (NCBI taxonomy): domain Eukaryota; class Dinophyceae; order Prorocentrales; family Prorocentraceae; genus Prorocentrum; species Prorocentrum cordatum. The sequence goes on from CAUYUJ010000808.1 coordinate 13,068, forward strand.
ACTGTCCAGTGATGTTGATCGACGTGAAGTACATATCCCCACAGGCTGTCCCGATGCGGAGCACGTCTGCGCGCGCCGAGAGGAGCACGTCTTTCTTGTCCGCCTTGAGGGGGATGTGGAGGAGCGAGTACCTGCCGGGGCGCATGATGTCGAAGCGTTCGCCGTGCATGTTGACGAGGTGCGGATCGCCATGTCCGCCGACGTCGTGCCCGACGCCTGGATCTGAAGAGAGAGTGTCGCAGATCTCCTCGATCAGTAGGGCGCTGAACTCACTGGCGGTGGCGCCCATGAACTGGATCTCCTTCAACTGGTGAGGATCGGAGGGGTCCGCGTAGCACCCTCGCCAAGGCAGGGTCGGTTTGTACGTTGAGTCCCACAGCATCGAGCTGGTCGTGCTGGTGTCGAGGTGCCCGAGGACCAGGGTGATGTTGGCAGCCCTGATGTCCTGCATGAGCTGGCACTGAAGGGCATCGGTCTGGTACGGTGTCCTGTAGGAATCCCTGTCCTTCGAGATCACCATCATGATCTTCACAGCGCTTACGTCCCACGGCTTCTCGTTCTTCATTTCCCCCATCGCGCCAGCGTTGTCCTCTGGAGAGTCACCGCCGCCCAATGAAATGAATGGGGCGATCGCGAGCTGCAGCGCGTCGGGGTCAGAGAACCAGTGCTCACCTGGAGTAGGGTGCACTGCCCACTCATAGCGGGGCGGGCTCACATCGCCCTCGTCACGGTAGCACAGGAACGCCATCTGCAGGAAGTTTACCGATGCATTGAAATCGACCGCCAGGTTGTAGACCGTGGTCTTCAGCGCCTCAAGGTACGCCCCAGTACTGCCAGTGCAATCCATGGCGAAACCGATCTGGAGCCACGGGATGGTCTCATTCAGGCATGACTCGTTCGTGCCGTTCGGGGACGGCGTGCTCCCAAGGTGCCGAAGTATCTGGCGCGCTTGCGGACGGGGCCTCTTTCCCATGGAGAGCTGCATCGTCTCGGTGTCGAAGCTGTCGAAGCCCTCGCTGTCGAAGGTCGCTCCGCGGGCGCTGGCAAGCACGCATGCGATCAGCGGCAAGGCCCGAGTGGGCATCATCTTGTCTGGGCGCGAGGGCGCGGGTGTGCAGAGGAGTGTGGACAATCCTGAAAGGCCGACTCGAGAAACGAACCTGAGCCAAAACAGGCTTGAGCCAAGATGGCTACGGAAGGCCGTCTTTGCCCGTCTTGGAAACGTCTTGGGGGCCACTTGGGCGGTCTTGGGGCGGTCTTGGGGGCCTCTTCGGCCGCCTTGGAGCGTTGGAAGCATGAAATGGTAAGAAGGCCAAAAACCATTAAAAAGTCAATTAAAATGTTAGGTTCTCCGGGCGCTCTCAGGAGGCCTCTCGGAGCTCTCTTCAGGTCTCTTGGAGGCCTCCTGGGAGCCTGGAGAGCCGCCCGAAAGCTATCCTGGGTTGCTTGAGAGCGTCTTGGGCCGTTCTTTTACGTTCTGGGGGCTTCGTGGGGTTGTCTTGGGCTTTCTTTGGGCATTTGGGGGGCTCCCCGGGAGGCCGGGAAGCGCGGCACTGGGAGCGCAACCCAGATGTGATCGAGGTGGAGGACGCCCCGAAAGGGGGTCCGGCTTGTTTGTTTGTGTCATATATGTATGCGTGTCCTCCTCAGAGACGTGCGCCAGAGATTACCGAGCGGCATGGCCAGGAAACGCCCGCCGCCGAACATGAGATCTCTCGGCGCGCTCGTCCCCCCTTTGGGGGCGACGCACACATGATGACTACCTACCAGACCACCCCAACCGAGCCCGAAGACCCGAATTTCATCCGCATTTCGGGTTGGGGCGGTACGGGTTCCACACGTGCTTTTCCAGTGTTCCTCGACCCCGACCCCCCCACTGGAAATGGCGGGCAAATCGGGGCCTTCGGGCTGCGTTGGGGTGGTTTGGTGGGCACCGACAAACTGTTAGTATTAGGTCGGGCATGTCCCCCGACAGGCAAATTTTGGAGGATAAAATTATAAAATCCGCCGATCCGGCGTGTGAGTTTAAGAAAGCTACAACCTGAGCTTCAGCTCTGCTGGGGGGGGGCCGGGGGGGCTCTGCTGGGGTAAGGGGGGGAGAGGGGGGGGGTCATCGGGTCCACCCTTTCTTTCCCCCCCCCCCGGGAATCCCAAACCGCCCCCAGACGGGCCAAAA
>CAUYUJ010000808.1:15343-40343 GCA_963575745.1 Prorocentrum cordatum
CCTCCTCCTCCTCCTCCTCCTCCTCCTCCTCCTCCTCCTCCTCCTCCTCCTCCTGAGTCACCCCTGAGGCGTCCGGCCCGGTCCTCGAGCACCGCGGGATCCACGTTGAAGGCCATCACCAGGGAGACCGCCTCGGGCGGGCCCCGGCCAGCGGGCCCTCCCCCAGCGGCGCGCCTCCTCCCCTGCTTGAGGGGCCGAGAGGCAGGGGACCCCCTCTGGCTACAGTCGGGGCAGATTGCGAAGAAGAGGAGGAGGAGAAGAGGAGGAGGCACACTGCCCCAGGAATGCAGACAGCATGGGTCGCGAAGCCTCCGTCCGTTTTGTTCCATGTGTATGATAGACCTCGGGGCCCGCGGTCGCCCCCTATCCTCGTTCCGGTGCTGGCTGGAATGGATTTGTGCCCTCTGCTTACGGGCAATCTCTGGCCATAAATCGCTAGAGGAGGCAAGAAGACGAGGAGGAAGGCGAGGAGGAGGAGCGGGAGGAGGAGGAGGAGGAGGAGGAGGAACTGCCTGGAACGGATGTGCGCCCGCTGCTTACAGGCAAGCTCCGGAAGACGAGGAGGAGGCCTAGACATCCAGCTGCGCCAGTTCTTGCGATGCGCGGACCCCGGAGGTCCAGACCACTTCCCCTGGGGCCAGCTCTCGTCCTCGGCCGTTTTTCGACGGCCACGAGGTCTGGCGAGGGCCCCCTGGAGGCCAAAATCTACCAACAACCGCCCGCCCCCAGTGTTTTGGAGCGTCGGACCTCTGGGAGCGTCGGGCCTCTCGCGCAAGTACCTGACAGACTGGTCGGGGGCAGACTCGCGCCCCCGGAGGCGTGCTCCTCTGGGCGGGGCGCGCTCGGCCCTCGGCGCGGAGGTGCCGAGAGCTGCGGGCGAGGATAGGCATCAAAAGCTGGCGTGCGCTTCCTGCTCCTCCTCCTCCTCCTCCTTTTCCGTCTCCTCCTCCTCCTCCTCACCACCACCATTCAAAAATAAGCGTCATGATAATTCGAACCTGAATGATTAAGCTGATACGACTAATCAGACGGATAACTTCAATAAGCATGCGAATACCAGCAACAAGAATAATCATCAAAAACAGGAATATCAATACAAACAATACAACACATACTAGTGATAAAAATACTGCGATACTAATGAGAGAAGTGTTAACAATAATGATGATGAAGATGATGATGATGATGATGCAAAAAAACTAATCATAATGGCCACACTGATAACAAACAATACAGTAGAGGCCCGACCACAAGAAACGTTCCACAAGAAAGCCAACCCTGAGACCCCAGGACATCCAGTAATTTTGATGTGGGAACCGCACGCTTTCCATGGCAAAACCATCGAAACCCAAGAAATCCAGGGAACCCTGGAGGCAAGCAGGGCGTTTCTTGGCATGGGCCCCCTGTAAATGATGAAAAGTGGTAACAACACTATAGTAACTATGATGGAATAAGAATACCAATGATAACGAGAATGCGAATGGTAATAATACTAGTAAGTAACGCTGCTAAAAAAAATGACAAAAATCAAACAACTGATAATAATGGTGATAAAAAGAAGAATGAGAATAACCATCATCATCATCATCATCAGCAGCAGCATCATCGTCATCGTCATCATAATCACCAACCTCATCATGGCATTATCATCAGCATCATCTGCAGCAGCAGCACAACAGCAGAAGCACAGCAGCAGCAGCATCATCATCGTCATAATCATCGTCGTCATCAGCATCAACAAAAGACGCATCATCAGCATCATCATCACCACCATCATCATGATCGTCATCATCAGCAGCAGCATAATGATCATCAGCATCATCATCATGAGCAGCATATTCGTAATCACTGTCATCATGATGATCACCATCATCATCGTCATCATCGTCGTCATCGTCGTCATCATCCCTATCGTCATCATCATAATCATCGTCAGCAGCAGCAGCATCATCAGCGGGAGCATAATCATCATCAGCATCATCTGCAGCAGCAGCATCATCATCATCGTCAGCATCATCGTCAGCATCCTCATCACCATCCTGATCATCATCATAACCATCACCAGCATCAGCATCATCATCAGCATCAGCATCATCAGCAGCAGCATCATCGTCATCAGCATCAGCATCATCATCGTCATCGTCATCACCGTCATCAGCATCATCGTCATCATAATAATCGTCATCATCGTCATCATCATCAGCAGCAGCATCATCATCAACATCAGCATCATCATCGTCGTCAGCAGCAGCATCAGCATCATTACCACCGTCATCAGGAGCAGAACAAGAATCATCAGCATCATCGTCACCACCAGCATCATCATCCTCATCATTGTCATCATCGTAATCATCGTCATCATCAGCATCGTCATCATCATCATCAACGGCAGCATCATCACCATCGTTGTCAGCATCAGCATAATCATCAGCATCACCATCATCAGAATCAGAATAATAATAATAATAGTAATAAACATCATCATCAGCATCATCATCATCATCATCGTCATCATCATCATCATCATCATCATCATCATCATCATCATCATAGTCGTCATCATCATCATCGTCATCATCATCAGCAGCAGCATCATCATTGTCATCATCGTCATCGTGGTCAGCAACATCAGCATCGTCATCATCATTGTCACCATCGTCATCAGCATTATCATCAGCAGCAGCATCATCATCGTCACCGACATCAGCAACAGCATCATTATGACATCCGAATCAGAATCAATATCGTCAGCATCATCACAATCATCATCACCATCATCATCATTAGTATTATCATCAGCATCAGTATCATCAGCATCATCGTCGTCAGCATCATCATCATAATCATCATCATCATCAGCATCATCATCGGCATCGGCATCAGCATCAGCATCAGCATCACCGTCGACAGAATCAGAATAAGGATAAAAACAATACTAATAATAATATTATTATTAGGCATCATCATCGTCGTCATCATCATCATTGTCATCATCGTCAGCATCGTCGTCATCATCAACATCTTCACATTCGCCATTATCAGAATCATCGGCATCGTTACTATCATCAACAGCAGCATCAGAATCTGCAGCAGCGGCATTATCATCAGCAGCAGAATCATCATCATTATCATTACAATCATCACCAACGTCAACGTCAACGTCATCATCATCATAATCAGCATCATCAGCAGCATCGTCATAACCATCGGCAACATCATCATCATCATCATCATCATCATCATCATCATCATAACCATAATGATCATCATCATCAAAAGCAGCATAATCATAACCAGCAGCATCATCATCGTCATGATCATCAGCATCAGCATCATCATTATCATCATTACCATCATCACCATCATCATCAGCATCATCATCTTCATCATCGGCTTCGTCATCGTCATCGTCATCAGTGTCATCAGCATCATCATCTTCATCGCCAATATCATAATAATCGGCATCGTCATCATCATCATCATTAACCGCATCATCAGCATCAGCAGCATTATCAACATCGTCATCACCATCACCATCATCAGATGACATTATCAGTAGCAGCAGCACCATCATCAGCAGCAGCATCATGGTCATAAGCATCAGCACCAGCATCAGCATCAGCAGCATCGACATCGTCGTCATCATGATCAGCATCATCACCAGCAGCAGCAGCATCGTCATCATCGTCAGCATCAGCATGCGCATCACCATGATCATCATCATCATCATCAGCATCATCATCATCATCATCATCGTCATCATCATCAGCATCATCATCATCGGCATCATCATCGTCATCATCAAAATAATCGTCATCATCGTCACCACCATTAACAGCATCAGCATCGTCAGCAGCATCAGCATCGTCATCATCATCACAATCATCATGATCATCATTACCAGTAGCAGCATCATCATCAGCACCATCATCATCATCATCATCAGCAGCAGCAGCAGTATCGTCATCAGCATCAGCATCATCATCAGCAGCAGCAACATCATCATCATCGTCATCATCGTCACCATGATGATGATCATCGTCATCATGATCATCAAGAGCAGCAGTATCATCATCGTCGTCATCATCATCCGCATTCGAAGCAGCAGCAGCATGAGCAGCAGCAGCGTAATCGTCATCGTCATCGGCATCAGCATCAGCATCATCCTTATCATCACCATGATCATCATCAGCATCATCATCATCGGCATCGTCATTGTCATTGTCATCATCGTCATCATCGTCATCATCATCATCATCGTCGTCATCGTCATCATCGTCATCGTCATTGTCATCATCACCATCATCATCAGCATCAGCATCAGCATCAGCATCAGCACCGTTATCGTCATCAGCATCATCAGCATCATGATCATCATCGTCATCATCGTCGTCATCGTCATCGTCATCGTCATCATCCATTCGCGCGTCCTGCCCCCCATCGAGCCGCCAAATCGGATCGGAGCGGAAACGATTCGGATCGCGCCCGCCTCGTCGCGGAATCGGCTCGTGTCGATTCGGGTCCGACCGCGGGCAGCCCGGGGAGGGCGAGGAGGGCTTCTTCTTCCTCCCTCCTCCCTCATCCCTTCCTCCTCTCCTGATCCCCCTCCACCTCCTCTTCCTCCTCCGTGCGCGGCGCGCTTGGAGCGAGCGCGCCGCGGAGAAGGGGCGGAGGGGGAGAAGGCGCGCGGCCAGCATGATGTCAGAGCCTCGGCCGCGGTCCTCGGCAGCTCCCGCGCCGAGGGCCCAGCGCCCCGCCAGGGCGCGCGAGCGGGGAGGGGGGGAGGAGGAGGAGGAGGAGGAGGAGGAGGAGGAGGAGGAGGAGGAGGAGGAGGAGGAGGAGGAGGAGGAGGTCGGAGGAGGAGGAGGAGGAGAGGAGGTGGAGGAGGAGGAGGAGGAGGAGGAGGGGGGGGGAGGAGGGGAGGAGGAAGGAGGAGGAGGAGAGGTCGCGCGGCGGCCGAGCGGCCGCAAAGCAGAGCTCCGACGGCCAGGGGAGGCCAGGCTCGTCGAACAGCCCCCGAGGAGAGGCTCGCGAGCCGTGCCCGAATCCGTTCGCGGCGGTGGCGCGCATCGGAGGGCACACGCTGCACCGCAGGCGGGGGAGCAGTACGTCAGATCGGTTCAGAGCAGCCGCGTCCGCCTCCGTGCAGGGGTGGGTCGTGCGAACGCGCCCGTGTGCCATGTGCTGTGGTGCCGCCTGCGGGCGGCATCCGCGAGTTCCAGATCTGCCACGTCGCTTCATCAAGAGGCCTGGTCGCCATGAGTGTGACCCCCTATACCATGTTCCGCTGGTTGGAGGACTCACCGGCGCGTGGGAGGGAAGATTGTGTATGCGCGTGTGTATGTGTATGTGTATGTGTCTGTGCATGTGCATGTGCATGTGCATGTGCATGTGTATGTGTATGTGTATGTGTATGTGTATGCGTATGCGTATGCGTATGTATATGTGTATGTGTATGTGTATGTGTATGTGTATGTGTATGTGTATGTGTATGTGTATGTGTATGTGTATGTGTATGTGTATGTGTATGTGTATGTGTATGTGTATGTGTATGTGTATGTGTATGTGTCTGTGTCTGTGTCTGTGTCTGTGTCTGTGTCTGTGTCTGTGTCTGTGTCTGTGTCTGTGTCTGTGTCTGTGTCTGTGTCTGTGTCTGTGTCTGTGTCTGTGTCTGTGTCTGTGTCTGTGTCTGTGTCTGTGTCTGTGTCTGTGTCTGTGTCTGTGTCTGTGTCTGTGTCTGTGTCTGTGTCTGTGTCTGTGTCTGTGTCTGTGGTCTGTGTCTGTGTCTGTGTCTGTGTCTGTGTCTGTGTCTGTGTCTGTGTCTGTGTCTGTGTCTGTGTCTGTGTCTGTGTCTGTGTCTGTGTCTGTGTCTGTGTCTGTGTCTGTGTCTGTGTCTGTGTCTGTGTCTGTGTCTGTGTCTGTGTCTGTGTCTGTGTCTGTGTCTGTGTCTGTGTCTGTGTCTGTGTCTGTGTCTGTGTCTGTGTCTGTGTCTGTGTCTGTGTCTGTGTCTGTGTGTCTGTGTCTGTGTCTGTGTCTGTGTCTGTGTCTGTGTCTGTGTCTGTGTCTGTGTCTGTGTCTGTGTCTGTGTCTGTGTCTGTGTCTATGCCTGTTTGTGCATTACATGTGCCATGCGTGCTCCTCCTCGACTGCGCGGCGCACCAGCGCGGAGGCGAAGCCCCATGAAGCCCCCGAGGGGACGAGGCGCCTCGCCGTTCTGCGCCAGCATCTTGTCCAGAGCCTGCGCCGAGGCGCACGGGCGGAATCAAAGGAGAGGCAACCGACGACGACGACGACGACGACGACGACGATGACGACGAAGACGACGGTGGCGACAGCGGCGGGGGCGGCGGCCGCGGCGGCGGCGGCGGCCGCGGCGGCGGCGGCGGCGGCGACGACGACGACGACAACGGCGGCGACCGACGACCGACGACGACCGACAACCGACGACGACGACGACAACGACGACGACGATGACGACAACGACGACGACGACGACAACGACGACGACGAAGACGACGATGACGACGACGACGATCGACGACCGACGACGATCGACGACGGACGACGACGACGACGACGACGACGACGACGACGACGACGACGACGACGACAACGAAAACGACGACGACGACGACGACGACGACGACGACGACGACGACGATGGCGGTTGCGGCGGCCGCGATGACGACGGCGGCGGCGGCGGCGACAGGGACGACGTCATCGCTGGGTCTGCGGAAGTTCCCTGGAGGCTTCCAGTCCCTGGGAGATGCCCAGAGATCCCGGGGAGTCTCCCGGGAGGCCCACGAGGCCCACGGTGCCAAAAAAACATGGATCATCAGATCCACTTGGCTCGTCTGCCAACAATGACTGGAGCCGTGGCAAAAATAATCCCTCGCTGGGCAAGCCTGGAGGGGAGAGGAGGGGGGAACGAGCGGGACGGCGGAGGGCCTGCGACTCTCCTCCTCCTCCTCCTCCTCCTCCTCCTCCTCCTCCTCCTCCTCCTCCTTCTTTCAAAATGTGGCTCTCGCCTCAGAGCCGCCCACCTGCGTCTTGACAGTTTGCGAAGGTTGTCCGATTCGGTTGGTTGAAATCCCCGGAATGCTGTCCTGGCACGGTCTAGGACTGTCAGGACGCAACAGTTACATTAATTCGCCGTGTTGAGGTCCCACGAATAGGCGTTCTGGCACGATTGGGGATTGCCAGGACGCAACGGTCACGTCGATTCGCGGCGCTGAATTTCCAGGAATGTGTATTGGCACGATGCAAGATTCTCAAGCTACTGTTTCCCAATGGGACAATTCCCGCAATGAAAACAATGTGTGGTGACATCTGAAGAGGAAAATTGGAGGGAGGGTTTCTTGCAACGTCGCTGGTGAAGTTTACACTGGTCCTCCTCCTCCTCCAACTCCTCCTCCTCCTCCTCCTCCTCCTCCTCCTCCTCCTCCTCCTTCTGCTCCTCCTCCTCCTCCCTCCTTTCGCCTCGCTCCTCCTTACTCATCCTCCTCCTCCTCCTCCTCCTCTTCCTTTCTCATACCCTCTCGCTCCCTCCTTCCTTTCTTCGTTCCCGCCTCCCTCCTTCCTCCCCCCCGTCCCTCCCTCCCTCCCACTCAACTTATTCCTCCACCTCCTCCTCGTCTTTCATCTTCTCCTTGATCCCTCCTCCCCCTTCTCATCCTGCCTGCGCACGCGACACTGGGCACGCAACATGGAAAGAGCAGGCGTGTGCAGTCCTCGGTCTGGGGCAGAGTTCGCGGGAAGCCGTCGAGGATGAAGCCGCCTGCGCAGTCAGGCTCCTTGATGCGATCGGAGATGATCCTTGAATGCGCAACGAAAGAAAATCCGCATAGCGACAGTCATGACAGAAGCAGTAGAGACACCATAGCGCATCAGAGCTCAAGGCGGTCGCCGCTGGGAGACCGGGCAGTGCGAGGCGCCACCAGGCAAGCCTGGAACACCACCGGAGACTGGAGATTGTCCGCGAGCGGGAGGCGAGCGATAGCATGAACGCGAGGGAGAGGGAGGAGGTGGGAGGGGAGGAGGGGATGGGTGCCAAGGGCACCGGAAAGGAAGGGACGCGAGGGGAGGCGAGGGGAAAGGGACGAGAGACCGGGGGCGTGGGGCTGGGGACGCGTATGGTAATTGGGATGGCCAGGACTGCGGGGCACATGGCGACTGCGTCCACGCAACAGAGGAGGCCAGAGAAGGCAGGCCTTTGCAGCGCGGCAGCCGCGGCCATGACACGAGGGCCTGCCCACGATGCGGCCCATGCTGGGCGCTCGGAGACTTTTTGTATGCGGCGACTCGCCCTGTCGCACCACCTTTTCCTCCACTTCCTCCTCCTCCTCCTCCTCTCCGCATCCTCCTCCTCCTCCTCCTCTCTCCTCCTCCTCCTCCTCCTCCTCCTCCTCCTCCTCCTCCTCCGTCCTCCTCCTCCTCGTCCTCCTCCGCCTCCTCCGCCTCCTCCTCCTCCTGCTCCTCCGCCTCCTCCTCCTCCTCCACTTCCTCCTCCGCCTCCTCCATTCCACGTCCATATGAATAACTTTTCCCTGTCGCACCCCGAGGCCAATTTTTAGGGCGGGCCGGGCGTTTCGCCAAAGACTTCCTCACAAATTGTAACCAAAAATCGCAAAGGCTTCGCAGATGGAGGGCGGGTGGTTTTCAAAATGTGGCTCTAGCCTGAGCGTCGCGCACATTCACTTTAAAAGATTTGCGAGAGTTTCACGGATTGAGGGCGACTGGCTTTCAAAATGTGGCTCTCGCCTTAGTGCCGCACATATTCGTTTTACAAATTTGCAAGGGTTTCACGGATTGAGGGCAGTCCCTTTTCGAAATGCGGCTCTCGCCTTAGCGCCGCGCACATTCGTTTAAAAACTTAGAAGGGTTTCACGGCACCCCTTGATCAACGTACCAGAGATTGTGCAAAGATTCAGGATTATACGGGTGCAACAGTTACGTTGATTCGCGGTGTGGTACTTTTCAGGCTCGTCAAGACAGAACAGTCAGGTTGATACGTGGCGTTGGAATCCCGAGAGCAATGTTTTGGCAGGCTTCAGAATCTTCAGACGGTTGTCTTCACACGAGGCACTTCCCTCAATTTGAGCCTATGAAGAGGGAGCTTGGGAGGGGTATTCCGACAGCGTGGATGACTCTTGGCTTTACACTGGTCCTCCTCCTCCTCCTCCTCCTTCGCCTCCTCCTCCTCCTCCTCCTCCTCCTCCTCCTCCTCCTCCGGCGTGGTGGCGCATCTCTTGCCAGCGCCCAGCCGCGCAGCTCGGCGGCGCGCCAACACAAAGAGATGCAACACCGCGTCGGCTCCCGATGACTATCTCGTCGGAGACCAGCCCGCCCGAGGCCATGATGTCCTTGGCCTTCTTTCCCACCTGGGGCGGTCAGGATGCACGTAAGGGCTCTCGTCTGCTCTTCCGCCCCTGACGTGCCTTCGGGGCCCCTTCCACTCCAGTCCCTCTTCCCCCTCCGCTGCCCTCTCGGCACAGCCTGGAGCTCCTCTCCAGCGTCCTGTATTCCTCCCTCTCCCTGCCCCCTCCCACCATGACTCCCACCTCAATCCCTCAGAATCCCCCAGGAAGAGAAGGAGGAGGAGGAGGAGGAGGACGAGGAGGAGGAGAAAGAGGAGGAGGAGGAGGAGGAGGAGCAGGAGGAGGAGGAGGGAGGGAGGGAGAGAAGGAGGGAGGGAGGGAGGAGGAGAAGGAGGAGGAGGAGGAGGAGGAGGAGGAAGAGGAGGAGGAGGAGGAGGAGGAGGAGGAGGGAGAGGGAAGGAGGACGGAGGGAGGAGGAGAGAGGACAAAGATTCTGAAAATTCTGGCGCATTTTAGACCTGGGACGATCTTATGACGATCTCGGGATGAAGAGATGTGCAGACGTCCACATGGATTGCTCATGGGACACGGCCGCGGACACGGACCGCATCGTGCACAGCGCTGGTGCCGCGGCGCGCAAGGCCGAAGCGCCCCGACGGAAGGCGGGCCCGCGCAGTCAAAGTTAAACATCCTGGCACGAAGGATTGGGGCCATGGGTCGACGACCCCGACAGGCACCCTGGGGGGCACCCTGGGGGGCGGGCGAAGACCTCGACTGAGCTCTCCGCCGCGCCCCGAGGAGGCCCGACGACGACAGCGTCCTGCTCCCCAGGCCACAACGGTGCCGATCGCAATCGGCACCCTGGCGTAACCACACGCTTTGTGGCCGCCGACTGCGGGAAACGGACAGGGACCGACCACAACGATGTTTAAAACGAAATGGCGTCTACAACGAACAACGACACGAGGCCCAACTACTAAAGCGAACGTGTAAAACGAAGCCAATACCAAGCGAAAACGAACGACAAAACTGGGCGTTTAAATAAACAACGAACAACGAAACGAAACAACAACGAAAAACGGAACGAAAAACAAAACAAGGGCCAAAACCAAGCTAAACTGCATTGCGGCCGGTCTTTGGAAACGGACCCTGAGGGTCCAGACTCCCAGGGCCATTCCTGGGCCGTCGTCGATTTTCGCGGGCGCCGTCGCAAACTTGCACGGGCTTGCTCGCGGAACACGGACGCACGGACACGGACCACATCGTGCACCGCGCGGGTGCCGCCTAAGAGGCCCTGCGGAAAACCAGGGGCCATCCAAATGGAACCCCAATAGACGGGGTCGGAGGAACGCGCCGCACCGTCCCTGCATCGCGTAAGCATTGGCGATGCTTCGGGCGGCGCATCGGCGATGCATCGGCGATGTGTCGCCGCAGTCGCCGTTGCGACAAATCGGGCTCCGCATCAAGCCGCATCGCCGATGCATGGGCGATTCGGCGCAAGCCTCCGACACCATTTGCTCGGATCCCATCTGGGAGGCCCAGGAAAAACAGCTCCCGAGGGCTGTTTGGCCCCCCGCTTCTGGGCTCCCCCAGGCCACTCCTGGGCCCAGGAGGCCGCGGAGGCCCTCCGAGGCCCTCAAGCAGGAGATCGGGGCGGAGACGGAGCTGGAGATGGGGGAGGGAGACGGGAATAGAGATGGAGACGGAGATGGGGATGGGAGCGGGAGATGGAAGTGAAGGTTGAGACGGAGATGGGAATGGGAGGAGGAGGTGGAGATGGAGGCGGAGGCGGGGATGGGGCGGGGCATGGGCATGGCGATGGGGAGGTGGAGGTCGAACCGGCGGGGGAGGTGGAGGGACCCCGCACGGGCGGGCCACTGGAGGAGAGGGGCGCGACGCCCCACCAGGGGCACAGCGCCGCGCGCGAGGCAAGGGGGCCGGCACGACGACGAGGCAGGCCACAAAGTTTTTTATCCGGCGCGCGCTGACCGAGCGTGGCGCAGCAGGAAGCCACGCACATAGCGCCGAGGCGCCGTGCCCAGGTCAGGCCACCTGCACCGAATTAGGGGGGGAGGGCCCCCACGACGCCGGCCAGCACAGGGGAGTGCGGGGCAGTGGGACCCCTCGAGGCCACTCCCTCTGGGCCCCAGCGGGGGGGCAGCCGACGACCGCTCGAACTGAGGAGCTGGGGCTTCTGGGGCCGGCCGCCCTCTCAGCCCCTCCTCCTCTCCTCTCTACAGTTGCACAATACGAATACTGTTTTTTCATCTCTCTCCCCTGGTGACGTCTGGGAAGTCTTCGGCCCCCTCCGCGCACTGGCTGTCTACACACCGGATTCCCGGGAAACTAGATTTCGCTTAGTTGTTGTTCCAAAATGCTGCTCTCGCTGAAGCGCTGGCCTCATTTTCGGGCTACCGCTCGTTCCGCATCGTGCTCCCGCAGCTGAAACGCTGGCTTCATTTCCGCGCTGCCGCTCGTTCCGAATCGTGCTCCCGCTGCAGCGATGGCATCATTGTTTCCAGCGCTATGCCACGGCATGGTTTTCGGTCCTTCCAAATAGGCCCCAAAATTTAGAAAATGGCCCCCGAAACAACCATTGGAAGTGATTACATCGGTGTCGATTCGTTTTGGGCCGCAGAAACCCCCCCACTTTGGGGCGTCGCCACGCCATGCTATGTCAGGCTACGCGTTGATCTTCAACACCATGCTATGCCATGTAATGCTATGCCCTGCTACGGCATCCGACTGCGCGAATAGAGAGGATATCTACGCCATGGTCTGGAATGGGAGGGAAGGGTAGGACGTCAGATATGACGCGAGCGCCCCTAGCTTGCCTCTCTCCTCTCTCCTCCCCTCCTCCTCCTCCTCCTCCTCCTCCTCCTCCTCCTCCTCCCTCCCTCCTGTCAGTGCAGTTGTTTTCAGCAAAGACCGCGCGGCAGTCCAACTGCGGGTGCGTCCCAGGGCCCTAGGACTAGGGCCAAAACAGCGGCGGGCAGCGTGCATGCCACAAAACAAGACAAGCGTGTACAACATACACACATGGTTGCACGGGCGGCAGAGGGGCAGGGGAGTGCACTCTTCACACTGGGTGGGTACAATGCTGCCCCGATGCCGCTCCCTCTGAAAGGGCAACGCTGCACGCAATTATAATGTATATCAGCCCACGGGCCGAAACACCTCAAGCAGATGCGGCCTGAGGCTCGAAATATAAATATGAATGTCTAGATTCACCAATCCAGACTGTCAACTCAAAGATATGCATGAGACACCTCAAGCAAGGTGCGGCCTGAGGCTCAATATTACTATATAAATCAAAAACAAACCTAATTAAGCAAAGAAAAATATCAAAACAGAATTATAAAGAAAAAAAAAAAACTTATATAATAAACAATAAAATAAACATAAATAAATAATAAAAAAATAAAAAAACTAAAAAACACCCAAATAACATATAACATAAATTAAGTAATAATAAAATAATATCACATAAAAATAAAAAAAAATACAAGAATATGAATTTCTGGATACACTACTCCAGACGATCAACTCAAAAGATATGCATACATCACCGTAGCCCTCACTAGGTCCATCAGCAGCTGCAATCAGGACCTCACGGGCTCGCAGGCCCTGGAACGGCGACCCGACGCTGGGCCTTCCGCTCCTTGGCTCGCTCACGCTGTCCGCGGCGCAGCCGCAGACGGTGTGCCTCCTCATCCTCTTGCTCAGCGGTAGGCACCATGCTGAACAGGCCGTGGCGGAGGAACTGCGATAGTACCTCGTTAGGCTGCACGGCTTTTGTCAACACATCCGCTAGCATGTGGCTATTAGGCAGCCACTTGAACTTGATGGCCTCCTGCTCTATCAAATCCTTGGCCGCCGGCAAGTCAATGAGGGTCTGCCGAGACACCGGCATCGACCCGATCTTGGACGTGTGATCGTAGAGCGACTTCGCATCCGTCACGAGCGCCCCTGGAACCTTCAGCGCCAGCCTCCAGTCCCCTTGCAAGGGCGGCTCCCCGTACAAGATTGCCTCAATCAGCAGCCTGAGGTAAAGCTGCCGATCCAAAGCCACGGACATAGCCGCAGATTCTGCGGCCATCGTAGATCCAACAACTCGTGTAATAGTACTGCTCTGAAACTCCACTAGACAGCATACGGTTAGCTCCTTCAAAACTCGGGTGTCCGTAATCATACTCATGAACCCCATTTGGCTCTTACAGCCGGGTTCCTTCGCAAACGAAGCGTCCATAAGCGTGAGCACCTGCAAGCGCTCGATGTCCACACGGCGGATCCGGAGAGTCGCAAGACCTCTCTTGTCGTAGTCCTGAAGCCGGTCGATGATGTCATGAGCACTCGCAGGTGCAGCAACCTCCGACCTTTCGGATCCTTCTGTGCGAGCGCCGAGACACTATACGCGAGTTGTGGCACCACGCGTGCGACAGGCCACCGCACCTTCTGGAGCAAGCTCCGGTAGTCGTGGTGCTCCTCGGGAGTCATCTCCCGATCCTCGTTGTCACCCCTTGCAAGGGGGTGCTTCGTCAGCTTGCCGATGTACTCGTGCATGCTGATCTCGATGTGATCAGGGTGGCGCCACCACTCCTCACCGAGATAGGCGATTGCCTCCTTGTCGTTGCCCTTCTTCCAGTGCTTGATGTTGAAACGACTGTTGATGTTCGCCTTCACCTCCTGGCACTGGGGATCGTGTGGGTCTCCAAACAGCATGCCGTCATCGACGTGCAAGGTCAACATAGCGATCAACTTGTCTTTCATTCGATAAACGAAGACAGCTCGAGCACAGCGCAGCTCCACGAAACCGACCTCGTCCGTCAACACCTGGCGGGCTCGGAGATGCCACAACCGAGGCGCCTCAGTCAGACCGTACGCCCCTTTCAGCAAGCGAAGCAACGCATAAGGCCGCACGGCTGGCCATCCAGCACCGTCGACGGCTGGAAGCCCGTCCTTAGGAGCCCTCGCATACAGCTCCCGTTCCAGCTTCAGCCCGGACAGGAACGCAGTCGCTACGTCGAAACATTCGAATGTCCAATCCATCGCCATTGTGATAGACGCACACACCAGCACAGCCAAAGGGGAAGTAGTAGGCGAATCCGTCCTGAATAGACCAAGCTGCGGATCGAGATGGCCAGGGATGATCAAGCGAGACTTCGCCTCCAGCTCCGGCCCTCGTCCCCGGTTCGTGCGAACCGAACGCATGGGCACCGAGATGATCTTGTCCTTTGGGATGCTCTTCTCCTCCTCCTCGGTGACCAGCTCGACCGTGTTGTTGGCGATCCATTGCCGCCACTCGGCGGCATCGGCCTCGTCGAACTTAGCCTTCTCGTGCTGGTTGAAGTGACGTGGGTCTAGCTCCTTCGCGTTCTGCTTCATCACGAGTGCGAACACGTCGTGCTCGTACCTGGCCTCCTGCAGCCATGCGTCATGCACAGATGACACGTTGATCCATTCTTCGTAAGTCATCGGCTGTCGTACAAGCCCCTCCGGAGTGTCCAAATAGTACACCCCTTGTGCATGAGCGTCCGGCTTGTCGTGGTAGAAAAGCGTGAGACCAACCCAGCTGTCCTCCGTGCGCTCGTTGGTACGGTTCGCGCCGTCGTCCTTGTAGGCACACTTGCCCGTAGCGGAGAGCATCACCGAGAGGCGATTGCACTCCCGGTGGCGGTCGTGATCATAGAGTCTCCGCCGTGGCTCTCGGTGTACACGTACTCCTCGCACGACCTTCTGAACGAGCGTGGAGACACCATCCAAGGCATTCTGGTCGAACCACTCCTGAGGCCCCGAGTGCACAACGGCGTTCATGGCCACTTCGCGGAGGGCCGGCAAACCACTCGTAGGAGCAGCCTGCAGACGCGTCTTCTTGATGCAAATCGGCACGTCATCTACCAGGAACTTCCGTTTTCGCTCAAGCTCGAAATCGTCCCTGGGAATCGGCGGCACCGAAGGGCCGCCAGAGCCCGATGCTCCCGGAGAGGCCTTCGGGTACACCTCAGAGGATATCCGCCCTGGAGGGGAACGAGAACGCTCCCTCTTCGGAGGGGGAAGCTGCGGCAGCTGCTGCTGCTCAGGCGGCTCCTCCTCCTTGGCCTGTGCCTCAATGGCGTCCAGGGCCCTCAGGTCCACACGAGGGTGCCTGGACCCCTCGAGCTCCCCATGTCGGTCACGCTCCTTCTTCAAGAACGTCTTCTTCACCTTCTGAACCTTCACCTTGGGCGTGACGTCCACGATGTCGTGGTAAGCGCGGTCATCTCGCTGCTGTGTCAGTCGCACGTCCGTCTGGATGGACTCCGCAGCTGCGGCCTCCTGGGAGGAAGCGTGCCGGAGCTGCTCACGAGCAACAAGTAGCACGTGACCACGCCAGGATACGTAGTAACGGCTGTTGGACTCCTTCGCGATCACAGTCGCAGGACCCCGCCATCTTTCAGGATCTTGCCGACGACGTCCCTTGAACGGATTCGGTGCCCAGAAATACACCCTCGATCCTGGGCACAGATCACCGACGACCGTCGGCGCCTGTCGTAGCAACGCCCTCCGCACCTTGTCCGTCGCGTCGCGCTCCAGCAACATCATCTTTGCTGCGGTGCGGATTTGGGGCGAACGCCAAGCTATGCCCTTGGCGCCGAGGACCGACATGAGAACCTCATCGTCGTCCCTGTTAGTCACCTCCGTAAAAGTCAAGATCCGCCCGAAGACAGCCTGCTCCGGGGTCAATCCATTGCGGCTGATCGTGGAGTTTTTCGCATTGATGATGGCAGCCAGGGCCACAGTAGACATCGACTTGCCCTGGACGTGGAACTCGTGCACCACCTTGCCCCAGATAGTGCCGAGCAATCCTCCGTGGCGCTCGGCCAGGCCATGCTGCCATGCTGCATGAGCTCCCGTCGTCTTCGTATTAATGCCGAACTGCACCATCAACGCGTTGAAGTAGCCCTCGAACTCGCCGCCCTGATCGATCACGATGTTTTCTGGCACGCCGTAATGCTTGAACAACTCGTTCATGATCTGGCGTGCTACGTGCTTGGCCGTCCTATTCTTGAGAAGGCAGGCGCAGTGCCATCCCGTACCGGCATCCACCATGCTGAGGACCACCAGCTGCTCCTTGGCCGCGTCCCGTAGGTACTTCACGTCGATCACAACCGTCACATTGAAGCCGAATGGTCGCACATCCGCCGTTCCTTGCACCGGACGGGGCGGCGCCTCCGACTCAGCACAAGTCGGACACTGCCAATGCTTCGCGTATGCCAACGCGTTAGGTGTGGCACCGCCGAGACGCAGCATCTTGATGAACGTCGGTCGGCTGGGGTGTCCAAGACCGCGATGGGCCTTGCGCACAGCACGTCGCGTACTTCGCGGAATCTTCATCATGAAGTCCTGCCGCACCACCTCTGGAAGCTCCATTTCTGACCAGGAGGCTGCAACCTCCTCCTCCTCCGCAGGGTGCTGCATGGACTCCTCCTTCACCGTCTTCTGCTGTGCCTCGCGAATCTCTGCTCGAACCTCCTGCGGTGTTTTGCCCCACTCAGGTCTCTCCGAAACGTCCCTGGGAACCTCTCCATGATCATGCTCCGCGGGCTCGGGTCCATAACTCCTGGGCTCCTCCGTGGGGTCAGGGAGTTGTGCTGCAGGAAAACTCGAGTTCTCGAACTGCCAGGCCAAATGATCCGCGGCACCGATCATCACAGCCGTGCCGAACTCCTCTGCGCAGCTCCCGCGCACGGCCGTGCAAACCCCAGGGTTCGCCAACACTCTCGTGGTGTCCTTGAGGCAGATTGCGTCCTCGAATGCTGGGTTCGACTTCGTTGCACTCACGGGTGGCTGGCTCCAGATTGTCGATTGCGCGTGCGCGTGGTCCATTACCATGGCTGCGCGTCCCCTTGCAGCTTGCCACTGCATCACCTCGTCCGTGAACGAGAGCAACATGCGGTACTCGGTCCGCTCTCGGCGTTGCCGGCGCACTCGCACAGGCCTTCGCTGGTCGACACTCTGCATCCGACTCCATGCCGTAGGAGGTGGCGACAAAGCCACGAAGTCTGGGTCCACTGCGACCAGGTACGCCCGTGCCTCGTTCCTGCCCTGGACCGTCAGGAGGTCGAACTCTGGCGCTGCGATGGGCTGGTGGGCGTCCCATCCCATGCTCGCCGCCAGGATCGTGAGTTGGCAAGCCCATGCGAAGACCTCTACGATCCTCCAGGGCCCCGGCCGCCGCCGGGTCTCCTTCTGAAAGGGCAGTGCACGTTCCTCCTGGTAGTGCCTGAGGGCGTCCTGCTCCTGCTGATCAGCCCGAAGCTTCCTGTTCGCCATTTCCTCGGTCATCAGAACCTCCAGCTCCTTCAGGTTGCTCCGGACGTGCCTGCGAGCACCTTTCGTCATGAAAACCTCGTTGTCCGCGTTCTCCATGAAAACCTCCTCGCCACTCGATGCCGTCTCCGCGGACTCTGGGTCGCTGGTGTGATAGTGGGATGTGCTCAGCTCTGAGTCGCCTGCGTCCTGGCCGTCGTTGCTGTCAGAATCGTGCGAGTCCTCCTCCTCGACGGTCTCAGCGACGCTGCGCTCATCCTTCTCCTCGTGACTCGCAGTTCCGCTGAACATCTCGTCTGCGAGCTCGTCCTGCTCCTCGGACTGTCCGACGGGGAAGGTACTCGTGACCGGTGCCGGGAAATCCAGCAATGACTCGCACGGATGCCCGGACGCAGCCGGGACCAACGGCTTGGTCACACCATTCGCCGTGAAAGTACCGCTCCTGAAGCTGATTGCTGCGCCCCACTCTGCCATCTCATCAGGGCCGATGAGACCTGGCACCTCGGCATCGACCTCGGAGATCACAACTTCGCCCTGCGCACCGTTGATGCCGACTGTGTAGCACCACGCACGCTCTGACAAGAGCGGCACGCCTGGGCCGAACTTGAAGTACTCGCGCTGATTGATGCTGTGGTACGGCACGCCCATGGCATCCAAAGTCTTCTGCAGCTCGACATGCCACGGACGCCCACCGACAGCCCGCTTGCAGCCCGTGTCAATCATAGCCAGCCCCGCGGGCAAGACAACAAGCATGACGGACTGCTCATCTACCACCTTGCGGGGGCACTCCTCTCGGGTGGTGACCATGTGGGCCGCAGATCCCCCTTTTGCTGCCCAAGGGTCTGCGCCCTTTGCTGCCCAGGGGCCCGCGCCCCCTTTGACGGCAACGTCCTCCCCAGTCGGAGCGGCAGACGTTAGTCCTGGCACAGCTCCGTCTGGGGTGTTCTTGGAAGGTTCCCCTTCATCCTTCTTGGGCTTCTCCAGCGTGTAATGAATCACCGACTTCAGCGAACACTTCCTGCACTTCGCGAAGATCACGGTGCCGTTTGACTGCCACTTCAACTCGCCCACAGGATGAACACATTCAGCCTGCTGCTGCATGAGCTCGGGGTCGAACTTCGCCTTCGGGCCTGGAACCAGCCTCTCGCCGTCGAACTGCGAGTCGTACATGGCTCGATGCATCTGCTGCTTCTCCAGGTCACTCTGCGTGGCACCGACGCTCATGACGTAGCTCCGTCCAGAGGCGGTGACTACACGCGGGACTCCAGATGCAGCTGGAGATGCCGTCGCAGCGGCAGGGGCACCTGAGCTCGCGGCTCCTGGAGGCGCTGGAAGGTGACACGCCGTCGTATTGCCTCCATGTTCTTCCACGCGCTTCCGACTCCCTGCTGCTCAGGAGATGTGGGCAGGGCACGCTCTGGCAGAGGTGCCTGCTCACGTCGCTTCTGTAGGCCGTCGTAGACCTCGCATGGGTTCAATCGGGCGTGCATCTCCATCTCCTGTTTCTCTATCAGCGCGAGGCGATCCAGCAACTCAGCTTTATCACGCTGCAAAACCTCTAGTCGCTTCTTTTCCTCGCTCTTTCTCACTTCCTCGGAGGCTCCTGCCATGACCCAGTCCTCTTCCTTAGGGACGGCGGCGGCCTCCCCAGTCGGAGCGGCAGACGTTAGTCCAGGCACAGCTCCGTCTGGGGATTCTTTGGTCTTCGATGCTCCCTTTGCCGACGCCTCCACCACGCATACGGGATGGGCCCTCGCAGGGCCGCTGGATAAGGAGAAATCTGGCTTCTCGCAGCGGCGCGTGTAGAGATTGAGGCGCACGATGCGATCGTTCTTAGTGATGAAGTGGATGGTTGCCGGCGGCGCCAGGTAATCCCTGAAGATATCCTGACGCGGATACCAGCTGCAGAAGATCTCGTCCATCTCCTCTGGCGTGAACGGCACCTCCTTATCCTCGCGCCGCTGGTCGTTGTCGTCCTCGGTGGCCTCAGGATCCTCGCTGGCCTCGTCCTCGTTCTTCACCTCCTTGCTGCTTCTTGCCTTCTTTCTCTCTTTCTTCTCTTCTTTGCTGCTCCTCGCCTTCTTCTTCTTCTTCTCTTTCTTTTCTTCCTTTTCTTCCTTTTCTTCCTTCTCACCGCGGTCTTCTGGTGGACTCCGCTTCTCTTTCTTCGCACCGCGGCCTTCTGGTGTACTCCGCGACCTTGAACGCGAGGAAGCCTCCGCCTCGGGCGGAGGAGGGGCACGAGGCTCGCGAAGAACAGCTCCCCGATCACGCTGGCGGTCGTCACGACGATCTCGACGATGATCTTCACGCTGCTTGGTGTCACGACTCCCGCCTTCACCGCGCCGATCGTCACGGGGCTTGGTATCACGATTGCCGCCCATCACGATCTTGAATATAGTTGCCGTGATCTCGTCGAGATCCACCTCAGCCGCCGTACAAGGCCTCGATGTGGTCAGCTGCAGGCGCACGATCCGACCCTGGACGAAGTCGAGGCTCTCGAAGCGGCCTTGCTTGAAGAAGATAGGCTTCTTGTTCGTCACGCGCTCCACGATGTGATGGACCGTGGCAAGGTCAGGAAACTCCAACTCCACGCTGTGCCCCTTTGCGTGGGTGTTGGCCAGAATGCGATGGCAACGCACGACAGCATCCTCGTCCTCCTGATCCTCCCCGCGCCTGGCACGGGCGCGCGCGCGTTCATCACTGCTCTGTGCGGCCCCTGGGCCGTCGTCGGCGTCCTGGCGTAGGCTCGGCGCAGGCATGCTTTTGGGCCTGGGGTGCATAATGATCCGCTCTGGCGCGTCCGCTCGACCCTCCACTGGATGCCTCTGGGCAGGCACCGACTGGGGAGCACGGCGCCATGGAGCGCGGCCACGACGCTCCTCGGCACTGCCTGCCATGCCAACCCAGTGGACGATCGGTCCATGCACCTGCCTAGGCGCCGGCGGCTTCACAGAGCTCCGCTGGTTGGGCGACGCTGGCTGGCCATTCTTAGGCCCGATCTTGTTGTACGGCTCGCGCTCGCCACTCTTCACCTTGGGGCACTCCGGGTCGCCACGCCAGTGGCCAGGCTGATCGCAGTCAGCACACCGGCTGTTAGCCTTGCGCTGGTCTGTCGGCTTCCGACCAGCCTGGAAGGAGCCGCTGCGTTGATCTTCTTGGGGTCCCGCTGCCGAGGAGCAACGAACCCGCGCTTCTGACGCTGTACCGCCGTCTTCTGCTTGGCCCTCCAGCCGGCCAAGAACGCTTCCTGAAGATCCTCCGGTGCCTCGTACTCCTCGTCGTCAGGCCCGTCGTTGTCCGACACCAGCTCCTCGTCGACCTCAGCGCCGTCCTCGAAGAGGGTGCCCTCGGCCCCTCCATGGTCTCCATCGTCCTGGTCGTCTGCTTCATCTTCTTCATGATGCGCCTCCTCGAGGTCGCCGTGGTGTTCATCGTAGTCTTCGCCGTTCTCTACCTCGTGTACGTGCTGGCCAGGGCGCCCTCGCAGCACGCATGGCCTACGAGCCATGGGAGGGCGCGGATAGCGACCGCCCGAACTCCCAGAGGAGCGCCCGTGCTCACGCTGCGCCGCAAACGGCGAGCGGCGAGGGAGCACTGAGCGCTTCTCGGCGTCGTGCACCTTCGAATAGGCTGCCTTCAGCACAACCTCCATCCGCTTCGAGTCGTAGATGCCGCCACAGTTGAAGAGCACCTGCGCTCGCTCCTTCTGCGACAGTCCAGCGCCACGAAGCATCTTGCTTGCCAATGCGCGATCGCTGATCGCTGATGTGGGATCCTCGAGCTGCAACTCCATGCGCTTCTTGCGCAGGTACGTGGTCCAATCCATGATCGGCTGCCCAGCTCGACGGTGTGCTCGCTCCCAATCCTGATGCACCTGATCGAGGCGCTCGTGATCCATCTTCTCGAAGGCGTCGTCGTAGATAGCAAAGATGGTCTCGAGCGTCTCCTCGCGTCGGAGGTCCGACGCGTCAAGCACCTCGATGAGCTCTTTGGCTCGACCTGTCACTTGACTGTAGATGATCAGGCCCAGCTCCACGTCTGAGAGCTGATTGAGGTTGCGGATGACTTCAGCCTCCTTGCGCCACTCCCGGTACTTCTTAGTACTCGTACCGACTCCACCATCGAACTCTGGGAGCCTCACCTGCGACAGCAGTAGACGTGTACGTCTGGGACCGCCGTCGCCACGATCCCGATGCAAGGCCAAGAGCTCCCGCTGGGTCTCGGCCATCACGCGCAGGACTGCATGCAGGTCCGGGGGACCTGTGCCTGCGGAGGACGCAGCCTCCACGTCTGAGCCGTCGTGGCTGGTGGCCATGGCGGCCCAAGCGGGTGGTCACAATCACCGAAGCAGAGCACGCAGTGCGTCCGCTGGAGCTTACTAGCTCCGCTACCAATGTCAGCGCAGTTGTTTTCAGCAAAGACCGCGCGGCAGTCCAACTGCGGGTGCGTCCCAGGGCCCTAGGACTAGGGCCAAAACAGCGGCGGGCAGCGTGCATGCCACAAAACAAGACAAGCGTGTACAACATACACACATGGTGGCACGGGCGGCAGAGGGGCAGGGGAGTGCACTCTTCACACCTCCCTCCCTCCTCCCTCCCTCCCTCCATCCCTCCCTCCTCCTCCTCTCCTCCTCCTTCCTCTCCTCCTCCTCCTCCGCCCTCCTCCGCCTCCTCCTCCTCCTCCTCCTCTCCCTCCTCCGCTCCCGCCCCCCCCTCCTCGCCCTCCTCCTCCTCCTCCTCCTCCTTCCTTCTCCCTCCTCCTCCCCCTCCTCCTCCTCCTCACGGATTCAGGACGGGTGGCTTTCAAAATGTGGCTCTCGCCTTGGCGCGGCGCACATTCGTTTTTTAATTGCAAGAGCTTCGCGGATTGAGGGCGGTTCCTTTCAAATGTGGCTCTCGCCTTAGCGCTGCGCATATTCGTTTAAACAAAATTGCAAGAGCTTCACGGATTGAGGGCGGATCGTCTTCAAAATGTGGCTCTCTCCTTAGCGCGGCACACATTCGTTTGAAAAATGCAAGAACTTCGCGGATTGAGGGCCGTTCCTTTTCAAAATGCGGCTCTCGTCTTTGCGCGGCGCACATTCGTTTTTTTAAGAAATGCAAGAGCTTCACGGATTGAGGGCGGCTCCTGTTCAAAATGTGGCTCTCGCCTGAGCGCAACGCACAGTCGCTTTAAACAATTGCAAGAGTTTTACGGATTCTATCGACGTGCCTGAAATGGTAGTTTGAAAAGATTCAGGATTACGCGGGTGAAGCAGTTGTGTTGGTTCGCTGTTGAAATCCCAGGAATGGCGTACTGACACGATTCGGGATTGTCAACACGCAACAGTCAGGTTGATCCATGGCGTCGGAATCCCGAGAACAATGTCTTGGCAAGCTTCAGGGTCTTCGAACGGTCGTCTTCCAAAGAGGCAGTTCCTTCAATGGAAATGAACCGTTGTATGGGGCCTGTGAAGAGGAAGCTTGGAGGGAGGGTGTATTACAACATCGTTGATGGCTCTCGGGTTTAAACAGGTCTTCTTCCTCCTCTTCCTCCTCCTCTTCCTCCTCCTTCTCCTTCTCCTCCTCGTGCCAGAGACGGTGTTTGGAAGGAATATGGATTGTGAAGGCGCAACAGTCAAGTTGGATTTGGGGCGTTGAAGTCCCGAGAATGGTGTTTTGGCACCCTTCAGGGTCTTCAAACGGTTCTCTCCCAACGAGGCAGTTTCTTGTATGGGGCCTATGAAGAGGGAGCTTGCAGGGAGTGTGTATTCCAACATCGTTGACGAGTCTTGGGTTTCCACTGGTCCTCCCCCTCCTCCTCCTTCTCCTCCTCCTCCTCCTCCTCCTCCTCCTCCTCCGCCTCCTCCTCCTCCGACTCCTCCTCCTGATCCTCATACTTCTCCAGCCCCTCCCTCGAAACCTCGAAACGCGAGCCCTGGACATGTCCTGGGGCCCGCTCTGACGAAAAAATCGAGGCGGACGCGGCCGCGGCGACGCCAACGCCCCTCGATCCCTTGGCCCTGAACCCTTCCTCATCGGCCCTTGGAGAGGCCTTCAGAGGCATCGAGCACCCCCACCTCCCCACTCCCCAAAAAAACGAACTATCAAAGACACACAAAACACACAAACAAAAACATGGACTCCTCCACCTCCTACCCCAGATCATTCGTATCCTCCTCCTCCTCCTCCTCCTCTCCTCGCTCCCTCTCTCATCATCATCATCATCATCATCTCATCTCATCATCATCATCATCATCATCATCATCATCATCATCAGCATCAGCATCAGCATCATCTCATCATCATCATCCTCATCATCATCATCTCACATCACATCATCATTCTCAGCAGCAGCATCTCATCATCATCTCATATCATCATGCATCATCATCATCATCATCATCATCATCATCACCACTTCATCATCTCTCTCATCAGCAGCATCATCACATCATCATCACATCATCTCATCATCATCATCATCATCGTCATCATCATCAGCATCATCATCATCATCAGCATCAGCATCATCATCATCATCATCATCGTCATCATCGTCAGCATCATCATCATCAGCAGCAGCATCATCATCATCAGCATCAGCATCATCATCATCATCATCATCAGCAGCATCATCATCAGCATCTTCAGCATCATCATCATCGTCATAATCGTCAGCATCATCATCATCATCATCACCATCATCATCATAATCAGCATCAGCATCATCATCATCATCAGCAGCATCATCATCATCAGCATCAGCATCAGCATCATCAGCCTCAGCATCATCATCGTCATCATCAGCAGCAGCATCATCATCGTCATCATCATAATCATCGTGTTCAACATCAGCATCATCATCAGCAGCAGCAGCAACATCATCATCAGCAGCAGCAGCATCATCCATCGTCATCATCATCCTCAGCATCATCATCATAACCAGCAGCAGCATCATCATCAGCAGCAACATCAGCATCAGCATCATCAGCATCATCATCATCATAATCAGCATCATCGTGATCATCATCATCATCATCATCATCATCATCATCATCATCATCATCATCAGCAGCAGCAGCAGCATCATCATCATCATCATCCACCTTCTCCTCCTCCTCCTCCTCCACCTTCTCCTCCCCCTCCTCGACGCTGGATTATCATCCGCATTCTTTTCCACCCTAGATCCTGCTCCTTCTCGATCCTCGATTTCTTCCAGACATGACGAGGGGCTGGAGATTCCACGCGTCGTCAATGAAGTACCCCTCTTCTACCACCCAGCCCGTGGCAGGGCAGCTCTGATACAGGTGCCCCCCCTATGAGTGACTAGAGTGGTACAACTGCCGAGGGCTACGCATGGAAAGAGGAAATCGAAGCGCGTGCTCCAGA
>CAUYUJ010000808.1:45343-53908 GCA_963575745.1 Prorocentrum cordatum
CCGACGGTGTGGTTCTCTCGTGGTAGAAAGTGTGATAGACCATATCGTGCACTATTATGCGGAACCTCCGTGTCCAGGCTGAGGCGGAGGCTCAGCATCGTGTCGGTGATGTTGGCGATGTACGTTTCGTGCTTACTCATGCGGCTTGAATTCATCCCCTCAGTATGGCGGCCCTCCTCCTTCTTCTCCTCCTCCTACTCCTCATCATCATCATCATCATCATCAGCAGCAGCAGCATCAGCATCAGCAGCAGCAGCAGCTCATCATCATCCTCATCATCATCATCAGCATCATCATCATCAGAATCATCGTCGTCAACATCATCATCATCATCATCATCACCATCATCATCACCATCATCATCAGAATTATCGTCGTCATCATCATCATCATCAACGTCATCATCATCAGCATCATCATAATCATCATCACCATCGTCATCAGCATCATCATCATCATCAGCAGCAGCATCGTCAATATCAACATCAGCATCGTCATCATCAGCACGATCGTAAGCATCATCATTATCGGCATCGTCATCGTGATCGTCATTGGCATCAGCATCATCATCATCATCAGCCTTAACATCATCAGCATCATCATCATCAGCATCATCATCAAAAGCAGCATCATCATCAGCATCAGCATTGTCGTCATCGTCGCCAGCATCATCAGCATCATCATCATCATCATCGGCACCATCATCAGCAGCAGCATCAGCAGCAGCATCAGCATCATAATCAGCATCGTCATGATCATCCACTTCACCATCAGCATCAGAATTATCATCATCATCAGCATCATCATCATAATAAGCATCAGCATCAGCATCATCATCGTCAGCATCGTCAGCATCATCGTTATCATCATCACCATCACCATCATCATCCTCATCGTTATCAACATCAATCGTCAACGTCATCGTCGTCGGCATCGTCCTCGCTATCGTCATCGGCATCATCGGCAGCATCATCAGCATCAGCACCTTCATCTAAGCATCATCAGCAGCATCGTCATCATCATCAGCATCATCCGCAGCAACAACCTCATCATCCTGACCATCAGTATCATGATCAGCGTCAGAATCATGACCATGTCCACCACCACCTGAACCATCATCATCGTCATCCTGATCCCTCTTCACCCCTCATCCTCCTCCTGATCCTCGTCCTCCTCCTCCCGCTCCTCGTCCTCCTCCTTGTCCTCCTCCTCCTTCTCATCCTCCTGCTCCTCCGCCTCCACCTCCGCCTCCGCCTCCTCCTCCTCCTCATTATCCTCCTCCTTCTCATCCTCCTCCTCCTCATCCTCCACCTCCGCCCACCTCGTCATCCTCATCCTCCTGCTCCTCCTCCGCCTCCTCGTCCTCATCCTCCCTGTCCTCCTCCCCCTCCTCCTGATCCTCCTCCTCTTCCTCCTCCCCCAGCCAGAGGGGGAGGCTCGGCATCTGGCGCTTCTGAAAGGATCCGCAGCCTCAGCTTTTTGACGAGCAAACAGCAGGCGCCCCGCGCAGCCGCGGGCGCCCGGGAAGGCGCCGATCAGTCCGGCGCTTTGGGGAGCTGCCTCGGCACCGACGCGCGCCATGCGGCTCGTCCGCTACGGCGCGGCCGGCGTGAGGATCGAGCCGCCCGCTCGCGGGGATCCGCGTGCGAGTGGTGCTCCCGGGCACGGCCTGCCCAGGGTCATGGAGAATGAGGAGGAGGAGGAGGAGGAGGAGGAGGAGGAGGAGGAGGAGGAGGAGGGGGAGGAAAGAGGAGGAGGAGGAGGAGGAGGAGGAGGAGAGGAGGAGAGGAAATGACAGGAGGGGAAGGGAGGAGAGGAGGGGGGGGAGAGGAGAAGAAGGACGAGGAGGGGAAGGAGGAGGAGGAGGAGAAAGAGGAGCAGAACGGCACAGAACGGGACGCCCGCCTCCACGAAAGAAGGGCCGAGCCGTTGCTGCCGAGCGAGAACCTGGCCCATCCTGGCCGAGCGGTCGACGAGGAGGAGAATGAGAAGGAGGAGGAGGAGGAGGAGGAGGAGGAGGAGAAGGATGAGGAGGAGGAGGAGGAGGAGGAGGAGATAAGGAGGAGGAGGAGGAGAAGGAGGAGGAGGAGAAGGAAGGAGGAAGGAGGAGGAGGGGCGCGAAACGGGGCAGCAGCAGGAGGAGGAGGAGGAGGGAGAAAAGAGGGCGAGGGGCGAGAAGGGGGGAAGGCCAGGGGAGGAAGCGACGAGCGCGCGGGAGGGGAGGAGGTCAGAGGGAGGCGGAGCGGCAGCAGGCACGGCGACGGCCAAGCAGCTCCAGAGAGAGCAGACGGTCCACCCCATCAGGCGAAGCCATCTAGCCAAAGCACCCAAGGAGATGGATCGAACAGGGAAGGGATGTCCAGCTAAACGCCCAGGGCCGTTTAGGAAATGCCACTCATGGGGGTGGGCGTTGTTTTTTTCACCCCAGGAAACTTGCTGGCGAGGGAAGCCGAAGCACATCAGACAAAGCAGAAGCACCAACGAGGAGGCACACCCGGCGGCGCGAAGACGGGGCCACGAGGGATGGGGTCCTATATTGGACGAGGGGCCGCGCCAACTCACCCCGGGATCCGTCCCCATCCTCGGGGCCCCACCCCTCAGAGCACCATCTTCGAGCCGCCGACGTGCGACAGGGACAGGAGCAGACAAGCGCGCTCCACTGCTACTCACAGAGCAACCACTCGCAGGCGGCCAGGATTCGCCGCGAGGGGCTTACGATCCATTACATCGAGGCGCGCATGCGCATGTTTTTTCTGCCGCTTGCGAGTAGGCACTTCTCGAGTAGTGGAACGCGCTCGGTGAAGGAGGACCGCCGCACCGCGGTCCACAATCTTCGGCCCCTGGGTGCCCTTGCCGGCGCCGGGCGCCCCGAAGACCATCATGATCTTCCTGGGCCAGTACTTCTCGTACTTCTCCTGCAGGGAAGGCGGCCGGGACGGGGGGGGAGGGGGGGGGAGAGGGAGGGGGAGGGGGAGCGGAAGGGGAGGGAGGAAGGGAGGAGGAGGAGAAAGAGGAGAAAGAGGAGGAAGAGGAAGAGGAGGAAGAGGATGACGAGGAGGGAGGAGGGAGGAGGGAGGAGGAGGACGACGAGGAGGGAGGATAGGGAGGAGGTGAAGGAGGAGGACGAGGAGGAGGAGGAAGGGGAAGATGAGGAGAGGAATGAGGAGCACAAGGACAAGAGGGGGGAGGACGAGGAAGAGGGAAAGAAGGAGGAGGAGGAAGAGGAAAAGGAGGTGGACAAGAGTAAGCAAAGCAGTCACGCCATTGATGCTGTGATCCCACCAACCCATTGGGCGGTGGTGGTTTAACCAGGCTCCTTTTCGACTCTTATACTTCCCCCTCGGGGATGAGGCTCACCCTTCCCCTACCACCCCCCCCTCTCCCATGGGCCGGGAAGGCGCGAGGTGTCATCCAAGATGCCAAGATAATCTGGGATACCTCAAGATGGCCTCGATAATTACTCAAGGTAGCCCAAGATGGCTCAAGATGACCTCCAACATGCCTCCAGGAGGCCACACGACCACCCCAAGACGGCTCCAACTGGCCACGGAGCGACCCAAGCAGACCCCCGAGATGCCAAAGGCCTCCAACAACGTATGTGTTTCCATGGTGTCTTACTTCTCGCCGTTCCCCTTCCGATGGGCGCCCGAGGCCTCACAAAGGCCCCACAATCGCGCAGGAGGGGCCCAGGAGAGGCTCAAGACGGCCCCAAGAGGCGAGCATTCGGGCTCCAGAGAGGCAACGCTAGTCGGCGCCGCCCCTTTCTTCTTCGATTGCCTCCAAGAGGGCCCCAAGAGGGCCCTCGAGACCCCCAAGAGGGCGTCCAAGGGGCCCCAAGAGGGCTCCGAGAGCTCCAAAGATGGCCCGCGAAGGCCAAAGGAGGGCTCCAAGAAGCACCCAGGAGGCTCTGAAGAGCGAAATGCCCGCAAATACCTTCATGGTTGACTCCTGCCATCCTCCTCATCCTCCTCCTCCTCCTCCTAATCTGGCTCCTCCTCTTCCTCGTTGTCGTCATCGCCGTCCTCGGAGTCTTCTTATGATAACTGTTTCGACTATGAGTATCACATTTCCTTCGAAATACTATTGTTTTGACTAGTATGACTTGTTTCTTTATGTTAGCTGTAGTAGTTTTCGTGATGATCGCATGTATCTTGTTCATGTTCGTATTACGAGTATTGGCATTACTATGATTCGTGTTATGATTGTCCGCATTGCTAGTTGTATTATTGTTACCATCACTGCTATAATTATTGCAATAAGAACTACTGTTCATACGATTGGAATTATTGATATTATTATAAAGATTCGCCGTCGTCTTCGTCGTTCGCATTCCTCTCACATCCTCGCCCTCTTCCATCTCCTTGTGGTCGTCCTCATCATCACCCCACCTCCTCTCCTGCGTCATCCTCTCTCGTTATCCCCATCCATCCCCCTCCTCCACGTTCTCAGCCGCCCCCTCCTTCGACGGCAGGCAGAACAAGTATACGCAAGGAAATGCCCAGGGTGACTCCGAGCTCTGACTTTACGAATAACTGATTTTGTTATGTTGCACTATATGTTAACGCATGCCCCTGGTCAAGGCAGCTCGCTTGCCGATCGCTCCTGGATGGAATGGCAAGGAGTTGTGTTTCGTCGCGGCCGCAAGCGGAAGCGCAGGCGGCGTCCGAAGTCAGCCCGGGCTACGAGCCAAACCTAATTACCTAAGCGCGCGAACTAACGGCCGCCGAAACTGCCGCCGAGGGACTCCGAGGAGCGACCCCTGGGACTGAAGGCAGAGCTGCAAAAGGTGCAAGGTGTGCCAGGCAGCTGAAGTGCAACCATTCCAAAGGCGAGACCACCGGGAAGGCAAACGAATTGTACATAGTGGGATGGCAGGGATACGCGAAGCGTTAAGAAGAAATTGTCCAACTGCAATGCCCACTGACCATGAGTCTAAATGAGCATTTTTGTCCACGGCAGCGAGCATTCGCTGAAAACGTGAGAACCCCCATGGACCTGCACAGTGGGAACCCGGTGGGACTTGAAATGCTGATCAACGATCATATGTTCATATTCGGCTGCGATCTTCACAGGCCACAACCAGGGAGAATTATCCTCCGTCCCTGAGGCTGGCAGAAGTTCTGAAAAGTGCGCACGGATGCAGAACGAAAGCCCGAAACAGAAGTAAACAGACGCCCTCCGTCGCACAGTTGTGGATCTTGACAGAACATACGAAAAGCCCACAGGCGAGCGAGAAGCAGGCATTCGAAAATATGTGCAATCATCCGTGTAGCTACTGAGCGGGTCAATCCTGGTAGCCACACGTGAGGAGACAAAAGCGATAGCCACATATTTCAAGGACCATCCTCCATCCGTAGTTGTTGCCAAGCTGTGTAAGACCAATATGTGCGGCGCGAATGCGAGCCATGAACCTGCCTGGCGCGACCCCAGTGAGAGTTGTCTTGGCTGGAAGCATACGTGCGCAGTGCATGCCATGAGGTGCACATGAGGTACACGTTATGCAAAGCAACACGATCCAGCACAACACTGCATAGCATAGCACCACGTAGCATACCATAGCAGGCCTTGCCGTTGCACCCCCTCATCCGTCACCCCGCTGCCTCACACATTCTCCCCCCATCACTCGATTCCCTCTGCTCCAACCACCTCCTGCCCCTTATGCCCCTCCTGCCTCGCACTCCTGCTGCCCCTTTTGCCTTCTCCCTCCTCTGCCTCCCCCCCCCCCCTCGCGCCCGTCCTCCCCCCTCAGCCCCAGCCTCGAGCCCGAACCCGAGCCCCGAGCCCGAACCCCAGCCGCCACCCTCCCCCTCTGAAGAGGCGGGAGGGGTCGAAGGGGACACACACGTGCTGCCCTCCTCCCGTTTCTGCCGTTTCGACCATCGTGAGTCGATCTCGCACGCGGCAGTTTAACGTACGTGAATCATCGGTCGAACGATCGAGCGGTGGCGTGCAGCGGCGGCGGCGGCAGCGCTGCCAACCTCCATCTCCTCCTCGCTCACTCGATCGTTTGATATCTAGCGGCTGCTGGTTGCCCTCCGAGCGGGGCCGCGGCCGTAGGCAACCGCAGGGCCGCCGCTGGCTAGACCTCCCCCGTCCTCCTCCTCCCCCGTCCTCCTCCTCCTCCTCCTCCTCCTCCTCCTCCTCCTCCTCCTCCTCATCCTCTTCCTAATCTGGCTCCTCCTCCTCCTCTTCCATTTCTTTTCCGTATACGTAACTTCTCCCTGTCGCATCGCGAGGATTGTTCTTAGGGCGGGCCAGGCGATTCCTCTGAGACTTCCTCGCCACTTATGACTCTGAAGCTTAAGAAGTGGCAACAGCTTCACAGATTGAGGGCGGGTGGCCTTCAATATGTGGTTCTCGCCTTAGCGCCGCGCTAATTCGTTCTAAACACGTGCAAGAGTTTCACGAATTGAGGGCGGATCGTTTTCAAAATGTGGCTCTCGCTTTAGCGCCGCGCACATTCGTTGCAAAAATGTGCAAGAGATTCACGGATTGAGGGCGGGTGGCTTTCGAAACGTGGTTCTCGCCTTAGCGCCGAGCACCTTCGTCTTAAAATGTGCAAGAGGTTCACGGATTGAGAGCGGGTGGTGTTCAAAATGTTGCTCTCGCCTCAGCGCCGCGCACATTCGTTGCAACAAATACGCAAAAGATTCACGGATTGAGGGCGGGTGGCTTTCAAAATGTGGCTCTTGCCTTAGCGCCGAGCACCTTCGTCTTATTGAAGGTGGGTGGGTTTCAACATGTAGCTCTCGCATTAGCGCCGCGCACATTCGATCATCAAATTCGCAAGAGTTGCACGGATTCCCATGATCAACGTACCAGGAATGGTGTTTCGGGAGGATTCAGGATTATGCGGGTGCTACAGTTATATTGATTCGCGATGTTGAATTTCCAACAATGGCGTTCTGAGACGATACGGGATGGTCAAAACGCAGCAATCAGGTTGATCCGTGGCGTTGAAATCCAGAGAACACTGTTTTGGCATGCTTCAGGGTCTTCAAACGGTTGTCTTCCAACGAGGCAGTTCCCTCAATGGAAATGAACCGTTGTAGGGGCCTATGAAGAGGGAGCTTGGAGGGAGGGTTTATTCCAACAACGATGAGGACTCTTGAGTTTACACTGGTCCTCCTCCTCCTCCTCCTCCTTCTCCTCCTCCTCCTCCTCCTCCCGCCTCCTCCTCCTCCTCCGCCATTTCTCCCGCCTCCTCCCCTCCCTTTCCTCCTCCCCCTCCTCCTCCTCCTCCTCGTCCTCCTCCTCCTCCTCCTCCTCCTCCTCCTCCTCCTCCTCCTCCTCCCCCTCAACCTCCCCCTCAACCTCAAGCCTCGAGACCGCTGCGCCCAGCGTGCGGCTGGTCGTGCCGACGTGGACGCTGGTGCTCTGCACCGCGCCCTGCGCTCGGCCCCGCGCGGCCTCCGCGGTCCCGCGGCGGAGCTCGCCCGAGAACGCCCCGCTTCGACCTCCGGCCGCCGGCGGCCTCGCCGTGTGCCAGCGCCGCGGCGCCGCGCCGGCGCGGCGCGAGCCTCCCGAGGGCAGCACTGTGTTTTGTTGTTCCAAACTCCTTCCTCCTCCTCCTCCTCCCTCCTCCTCCTCCTCCTCCTCCTCCTCCTCCTCCTCCTCCTCCTCCTCCTCCTCCTCCTCCTCCTCCTCCTCCGCCCCGCCGTCGTGCAGCAAGGGTGTCCCGAAGCCGTGCGGTCGTGGGACAAGGGTGGCCCGAGGCCTCGGCGTCGCGAAGCGGGGGCGTCCCGGAGCCTCGCCCTCGTGAGGCAAGGGTGTCCTCCGGCCTCGCCGTCGCGAGGCAAGCGCCGAGGACCACATCTCTGCTCAGGGCCGGCCACGACAAACTCTCGCCCGAAAGCCATACGCGAGTTACGATTCAAGAGAGGATAGCAGTTTCGAGCGATTCCAGCACGTTCTAGTGGAAGGATCTTGGTTTACGCGTTGGTGGAGCATTTTTGAATAAACAGAAAAAGAGGGATCGTCCCTGGATCCCTCCCAGACACGTGGACCGACGCCATGGGCCGACACCTCTCTATTACCGACCCCTGCTGAAGACCGGCCCCTGAATCGAGCTGCGCTCAGCGGTGCATCCACGAGGCCGCGCCGCCGCTGAAGAACCCCTAAAAAAGTAAAACGTACCGAAAAACAAAACCAACAAACAAATAATCGGGGTGGCAGTCGCTGTGCAGACGTTCCGCAAACCCGCCGCAACTCCGGCGCGCGCCTGGGCCAGAGGAGGCTGCCGTCGCGCAGCGGCGAGGCCCCACTCACCCCCAGCGCCGAGGATCCTGGACGGCAGCGGCCTTGCTCTGCGTCGCGTAGTAGGCCTGGCGCGTCGACGACGACGACGACGACGACGACGACGACGACGACGACGACGACGACGGAGACGCCGACGCCGACGCCGACGCCGACGACAATGGCAGCGGCGGCGGCGGCGGTGGCGGCGGCGACGACAAAGGCAAACCCGACTGCTGCTGCTGCTGCTGCTGCTGCTGCTGCTGCTGTTGCTGCTGCTCCTCTTCCTCCTCCTCCTCCGCCTCCTCCACCCTCTCCTCCTCCTCCTCC
>CAUYUJ010000808.1:54008-89008 GCA_963575745.1 Prorocentrum cordatum
ACTACTACTACTACTACTACTACTACTACTACTACTACTACTACTACTACTACTACTACTACTATTATTATTAGTATCACGATTATTATTATTATTATTATTCGTCTTCTTTTTTGTTCGGGCCGCGGCGGGCCTCGGCCACGAAGGAATTCGAAAGCGCCCCCCAGCAGTCGCGGATACGAGTTAGGTCGGGCATGTCCCCCTTCAGCCGGATTTTGGACGAACGATTATATAGATGTAGCACTATATATATATATATATATATATACATTACAATAAACAATTTAAACATATTACAATAAGTAAAGACATAATGAACTAACTCAATAAATAAATATACTAAACACCAGATTCAATACATGCATACATAAATTCATTCAGAAATAACTGAAACATCAAAGGTACATACATAACTTACTACATGATACATACATGCATATATATATACAAACATATGCATACATATATGCATACATGCATAAAGAAATGCATCACGATATAGGTACATACATATATCTGCATACACTCATTGACAGAAACGAATAAAAACATGATCACTCAAACAACTCGCACAAACTCGAGCAATCATAGAAAAGTCGTTCCCTGACTAGTTGTTGACTTGTTTGAACACTCCTCCTGCAGAGGGCCATGCCCGCCTAAAGATAAGAGGGAGGGGGCAGGCATGGGGCGGGCCGCGGGCGGATCGCGGCTGAGTCGCAGAGTGGATCGCGGGCGGGTCGCGGTTCGCTTCTGGCGGCGGCGAGCCTCGGCCCCGAAGGCATCGACCAGCCTGGACCTACGCTCAAGTCGGGCGTGTCCCCCTACAGTGGGGTTTTGGGCGAAAACTAAGACATGCTAAAAAAATACCCCCCCCGAATGGGCAAAAATAGTCAAAACATCGCCCCCTGACTATATTTTCCTATTTCTGAATTTCCCTCCTGTAGAGGGACACGCCCGACTTAAACCTACGGCGCGGCCCGAGAAAACCAGAGCCACGAGGGGCCGAGCCGCGGGCCTATCCCGCGGCGGCCCGCGGCAGGACGGCCTCTCCGGCACGGTGTGGGCCGAGGTGCTGCTCTCGGCGGCGCGCGAGGGGGGGCAACGGGAGGGGGCGGGCCTCCTCGGCAGGCTCGGAAGCCGCCCCCTGGCCTCCCGAGAAGCCTTCCGGGCCTCCCCCGAAGCGACGCAGCCAGACACTCCTCGGGAGGCCTCCCGAGGCCTCCCGAGAGAAGTCCCGAGAGGGACAGAGCGAGCGAGCGAGCAAAGGTCGGCCGGCGACGGTGGGAGGCCGGGCAGGCCTGCCCCTCCTCCCCTCCCCCCCTCGCCCGCCGCCGAGGACCCCTGGGCCTCTCGCGCCCAAGCACCAAAGGCTCCCAACTTCGCGCTTCGCGCTCCGCGAAGCGCGAAGCGCGAATAACTTCGCGCTCTCGCGACGACCCCCCAAAGGGAGAAGAGGAGGACGAGGAGGAGGGGAGAAGGAATGAGGACCGCGAAGCGCGAAGCGCGAATAACTTCGCGTCCTCGTAGGAGCCCTTGAAGCACGGCCTCCCGCAACGAGGACCCGGGCCAGTGGCCCGGCGGCGCGCCCATCCTAGGGGCTCGGGAGGCACGCGGCCCGCCGAGAGGTGCTCGGAGAGTGTCCTCGCCGAAGCACCGCCGTGGCCATGCCCCGGAGAACGGCCCATGCGGTAGGAGCACAGTCGGACTCGATTGGGCAGGACACGCGAGAGGACACGAGACCCTTCCGAGGGCCCCAATTGCCGCAGGAATGCAAAAAGCAGGCATCGCGAGACACAGGACACAAGGGTACCCTTGCCTTGGCAGGGTCGACCTACTAATCCGGGCCGCCTGCAGCCGCTCCTCCTCAAAGCCTGAGGCACTCTCCGTGCACCCGGCCTGCGTCGAGCGGTCCGTCTCCCGGGCTCCTGTCGACACCTCCTCCTCCTCCTCCTCCTCCTCCTCCTCCACCTCCTCCTCCTCCTCCTCCTCCTCCTCCTCCTCCTCCTCCTCCTCCTCCTCCCTCTCTCCTCCTCCCTCTCTCCTCCACCTCCTCCTCCTCCTTCTCCTCCTCCTCCTTCTCCTCCTCCTCCTCCTCCTCCTCCTCCTCCTCCTCCTCCTCCTCCTCCTCCTCCTCCTCCCCATCCTCCACCAGGATGTCTAGCACGAGCCCGAGCTCTTCCGGCCTCGGGACGCTGAGCCTTGGGCTCGGGAGGCACCCGGCCTGCCGTGAGGAAGCGTGCCAAGGGCCTTCTCCGAGGCCACGGAGGCTTCTCGGGCGGGCGAAGGGCCTCCAAGAGGCCCCGCCGCCTCCCGAGGGGGCCTGCTGCCCTCTCCCAACCCACTCCCCCACCCCCCCACCGTCGCGAAAGCCCCCGAGGCTGGAGAGCCTCCCCCTCCTCCCCCCCCTCCTCCTCCTCCTCCTCCTCCTCCTCCTCCTCCTCCTCCTCCTCATTCTCCTTCTCCTTCTCCTGTCTCCTTCTCCTTCTCCTCATCCTCCTTCTCCTCCCCTCCCCCTTCTCCTCCTCCTCCTCCTCCTCCTCCTCGTCTCCTCCTCCTCCTCCTCCTCCTCCTCCTCCCCATTTTCTTAAGTGGGGCTCGTCCATCTACACGAGGTATATTCAAAAACAGTTTAAAAAATAAGTGGGGACTATTTTTTAGTATTTCTTACCATGTGGGAGTATTGTTTGAGTACTTTCTTATTTTTCGTGGGACACGCCTGACTAAACCCTTCTCCTCCTCCTCATGTCCTCCTCATCCTCCTCCTCCTCCTCCTTTTCCTCCTCCTCCCTCCTCCTCCTCCTCCTTCCTCCTCCTCCTCCAGGAGCCGAAGACGACAGAGAAAACGTCGAACTTCCCCCCCCTCGGCGCGCCGCCGACAGGCCAGGACACGGCCCTGTCGGTGCTCGAGAGCACGCCTCGGAGACCCCCCGCCCCCGCGAGGCCACGGTGAGCCCCGTGGCCCCTGGGGGGGCGCGGGCGGCCCTCTCGCGGCCCCCTCGTGGCGAAGAGGGGCGCCAGTACCCGGCGGCGGCGCTGAAAACGGAACGGAGGGGGCGCTTCTGGCCACGGCGACCCTCGGCCACGAAGAGGCTCCCCGGCCTGGGAACATCCGAGGGGCGGTGTTCTATATTGTGTGCTGTGTGTGGTTGTGCGTGTGTGCGTGCGTGCGTGTGGTAGTGCGTGTGTGTGTGTGCTTATGTGCGTGAATGCGTGTGTGTGTGTGTTGTGTGTGTTGTGTGTTGTGTGTGTTGAGTGTGTTGTGTGTGGTTGTGCGTGTGTGTGTGTGTGGTTGTGCGTGTGTGTGTGTGTTGTGTGTGGTTCTGCGTGAGTGTGTGTGAGTGTGTGAATGTGTGTGAATGCGTGTGCGCGTGTCTGCGTGCGTGCGTGCGTGCGCGTGTGCGTGCGTGCGCGTGTGCGGTCCTCCGCGGCCAGCTGCTCCACGGCCCGCACCGCTGCGGCCGCGTGCTCCACGGCGGCCGCGGCGGCCGCGGCGGCCTCGGCGGCGGGGTCCGCGGCCCCGGCTCCTGGGGTGCGAGTGGCCCTCGGCCCGCGAGCCTCGGTCCCCCTCCCTCCCTCCCTCCCTCCCTTCCCTCCCCTCCCCCTTCCACCTCACCTCCCTCACTCCCTCCCTTCCCTCCTCCCTTCCCTCCTCCCTACCTCCACCTCCCCTCCCTTCCCTCCCTTCCCGCCCTCCTTCCCCTCCCTCCCCTTCCCCTCCATTCCCTCCCGTCCCTCCCTCTCCCTCCTACCTGTCTCCCATCCCTCCATCTCCCTCCCCTCCCTTCTCCCGTCACCCATCCTCCTCTCTTCTCCCCCCCCCTCCCTCCCTTCTTCCCCATCCCTCCCTGCCTCCATCCATTCCCCCCATCCTCCGACCTCGGTTTCCCCTCCCTCCCTCCCTCCCTCCCGTCCCCAGATTCCCCACGCTGGGCGCGATCCGCGAACCTACGCTTGCCAGCTCCGGCCGCGGGCGTGCAAACTCGACCCTCCATCCTCGATCCCGGGACAAGACGAAGCCAGGAGCGGGACAACAGCGGATCGGGACACGTCGGACACCTCTGGAGATCCCGCGGTGGCGGAGGTCAAATCGGGCGCAGCAGCCGCCCCAGAGCGCTCAGAGAACGCTCTGGGAACGATCGATCCCGACCCTGGGCTCGCCTGCCATGACTAAAGGGAAATTAGGACACACAAATAAATACACACAAATAAAAATAGTCCCCATATTTTCCCATATTTTCTGGGTTTTTGTCTTCCCCCCCACTGCCCATATTTTCCCATATTTTCTGGGGAATCGAGGATTAATTGTGTCTGTGTGTTTCTTCCCCTCCTGAATGACTTCCGGCGTGGCCAACACACTGCGACGTCGAGGAAAACCACGACCAGAGCCCCAAACTCCGTCTTCCTGACCCACTCTCCGAGCCCGATCGATCCGTGGGGGCCCCGGGGCCCGCAACCGGGCGACAAACCGCGGCGATCGAAAACTGCGATGCCGGGATCTCGGGGTGGCTCTGGGGAACCGTGCTGCACCGATACCGCTGCTCCCCAGACCCCTTCGGCGGCGGCCGGGAGGGGGGCGTCCAAGAGGGGGGGCGGAAGTCGTGGCCAGCGGCATGACCTCACTCGGGGTGCCACCTGACCAGGATTTCGAGGCGAGCCCAGCGGTGGCGACGGGGGCCTCACGGGAGACCCCAAGAGGGGTAAGCATCGGGGGCAGGGCAGCGGTGCACCAGCACCTCTTCCTCCTCTCACGAGCGGCCTCCAGTGGCCCAGAGGCGTCGCTGCTTCTCGGTGGCGACCTTAGGGGCGAGTAGCCTTACGTCGGGCGTGTCCCTCTACAGGAGGAATATTCAAAAATAGTCAAAAAATAATGCGGGGACGATTGTTTGATTATTTTGGACTATTTCTGATCATTGTTTGCATATTTTTGGTTATCCAAAGTCCGGCTGTAGGAGGACA
This sequence comes from Prorocentrum cordatum, assembly GCA_963575745.1. NCBI lineage: Eukaryota > Dinophyceae > Prorocentrales > Prorocentraceae > Prorocentrum > Prorocentrum cordatum. The sequence goes on from CAUYUJ010000808.1 coordinate 58,965, forward strand.
CGCCCGACCTAAGAGTAGCCCGAGGGGAAGGCATGGATCATCAGCGCCCCTGGATACCCGTCGGTCGGAAGCAGTGGCTGGCGGCATGAAGTAGGAAGGCGGCGAAAGTAGCCTGGGCTTCCGCACGCCTCCTGAAGGGGAAGGAAGCGGGGAAACCACTCGACCATTGAAGTGGACTTGGATGTGGGCATCTCCAAAAATCCTACAGTGCGGGCGCGGCCGGAAGAAACCCACGTAAAAAACCCAACCTGAGAACCCGTGCGCGAGGTGCACCTGAGGGGAAACCCGGAGCACCCTGAACGCAGCAGCTCCTTCAACGGCTGCGGGAAGCCACCGCGCAGCGCGAGGAGCGAGGTAACCAAAGGTACCCTGATGAAAAACATTGTTTTTTGATGCGCGCCCCCACCAGTACTCTCAACGACCGGCGTGTACACGTATTGGGTTCCCGGTTATTGGTTCGGGGCCGATTTCGGTGGGTTCTGGGTTCCCGGGCTCCCGGGTTCCCGGTCGATCTCCCCAGCGAAAACCATCCACCTATTGGGGCTTCTCTCTGGTGTAATTGACTTCCGATGTTTTGCTCGGATGACTATGGGGGTGCTCTGTTCGTCGGTCTGCCGGGCGAACGAGAGACAGGCCCAGAATTGAGTCGGGCCTGTCCCCCTACAGGAGGATTTTCGACGAAAAGAACAAAAAATACCCAAAAAATACTCCAAAAAGGTCAAAAAATACTAAAACATGGTCCCCCGACTATTTTTGGACTATTGTTTGATAATGTTTGAGGTATGTTTTATTTTTCGCCGAAAATCCCCCTGTATGGGGGGACAGGCCCGACCTAAGCCCAAAGGCTGGAGCGTCGCCCAGACTACCCACAAAGGGCTTCTCGAGGCAGTCGGCCCCAGAAGACGGCCCAACAGGGCCCCCAAACAGAGGGCAGAACGTCCACCTCCATGATGCTCACCCCGACGCGCGGAGCCGTTCATTAAGGGGCCCCAGGACACACAAACAAATACACACGAATCAAAGTATGCCCCATATTCTCGCATGTTTTCTGGGTTCCTGTCTCCCCCCCACTTCCCATATTTTCCTACATGCTCCTGGTAGTCGACGATTAATTGTGTCTGTGTTTTTTTCCCCCTCCTGGGTTTAGTAAACGTGCCCAAGGAAGGAATCCAACAGGGATTGGGGGCTTTTCTCTGGTGTATTGTCCTCCCCCGGGGCCAGTCTCGGGTCGGGCGAAAGGGGGGGAATAGCAAAGGGGGGTTTTGAGAATCAGTTCACGTAGCTGGCGCCGGGAGCCGCCTCTGGCGCCTCCCGGCGCCAGAGGCGGCTATGTATCGAGGATTGGGCCCCTCGGTGAGGCCGAAACCAGCTGCATGTAGCAAATTTTGTAGCCCCCCCTTTCCCAATCCCCCCCTTTCGTCCGGCCCGACAGTTGAGCAGGGGCCGACCGTCCCAGTATTCCTATAGTGTTACCACGAAATGTTCTTAGAACCCAAACATGTTCTAAGAACAAAAGCACTGTCCTTAGAACATGAACCCGATGTGCTAAAACGCGACAGACTCCGCCAGAAATGTTCCAAGAACCTTTCGTAGAAACCACAAAAGGTTCTTAGAACATTGTTTGGTAACGGCCTGGGACGGAAACCGACGGACCTGGACCCGCAAAAATGACGGCCGCGACGCCCTCTCGCAAACCGAAGACGGCCAATTCCTTAATCGACGTGTCAGGGTAGGAGGTCTGTCCACCCCCCGAGAAACCCGCTGCATGCAGCAGATTTCGTAACCCCCCCCTCTCCCAGTCCCCCCCCTCTCGTCCGGCCCGGCCCCACCAGTCGCCCCCGTCGTCGCCGCCGACCCTCCGCGGCCGGCGCTCCTTGCGCGGCGGGCTCGGGCGCGGCGGGCTCGGGCGCCGCCGGGCTCGGCGCGGGCTCCTCTCCGGGTCTTCGGGGGCGCTGCAAGGGGGAGGGATTCGCAGGGGAGGGGGAGGAGGAGCAAGGAGGAGGAGGAGGAGGAGGAGGAGGAGGAGGAGCAAGGAGGAGGAGGAGGCAGAGGAGGTGGAGAGGAGGGAGGAGGAGAGGAGGAGGAGGAGGAGGAGGAGGAGGAGCAGGAGGAGCAGGAGGAGGAGGAGGAGGAGGAGGAGGAGGAGCAGCACGGCGGAGGAGGGAGAGGAGGAGCCAGGAGGAGGAGGAGGAGGACCACTCGAAACTCAAGACTCGCACGCGCTGTTGCAGTAAACCCTCCCTCAAAGATCCCTTGCTATAGGCCCCTACAAGGGCTTACTCCCAACCGTCGTGCGTTGGGATCTCGTTTTGAATAGGACACTGTGGTCACACACACACACACACACGCACACACCTTCCCGCCCAACTCCCACCACCTCTCCTCCCTCCTGCCTGCCAGCTACACTGCCTCCTGCCTCGCCGTCCTCCCTCGCCGTCCAGCCTGGGGGCTCCCTGGGCGCGGCGAACTGCGAAATCGTGGCCACTTTCGAAGGCTGCTGGAGGGTCCAGCGGAATGACGCGCTACGCAGATTCGGATTAGATCTCGCCATCCCTGGGGGGCTGCGAACTGCGAAGCTGGCGCCCGTTTCAGAGGCTGCTGGGGGGTCCAACGGAATAACGCACTACGCAGATTCAGATTGGACCTGACAGGCTGCGAACTGCGAAACCGCCGCCCCTTTCGACGGGTGCTGGGGGGTGCACCGGAGTGACGCGGTACGCTGATTATGATTAAACCTCACCATCCCTGCGCTGCGAATTGCTAGGCGTCGCCACTTTCGAAGGCGCGTGGGGGATCCAGCAGTGTGACACGCTACGCAGATTCAGACTAGGCCTCGCCATCCCTGAGGCAGTTGCGAACTACGACGCCGTCACATGTTCGACGCTTGCTGGGGGGTCCAGCTAACTGGCGCGCAACGCAAACTCTGACTAAACCTCGCCACCATTGGGGTGTTGCGAACAGCGACGCCGTCGCCACTTTTGAAGGCTGCTGGGTGGTCCAGCGAGATGATGCGATCCGCAGACTCAGAATTGGCCTCGCCATTCCTGGTTTTCGCCACTTTCGAAGGCTGGTGGGGGACCCAGCTGAATGGTGCGCTACGCAGATTCAGACTCGTCCTAGCCATCCTTGGGGAGCTGCGAATTGCGAAACCGTCGCCTGTTTCGAGGGCTGCTGGGGGGTCCAGCGAGGCGATGCGATGCGATACGCAGATTCTGTTTCGACCTTATTATCTCTGGGGGGCTGCGAACTGCGAAGCGGTCACAATTTTCGACGGTTGCCAAAATGTTCCGCGGAGTGACGCACTACGCCGATTCAGACTCGACCTCGCCATCCGTGGGGGGCTGCAGACTGCAAAGCGGTCACCACCATTTTCGACGGCTGCCGGGGGGTGTCCTCCTGAGTGACGCGGTACGCGAATGAAGACTAGACCTCGCCATCCCTGGGGGGGGCGAACTGCGAAACCGTCGCCACATTCGGCGGCTCCTGGTTTGTCCACCTGGGCGACGTGCAGCGCAAACTCAGATTAGACTTCGCCGTCTCTGGGGGGGACTGCGAACTGCGAAACTAACGCCACTTCCGAGGGTTGCTGAGGGTCAAGCGGAATGACGGGCTCCGCAAATCCAAACTGGACCTCAACATCCCTGGGGGACTGCGAACTGCGGAATTGTCGCCGGTTTCGAAGGCTGCTTGGGGGTCCAGCGAAGTGACGCGCCACGCAGATTCAGAAAAAACTCGCCGTCCTTGGGGGCCTCTGCGAACTGCGAACCTGCAGCCACTTTCGAAGGCTGCTGGGGGGTCCAGCACAGCGACGTTCTACGCGGATGCAGCTGACGCCTGGTTTCGTTTCCCGCGGGCCGCCTGAAGACCTGGCGGCGTGCCTGCGCGCGTCCAGCTGAGCTGCATGGAAGCGGACAATCTGGCGGGCGAGCTCGGCCTGGCTCGCTATGCACAGCTGGTCTTTTCGAGCGCCAGGGCAGCATGGCGCGGGCCACGCTGCGTGTCCAGCGCGCCACTGGGAAATCCTCATGTTGCTTCCTTCGTGTCGTCGTCCCCTTCTTCCTTTCACCTCCCTCCTTCCCTCCTTCTCCCCCTCCTCCTGCTCCTCCTCCTCCTCCTTCCTCCTTATCCTCTTCCTCCCTCACCTCCTCCTCCTCCTCCTTCCTCCCCTCCTCTCCTCTCCTCTTCCTCCTCCTCCTCCCTCACCTCCTCCTCCTTCCTCCTCTCGCCTCGCCTCCTCCCTCCTCCTCCTCCTCTCTCCTCCTCCACGGCCCCTCTTGGTCGTGTGCTTGCCCCTCGCTCCCAGCGCCCTTTTCTCTCCGGCCTGAAGCCTCATTCCTCGCCCCTTCTTCTTCCGCTGCTGTCCTTGAGAGGGCAGTTTCTAATACATATGATGTTTGAAGATATAGGATGTTAGTACATGATTCAGTTACGCATAAAGATGCATGAACCCCTCGTTGCTTATAGTACAAATCCCCTGCATTGTTTCATACATGATCCGCACGCGGGATAGGTATTAATAACGGCACTGTAAACCATGCAACGCGCGCGCTTCCCGAAATAGCTTGCACAACCCATGACAAACCCTGCGCTGCCATCAGCCATCCGGTCTGGACCAAGTCATGCTGCCACGTCATGAAGCTGGGCTCGGTATGCCGCAAGGAAACTGTCACTGGGGGAAGTGCCCCTTTGGAAAACAAACGTATGGAAATCTTGAACTGCGCCAAAGCACCACCCCTGGGACTTCAACGCCGCGAATCAACGATGTTGTTGCGTCCTGGCGATCCTGCATCGTGCCGGAGCACCGCTCCTGGGACCCCAACATCGCGAATCAACGTGACGGCTGCGCCCTGACAGTCCTACATCGTGCCAAAACTTGCTCTCCGGGGACGTCAACCACAAGAATTCTTCAAACGGCTGTAAACGCTGAAAACGATTGTGCGCGGCGCTAGGGCGAGAGTCACATCTTGAAAAGGAGCCGCCTCCATACATGAAACCCGTGCAAACGTTTAAAACGAATGCGCAGGGCGCCGAAGCGAAAGCCACATGTGGAAAGCGACCCGCCCTCCATACATGAAGCCCTTGCGAGCTTGTAAAAGGAATGTTCGCGGCGCTAAGGCCGAACCACATTTCGAAAAGAACCGCCCTCCGTTCGTGAAGCCCGTGCAAACTTTTGGAACGAATGCGCGCGGCGCTGAGGCGAGAGCCACGTGCTGAAACCCGTGCAAACTTTTGGAACGACTGCGCGCGGCGTCGGGGCGAGAGCCACATGGGGAAAACGGCCCGCCCTCTGCCCGCAAAGCCCGGTGATTGCCTACCAGGAGGGGGAGGAGGAGGGGGAGGAGGAGGAGGAGGAGGAGGAGGAGGAGGAGGAGGAGGAGGAGAAGGAGGAGGACGAGGAGGACGAGGACGAGGCATGCATGCGCGGTGGCCGGGCGAAGTCCACGCGTCGAGAGCGAGCCGCCCTCCGTCCACGAGGCCATTTTTCCGCAAACGGTTGGAGCGAACGCGCGCGGCCAGGGCGAGAGCCGCACTCCGAGAGAGCGGCCCGCCCCCCGCTCGCAGAGCGCTCGCAGCTGTCGAGCCCGCAAGGCCGCACGCGGTGAAGAGAGAACTCGGGCGAAAACGCCGGGCCCGCTCTGCCGATCGGGGCGCGACAGGGAGCAGTCACCTTCCGGGAAAACAAGTGGAGGAGGAGGAGGAGGAGGAGGAGCAGGGGGAGGCGGAGCAGGGAGGAGGAGGAGGAGGAGGAAGAGGAGGAGGAGCAAGGAGGGCAAGGACCAGGAGGAGGAGTGAGGAGGAGGAGAGGAGGAGGAGGACAAAGAAGGAGGAGGAGGAGGAGGAGGAGGAGGAGGAGCAGGAGCAGTGAGGAGGAGGAGGAGCAAGGAGCAGGAGGAGGAGGCTTCCTCGGAGGCCCCAAGGGCAGAGAAGTCGGCGCGGACGGCGCCGCAGCCGAACTCGAGGACGGGCCTACCGAAGCCGTCAGGCAAGAGGAGAGGGGAGGACAGGGACAAGGACATCCGCATGAGGGGGTAACGTCAGAACACCTACAGGGGTGATCTAGGCGCTATTGCCAAAATCCCCTGCGCTTGGTTGTGCTACGGCCCTGCTTTCTCACTGAGGCCAGCAGGGGGCATACCCCGGGGAAGGGAGGAAGAAGAGGAGGAGGGCGAGGAGGGCTGCAAAGGCGCCAAGTGTTCGGCACGTCCGTGCCCTCGCCGCAGCTGGCGCAGAGCCTGAGCGGCTCCTAGCCTGGGGCGGTGCTACAGATCAGGGGCGTCAAAGAGTGGGGCGTCCGAGAGGGAGGCGGCCACGAGAGGGGGGGGGGGGCGCTTCGTATTCGATCGTGGGCCCCTCCTTGCGGTCGTGGGTGGTCTTCGATGGTCTTCGGCGGTTTCTTGCTGCATTCGGCGCTCAACAAGGAGTCCGAGACCGAGCACCTGACAAGAGGGGGCGTCCAAGAGTCGCCGAGCGCCTTCCACTACTCGCAAAGTGCCTACTCGCAGACGTGCGAACAAGAACTTGTCTTCCTCTATGTAACGGATCGTGAATCCCCCGCGGCGGGTCCAGGCCATTTGCGAGTGGCTACTTTGCGAGTAGCGGAACGCGCTCGTCGAAAGAGGGGGGCTGGCAAATCATGGCCCCGAGCACGGGCGCGGCCCAGGGGGGCCAGTGGACGTGATGACATCAGAAGAGGTGGCCAGTGAGATCTGGGTGGGCATCCTGGCCCTGGCCACGATATGCCCCCACCCCCGGTCATCACCCCCGTCCCTTGGCCGCTCCTGGCCAGCGAAGCACCCAAGCCTCCAACGCCTCGAAGAGGAAGCAAAACGGAGACGTTGCCCCCCGTGCCCTGCACCCGGGGGCCGTCTTCGGGCTCTGGGACCGTCGACAGAACAGTTCCGGATGGAAGGCTGGCCCTGGGAGCGGGTCGTGACTTCCAGGGGCCCCGCAAGGAATTCGCCGGCCCAACGGGCCAGAGGCGTGCCAAGATCTCCGGTAACTACTTACCAATATTTCTAGTTCGCGCGCGCTCCAGGGCCGGCGGAATGAGCGAAGCGATTAAATGTAGGTCAAGACATCGGATGCCTGGGCCAAGACGGTCAGGGAGGGGATGGGGAGGCCGGGCCCGCGGGAACAACCGACAGGCACGGGCCGCAGAATCCGAGTGCACGGCCCACATAACATCTGAGCTACTACCCAAAGGAACACTGGGCGACGACCCACGGAAGCGAGCAGGACGAGGAGAAGGAGGAGAACGAGGAGAAGGACGACGACGACGACGACGACGACGACAACGACGCAACTGCCGGCGTAGTCATCCTTGTCCTCCTCCTCCTCCTCCTCGCTCTCTTGAAGGAGGGGCAGAGTAATCAATAGAGAGCAGGAGGAAGAGGAGGCGGAGAAGGGGAACGAGGAGGAGCACGGGGCGGAGAGCTTCGACAGTTCTTTCTCGCCCGAGCCTCTTGAAAAACTCGTAGAGCCACCTGGGAGCAATCTTCGGGCCCACTTGGAACCCTATCGATTATCTGTTCACCCAGTCCTCTCGGAAACGACCAGGTGGACAGAAAAAACTTGTTCACTCAAACCCCGAGGTCTGCGGGAGAAGGAAATAAAACCGACTATCGGCGCTTCGCGTACCTTGGCGGCGCGCACAAGGGGGTATGGGAAGGAGGGTACGAGCCGCCAACCCTACATCTCTCTATATATATAAGGCCCGCGCCTTCGAAGAATCAGGGGTGCTTCTAAGTAGCCTTCCACCCTCCCCCATACCCCACTTTGCGCGTGGCCGGTAATCCTGGAATAATGTTTACGCTTCGCTTTCTCCCCGCGAGCCCATCCAGCATCGAAGTTTTGCCTTCTGCCTTGAGAAAGTGCAGGAGCATGCAGTGAAAGAAAAAAGTGACGTCGTCACACCGAAGCTGTCGATCAGCCAGCACAAGACAAAAGACCCAGGGGTGAACCATGAAGTAATGCGGAGCCAGACAGAGGATCAAATCAAGTGAGGATGAATCGGGAATCTTTGAGATCTGGCGGTTCTGGAAGATGTCTCGGGCGCCACGGCCTTCTCAGAGCATTCTGGAACGCTCTGAGAGCGTTCCCGAACGCTCTGGAACGGATTTATGCTCGTCCTAGCCCCGTCCGATGAAGTCCCTGAAGACGAGCAGATTTGGCCTGGACTGTTCTCGGGAGCAAGGCGTCAACTGGCATCCAGCCAGAACTGCTGCAAGTTGTCTCCGGATGTCATGCGACACGCCGAAAAACACATTCAAAGCAAATAACGGCGAAGAACTCCCCGTATGTCATGTATGCATTCGCATATATCTGGGGGACACCATACACTTCACCCGCTCAATCGGACGCAATGCGGGGGAAGCGCCTAGTTCAGAGCAATCGCCCAGGGCGAAAAGGAGGCCACCGACGCCTCGTGGCTCTCGGGACACAACCTGGCCCTCCTGCTGCCGTTTGGGACGATCCGGGCACACCCGGAGAACTCTCGACGAGGCGCAGCTGCTGGAAAGCATCCCGCGGTGAGAAGACCTCCCAGACCCGTTGAAAACTTCCTCTACCACTATGACCGCTCTATCTCACCAATCTCTCATCTCTCCTCCTCGTCATCCAACCCTGGTCCTTGGATCACAACACCGCCCTGTCGCATCCCCAGACAGGTCCGTAGGGCAGGCCGGGCGTTCCGCCTGAGACTCCCTCGCCATTCTTGATCTCGGAGCTCGAAATGAGCAGCAGCTTCACGGATGGATGGCGGTTCCTCCTCCTCCTCCGCCTCCTCCGCCTCCTCCTCCTCCTCCTGCAGCTCCTCCTCCTCCTCCTCCTCCTCCTCCTCCTCCTCCTCCTCCTGGCTCGGAGGCCCTCCAGGTGCTGCTCGACGACTGGATGCCCCTTTGGTGCAAGGCCAGCCGGGACGATGAGCAGCACCCCGCCTTGTGGCCCGACGGGGACCCGCTTCCCGCGCTATCGTTAGTAGACTTGGACGCGGCGCTGGACAGGTATAAGGCGGGATGCGGACTCGGGTGGGATAGGCTCCATCCGAAGAAGCTCGCTCACCTGCCGCAGGCCTACCGTGAGCGGTTCCTGAGGATCCTGGAGGCGTGGGAGGCCCGCCCGTGCGACGCGAGGCTCTGGGAGCTGATCACGGTGTTCCTGGCCAAGGAGGACGGGGGCATGCGGCCGATCCACCTCAGCTGCCTGTGGATCCGCCTATGGTCCAGGCTGCGCCAGCCGCTCGTGAAACAGTGGGAGGACGACCTGAAGAACCCCGCCTTCTGGGGCTCGGAGGACAAGTCCTGCGATGCCGCCGGCCTCGTCTCCAACCTGCTGGCGAGCTTCGCGCGGCTCAAAAGGATGGCTGCTGGGGCAGGCGTGGTGGACCTGGCAAAGTTCTACGAGCACGTCAGCCACGCCGAGCTCGCGAAGGCGGCGGGCGAAACGGGGTTCCCCCAGAGGCTCCTCAAGCTCCTGTGCCTGAGCTACAGGTTCAGCCGCAGAGCCACCTGGGATGGAGCGATTTCGGATGGCATCCGGGCGAACGGGACCCTGACCGCGGGGTGCTCGTGCGCCACAGGAGTGTCCAAGCTGCTGCTCCACGTGCTCACGAAGCGGGTGCAGAAGTTGCACCCGGTGGTGCGCTGCCAGAACATCGTCGACGACGTCTTCGTGCAGGCGGTGGGCGGAGGAAAGCAGGTGAAGGAGCAGCTGCCGAACGCGACGCTCGACCTCGTGCGCGGGCTGGTCGAGAAGGGCCTGCCCGTCTCCTGGAAGAAGACCAAGTACCTCGCCAACACTGCGGACGTGGCTGCTGCCGTGGACGCGGCGCTGGGGGCAGAGGCGGCTGCAGCTGGGTCCCAGGGCGGCCAACGGAGCTCCGGGGCACGCAACTTGGGCTGCGACGCCACGGATGGCAGGTGGCGGAGGGTCCACGAGCAAGACGTGCGAATGCAACGATTTGCGCGCGTTTCCCTCCGAATGCAGGCCTTCCGCAGGGCAGGAGCTCAGGCAGCAGGGCTCCAGAGGGGGAGCCCTACGGCGACTGCACTATGGGGATCGGCGGTCACAGGCATAGCCGACGGCAAGCTGCACCAACTCAGAATCCTGGCGGCGAAGGCTGCTGGCAGGCTCCCAGCGGGGTGCAGCGTCGGCCTCAGGCTGAAAGCGCACCCACGCGCGGCCTCGCGGGACCCCTGGGTCTTGCACGCCGCCGAGCTTGCGCGCGCCTGGACCTCGACACTGGCGCGGGGGCTCGTCACGGAGGAGGTGATGAAGACGTGCTGGGAGGCCGCGAGCGGCATCCTGATGCGTGGGAGGCCCTGGAATCTGTGCCGCTGCCCAGCGGAGGCCTGCCGCCTTGGGCTGCGCAGGGCAGGGCTGGACATGCCGCGGTTCGATGCCCTCGAGATCCCAGGAGGTGAGGTCATTTGGTTGCGGGACTTCTCTCCAGGGGCTGCCAAGGAGATCGTTCGCCGACACGCGTGCCAGATGTCCGACGTGGTGGCGCTGGCCAGGCTGAGAGGGGCAGGCGCGTGGGCGACCCCGCTCAATTGGGCGCCATTGGCGAAGCTCCTCGGGCCGAAGGCGGTGGACAACTCCGAGTGGACGGTCGGCCATCAGCGGGCTCTTCGGAGCTTACTCGGAGGTTCCCATTGGCCGCAGGCCCGGCTGTGCGACGAGGGTAAGACGGACAGCGACCGATGCACTTTGTGCGGCGCGGAGCGGGGCACGCTCTGGCATCGCTGTTTCGCTTGCGACGGCCACGCGGTGCGCAGGAGGGACCGCTGCCCGCCAGAGCTGCTGGCCGCCGCGCGCGTGGTGCGCGAACGCGGAGAGGCGGCGGGTGAGCTGTTCGCCCGAGGTCTGCTGCCCTCCGCGCAGCAATGCTTCTCGAGGTCAGAGGCTCCAGAGGCCCACCACCTCGTGTGGCACGTGCGACCCGAGGGGGGTTCTCGGGTGACGTTTTCGTCGACGGCAGCGCCTTCGACGTGGAGGACGACTCCCTGAGGCGGGCAGGGTGGGCCATCGTGGCCTTCAACGACGACCGGGAGATCACGGGCGCGGCCTACGGCGTGGTGCCGCTGGCGCAGGCGCCGCTGCAGGAGGCGCGCGACGGCGAGGACTACGCGTTCAAGATGCTGTCGCAGCTCGGGCAGGGCCCTCTCAGGGCCCATTGCGACTGCAAGGGCACGGTGAAGTGCGCCCGCGACCGGGCCTTCGCCATGCGCGAGTCCAACGTGCGGCGGCACCTCTGGTCAGCGTGGTGGGCCGAGATGGGCGACCAGGAGGTCGAGGTCGTGAAGGTCAAGGCGCACCTCGGGGTGAACGCCATGACGAGCCACCTGGAGAGCTGGCGGCGCGCTGGGAACGCCGCGGCGGACCGCCTGGCGCGCCGCGGAGCCCGGCTGTGGGGCGTCCCCGAGGATGCGCGCCTCTTCGCCGCTGCGTGCAGGCGCCGAGCCAGGCAGCTGGCGCGATGGCTGGGGGACCTCCACGCGCACCTGCAGGGAACGGAAGTCAGAGATTCCGTGGGCCTGAGTGTCGGCGCAATGGACGACCAGGAGGAGCACGATGGTGGCCAGCACGACGCCGAGGGCGGCCCAGCGACCAGCAGACGGCCCCTACAATGTCACGGAGTTGGTGCGCCCGAGGCCCTTCAGTTGCCTCCAGGCGCACCGGGCGAGCAAGCCACAGGAGCCGGTGACAACGGCACGGAGGTGGACCACGTCCCTGCAGTGCCATGGAAGCTGAGGGGCCACAGCATTTTGGCCAGGCCTTGCGGCGACGAGGACGCGGTGCTCTTCTGCATGCAGTGCGGTGCCAACGCGCAGGTGCAGCGGAGAGGACGGGGCAGCCTTCTGGGTCCGTGCCGCGGCCCCGAGGCCGCCGGACTCGCAGAGGCGCGTCGGCGGCTGCGAGCCGGCCTACACCCGCACCCTCGGAGGCAGAGACAGCGGCTCGGGCAGCCGAGGGCTCTCACAGACGCCGAGCGGACGATCTGGCGACCAGTGCTGGCGCCCGGCGCAGGCGAGGAAGAGGAGCAGGAACCTGCAGTGAGACCGGGCTACGGGCTCAACTGGCGGCGTCTGCACATCTACGACGTCGCGCGGCTGCACGGCTTCCACAGCCCAGCGGAGGCGGTGGCTTGGGAGCGCGCAGCGGCGCAGTACAGCGACGGCTCCGAGTGCGAGGGCTGAGGCCGGCGTCCGGCGGCAGCCTGCGCGCCCGAGTGAAGGTGTTGCCGCAGGAGCCCTGAGCCGTTGAGGCCGCCAGGCCTCGGCGGCTGTGCGGAGCCGTCGCGGCGGCGCAGGTCTGCTGCTTGCCATCTCCCTACTAAACACCCACACCAGGCTCGCCTCCTCCATCCCATCCTCCTCTCCTCCTTCCTCCTCCTCCTACCGCCCCTCCTCCTCCCGCCTCCGCCTCCCCCCGCCGACTCCGCCACGCTCTCCTCTACACTCGTCCCTCCCTCCCTCCTCATCCTTCCTCCCGCCTTCCTTCTTTCCCGGCCTCGCCTCAGCGCACTCCTCCTCCGACCTCCTATCACCGCCTCCGCCTCTCATCCGACATGCTACTCCTCCGCCTGCTCCTTCATCACTTCCTTCGCCTCCTCTTACCTGGGCCTCCTCCTCTCCTCCTCCTCCCCTCCTGCCGTTCTTCCTCTGCGCTCCGCCCTCCTCCTCCGCCTCCGCTCCGCTCCTCCTCTTCTATCCTCCTCCTCGTCTCCGCCTCCGCCTCCGCCTCCGCCTCAGCCTCCGCTCCGCCTCCCCTCCGCCTACGCCTCCGTCTCCTCCGTCCTTTGCTCCTCCTCCGCCTCCTCCTCCTCCTCCGCCTCCTCCTCCTCCTCCGCCTCCTCCTGACAGGTCCGAAAATTAAAAATTTACCCCCAGAATGCTCAAACATGAACAAAAATGATCAAACAATCGTCGCCGTACTAGCTTTTGACTATTTTGAATTTTCCTCCTGTAGAGGGACAGGCTCGATTTAAAGCAATAACGATGCCTCGCTTCCCTGGGCACGCGGGCAGTCACGACGCAAGACCCGCACACGTTGCACGCGCGCAGTGCACCGTCAGGGCTGCCTCTCGCCAGAGGCGGATCCACTCGCACTCTTCGGACCTGTCATTGCACCGGCCTTGCAGACGTGCTGCAGCGGATTTCTGCGTGGATTTCTGCCCGAAGCGGCGAGCGAAAAACAAAGTGAGTTCCGCGTGGATTATTTTTGGTCTTCATTCCTGGCCAGCAGAAATCCGCGCGAAATTCACCTCAAAATCCGGAACGAAATTCTCCGGGACACCCCGGGCCCACCCTGTCGTTTTCCGAACGAAGTCCGCTCTGTCGCTCTGCGATGCTGGCGCCAAACAACGCATGAAAGAAGGGAATCTCTGCATGCCCCGCCCAAGTGCGTGTGGCTTTTGTCCCCGGTCCTCGGTCGCCTCCAGCATCCTGCGCAGGGCGGAGCCCGGTCGAGGCGGGTGGCAGCAAGCTTGCTTGGGCTAAAGATGCTGCGCGCCGTGATCAAGAAGAAGAACTAGAGGAAGAAGAAGAGGAAGAAGAAGAGAAAGGAAAACATCCGCCAGCCATGTCTGCGTGCGTGAGGTGGAGTCCTGGGGGTGGTCCTCCCGGGATGGTGCCAGTAGACGCTGCTCTGCTCGACGCGCACCAGCCCGAGGCGAATCGACCCAGGAAGCCACGTGCCTGTGATCTCTTGCCCGCCGGGGGGGAGTCTCGGGAAGGTGGGGCCGGGGAGGAGGAGGAGGAGGAGGAGGAGGCGGAGGAGGAGAAGGAGGAACTCCAGGCGATCCTGAATCCGGTTTGGCCGTCTCTGGCACCTCACCGTCTTCTTCTCCTCTTCCCCCTCCTCCTCCTCCCCCTCCTCCTCCCCCTCCTCCTCCTCCTCCTCCTCCTCCTCCTCCTCCTCCTCCTCCTCCTCCTGCGGGGCGTCTCGGAGGCCCCTGGGGGGGCAGAGGCCAAGGTCGGCGGGATCCCTTCCGTTGGCTTTGTGCTCTCTGGGCATACAGCGGAGGCCAGTCCGCAAGAAGCCTTCCACAAGAGGCCCAACCCTGCAGCCCTGAGACCCCAGGACGTCCATGGATGTTTGGCGTGGGGACGTCGCGCTCTCCGTCGCAGAACCGTCGAAACCCCCAAGAAACAGGGCACCCTGGAGGCAAGCAGGGTGCTTCTTGACGTGGGCACCACTGTAGCCGCCGTCTCGGTCGCAAGAGCGTCACAGTCCAAGAGGCACCGAAGACTGGCCCAAGATGCCCCTGTGAGGGGCCCCCCAAGAGGCCCCCGAGACGGCCCGAAGGAGCCCCCAACTCTGAAACACGACCAAGTCGAGTGACAGGACGGGCACAATGCCACTACGGGGAGGCTGGTAACACTGAGGGCTAGAATATCTGCGGACAGAGCGGCTATAGAGTAGAGAAACTCGCGGTCGCGCGGGGTGGGCCTGAGTCAAACTAACACAGAGGAAATCCTTGCCTGACGTCAAAAACACAGAGACGTGTTGGTAGCCCCAAATCCCCCAATCGGCCCAAAGATTCTCGCCCTCGCATTGATGCCGCCACTGGCCCTTGCTATCGTCTCCCCTTCCGCCTTTTGCGCCGAAGTCTGATGTTCTCTTCTCAGAGTCGGCGGAACTGCCCGTAAGGCCGCTGTCACATGTAATTCATGGATGGGGAGGGCGCGAATCGGGTGGAGGAGGGAGAAAAGAGGAGGGAGAAACGAGGCGGGAGCAAGCAGGAGAGAGAGGAAGGGGTGGCGAATTGGAGGCGGACGTTGAAACCAGCAGCGGAGGTGGCCCTCCAGACCCTCCTCCCCCTCCAAGTGTACCACCATGCCACCCCCTTCCCACAACGCCCTTCGTATCATGCTTCCCTTAGGTTGGGCATGTCTCCCCACAGGCGGATGTTGGACGAAAACTTTCAAAATACCCTAGACATATTCGAAAATGAATGAGAACATACTATATTTATATATAATTCGATGTTCTTATATATATATGTATATACATGTATGTGTGTGTGTGTTTTGTTGATTTCTTTTGTTCTTATACATAACGTCCCCAATACAATCTTGTACTATGTTTGAATACTCCTCAAGTAGAGGGGCAGGCCCGACTCGATGCTTCCCCCCCTCCCCCATGTCCGTGCTCTCCCCCAGGGCCCCCCCCGTTCCTACTGAGAACGGCCAAGAGAGGCATCGACTGCGAAGCCCACATCAATCCTCGCCGTGCTGGCCCAGCAGCCAAGGCCGTGGCTCCTGCACGGGGGTCGCATCTCGATCCAGATCTACCCACGATTAGATCAACGCGATGACGCATCTCAGCTACATGCGCTTTGAAGACAGAAGCATGTCCACACCGCGCCACACTCACCGAGGCGGGTGCCCGCCGGCTCCAGCGAGCGGGTGCTGCAGAGCATCCCCGCTCCGAACTGCCCGTGCTTCCATGACGCTACAGCTCCAGGGGAGCGAACGGTGACAAAACATAAAAGCTCGGAGGTCCGCGCGGACTTCCTGGATCCGCGCTGGACCCCCCTCCCGACGCGCGGAGCGGGCCTCTGGCGCCGATCCGAGAACTCCGCGCGGACCTCCGAGTGTCAGGGGCACGAGCCGGAGCGCGCCCGGAGCGGAGAAACGGAGGCGCCGCCTTGGGCCCTCCGCCGCCGAGCCGAGAGACATCCGCGCGGACCTCGGAGTTACCATGTCCATGCCGCTGCTCGTGCCCCTAATGAAGGGGAACTGGGACACACAAATAAAAAGATTCCCCATATTTTCCCATATTTTTGGGGTTTCTGTCTTCCCCCCCACTTCCCATATTTTCCCATATTTTCCTGGGTATCGACGGTTAATTGTGTCTGTGTGTTTTTTCCAATCCTGACCTAAGCGCGTCTCTGCGCACGCGCGCGCTCGCCCGGAGGGCACCTTTGCCGCGTGGTCCGACACGTCGTCGGGCGTGTTCCAGAAGACGACCAGCCCGTCGCCCTGCGGCGGCGGGGGCGAGGCTGTGTGTGCTGGACGCCCGAGGCTCTCGCGTGAGAGTGGAGCCCCATGGGTGCCTCGGATCGCGCACCCGTTGCCAGCTCGCCTGGTCTCAGGTCGGGCATGTCCCTCTGCAGAAGGAATATTCAAAAACAGTTCAACAACAGTCTGGGGACGATGTTTCGATTATGGTTGGTTATGTTTGTAGGTGTTGGCTATCATTTAGCTTTCTTCCAAAATCCGCCTGTACGAGGACAGGCCCGACCTGAGCCTAGTCACCGGATTAATAGATTGTTCAGGACATGATGCTCTGCAATCTCAAAGGTGGCCCCCCAATGCCCGATGTCCAGGACCCCCCAGATTTGTTAACTGACTGCTTCTCTGGGCATTCGCTGCCAAGAAAAATTGAGCATGGCCTCCATTCCTTCTGTTCGCGTCGCTTTGAATGCTAGTATGAGCACGACAGGTCGAGCAGGGACGAACACGTTGACACACCAGCATGCTGATACAAAGCCATGGCCTCCATTCCTTCTCTCCCTGTCTTTATCTCCTCGTCGTTATTTTTTGTTTGTTCTCTCTCTCTCTCTCTCTCCCCTCTCTATGTGTACATACATAGGATAGTCATACAGATCTACACAATGCTGTCTCTCTCTCTCTCTCCCTCACTCCCTCTCTCTCTCTTTTTCTCTGCTGCGTCCCTCCCCATCGGACATCCAAGAACCCGCCGCCACCGGGAGACCAGCAATGCCGTCGGGCCAACGGCGGCTCGGATGCCCTGGTCAGACAGACGGGGCAAGCCGGCCCACGCGGCCGTTATGCAGCTGTGATCTCGTGCGCACCCGCCGGAGGCCGCTCCGGGGGGTGGGGGGTGGGATCGCTATAGACACTGCAGCGGGGGGGGGGGGGGGGGGGCAAACTCGGTCCAAGGGCGGCCCAAGAGCGTGGCAAGAGCAGAACAGCACAGCGGGCGAAGCGCGCAATACAACGGGGCGCCCCCCCATCGGGGGCGCCCTTCAGAGAGCTGCAGGAACCCAGATTGGCACTATACCACTCCGCTGCGCGCCGCGGGGGGGGGGCGGCGGTCTCGAACTCGGAACGAATCCGCCACAGTGGAGTGCCCCAGGCTTCATGCTGCACTGAAGGGTAGACGACGTGCTGCTTCTGCAGCGAGAACCGTAAGTATTTAAGGGCTCGGAGCAGTCGCGTCACAGGTCCTCCTGGGGTTTTCTGTGCTCGCTCCAGTGAGTTCTGAGGTGTTTCCTGCGCCTCCTGTGGACGCTGTGCTCCCCAAAGCGACCTCTCGAACCCTCTCAATGAGGCCCATGAATCCAAGAGGGCCCCGAGTCGCCGAACGATCGTTCCAAAGCGCCCAAGACGGCCTCAAGATGGCCCAAGAGGCCTCCAAGACGCCACAATAGGCTTCCAAGAGGCTTCCAGAGGCCTGAAAACTGCCTCCAAGAGGCCCCCGAGAGGCCCCCCACGAGATCCCAACTAACATTCAATTGGCTTCATACCCACAACACAGGCACGGTGGCGGGATGGGCCGAAAGCCGTTGGATCTGCCGCCCCCTGTCGATTCATCGCAGGGGTGCCTGGCGTGCTAGATCCCTTCGGTTTTTGGGGTTCTTTTTCCCTCGGAAGGACAACCGAACGACATCACATGGACGCAAACAGCCCAAGACACCGATGCATGGACAGCGCTCGAGCAACACTTCACCGACCTCACGTCGACCAGCACCCTGGACTCAGACCAATGACGTAATCTCGCCCAACCCGCGCCGACACCGACACCAAGGACTTTCTTTTCCTCCTCCTCCTCCTCTCCTCCTAACTTTTTACATGTCTCGCCTTGCATGAATCCAGACACCTCAGATCCTAGAGGCCATGGCCTCACCCACCTGGTCTGCTCTAGGCCCGGACGCTGTCCGCAACGGTGGTCCCCCTGGGACTTCGGCCCGTCCCGCCGGCCACCCGGAAAGATCTTCCAGATTGCCCAGAGGTGGTTGCCAAGGGTTTGGCCTGCTCCAGACGGCTCCAAGACGGCCCAAGATGGCCTCCAAGACGCCTCCAAGACGGCCAACATGGCCTCCAAGACGGCTCAGATGGCCCCAAGATGCCTCCAAGATGGCCCAAGCTGCCTCCAAGACGGCCTAAGATAGCCTCAAGATGGTTCAAGACGGCCCAAGAGGCCCCCGAGAGCCCCCCAAGATGCCTCCAAGAGGTCCTCAAGGAGAGCCCGAAGAGGCCAACAACATTGGTTGTCCTTCTGTGTGTTGAAGGGTTTTTTGGCATTTGCGTCTATTCGGCCTTCCAAAGACCTCAAGACGGCCCAAGAGGCCCCCAAGATCGCCCCAAAATCGCTCACGAGGCCTCCAAGATGGCCCCATGACGGCCCAAGAAGCCTCCAAGAAGGCCCCAAGAGGGCCCCAAGACGGCCCAAGAGGCCTCCAAGACGCCCAAGATGGCCTCCAAGATGGACCCGAAGCGCCCAAGAGGGCCCCAAGTCGGTTCAGAGAGGCCCCCACGACGTCTCCCGACGGCGTCAGACGGGCCAGGAAAGCTATTAAGACGGCCAAAGAAGCTCCCGAGAAGCCCCAAGAGGCCCTCAAGAGGCCCCAAGAGAGCCTAAGATAGCCCCAACATGGTCTCCAAGACGGTCCCAAGATGGCCCAATCGAGCCCAAGAGTGCCTCAAGAGGCTCCGAAGAGGCATCCTCCCCGTTCTCCTTTTTCCTCCTTCTCCTCCTCATCCCCTTCCTCCCCCCAGCTCCCCAAAACCTTTCCAAACCGACTCGGGGAACACATGGTCCGATAGCTTGGCCAAGCTCTAGCCCAGCTGTCGGACACATAGGCGCTTCCACAAGGGCAGGGGGCGGCGGTGATTCGCCGTAGGCGACTTCGATAATTCATCTGGCTTAATTGCGTATCCCGTATCACGCTTGGTCGTATCATTGCGTGCGGTCCTCGCTTGTTCGTTTGAACCATCGGGCCATCTGGGAGCCTCGTGGAGTGATGTTGAAACTGCCTTGGAGCCTCTGAGGGCCATCTAAGGACGACTCCTCCCCCCAGAAGAATGCCCGTATAAAATGTTCTGCCATCGGGGGCGCCTGTTCCGGGGCGGCCAGGAAGTTCACCTAGCCAAGGTGGAGGGTGGGGATATAAAAAACACCTACCCTATGACGGTTGCCCAAAGAGGAGTCACACAACGGGCCAGGAACGCTGCCCAGATGGCCCAAAATGACCCAACAGTCTCGAAGAAAACCACATGAGGCGCCTGAGAAGGCCTCAGAGGCTTCCGGGATGCCCTCCAAGCGACCACGAGTGGCCCAAACCAATAGTTGTCCTTGTCCGTTGCTTCCTACATGTCGCCCCTCCTCGTCCCAAGAGGCCGCAAGAGGCGCCAAGATGTCCCTTAGACTTCGCCAAAGCGGCACTCCCGAGGCCCCAAACGAACCCAAGACGGCTCCCAAACCGTCCAATATCACCCAGAAACGGCTTCAAGACAGCACAAGACCAGCCCACGGCGGCCCCCAGATGCTCTCTCGACGCCAGGGAAATCCTCCAAAACTGCACCACGCCTTCCCAGCCTGCCACAAGATCTTCCAAGACGGCATCAAGACGCCATCAAAAACTCCCACGAGGTCCAAGGAAGCCCCCGAGGAGGAACCCAGCAAGCTCCCGGGAGGCCCGAATCCCCGATGCCACATCAAGTCACTGCTTCCTGGGCAAATGGCGGGCCACAGGGAAGGAAGGCACCTTACCGCACGTCACGGCCCCCTCTCCACGGGGGAACCGAGCTGAGTCATGTGACGGCTCCGACGACCAGAGTGAGAGAGGTCTCACATGTTGTGGCTGTCGGGGCCCTCTGAAGGCACCCATGACACTATCAGGGCCTGCTTGAGCCTGCGGAAGAGCTTGACACAGGTGACTGCACTCGGGCACACAGGGACGAGATGCACCACGGTTTCAGGGCCACCACGCAGAACGCTGCGCTGCCACGGTGGTGGAACCTGCCGCAGGCGCCTCGGTACCCCTTGTTGGGGAAACCCAAAAAGAAATACCGATACCGCTACTCCCGGGACCTCTCCCCCCGGGTGCGTTCTGGCCAGAATCTCGAGGCGAACCCAGCGGTGGCAACGAGGGCCTCCGAGGCCCACAATGACGAAAACGAGGAAAGGGTACAGTAGAGGCTCGACCACAAAACAACTTCCACAAGAAACCCACCCCTGAGACCCCAGGACGTCCATTGATATTTGGTGTGGGAACGTCATGCTGACCAAAGCAAAACCATCGAAACCCAAGAAACCCAGCGCACCCTGGAAGCAAGCAGGGTGTTTCTCAGAATGGGTCTCCACTGTACCGGTATGGGTACTTCTTCCTCCTCCGACTTGCCGTCTTCGCAGTCAGCGTCTCGATCGCCACCACCATCCTCGTTTTAGACGCCCGAAATGGGTACGGAAAAAATGGGCACAATGCCCAGCAACAAATGTTGCCCAAAACCGACAGCGGCCGCTGTTGGGCAGGCGGCTTTTGTCTTCAGAGAACAACACGCGCGGCGGCCCGAACAGCGAGTCCTGTTCAAAATGAACAGGAACTGGGCACTGCACCCGTTCTTTCCGTACCGAGTTCGATCGTCACGACTCGCTTGAGCCCCGTCGGTCGCGCCGTCGCCCCCATTCGCTTACAGCTGCCGTCTCTCTGCCGCGGAGGCCACAAAGACCTCCCCAGGTCCACCGAGAGGACGCCACTGCGCTCGTAAGAGTGGCGTCGGGGAAAGCATCTGGTCGGCCTTCCTGGGACTTGAGGTAAGGTCGGCGGCGAACCCGGGGGGGTAGCGGGAGGGGGCGGGCCTTCTCAGAAGTTTCGGAAGTCCCCTGGCCTTCTGGGAAGTTCTGTGAGCCGTCCCCCAAGACACCAAAAGCATCTCCAAGGCGCGAGGGGCTTCTGAGCATTCCCGCCGCCTTCTGAGAAGGCCTTCTCCTCCTCGTTTCTCCCCTCGCTCGCCGCCGAGATCGGGGGGGACCGGCAGAGGGGAGGAAACGTCGACCTGGAATGGCGATGCATCGCCGATGGATCGGCCACAGGTCCCCGACAGTGAATCAGCTCGTTCGTGGGCGGGGTGGAGCCATCGGGCCCCCATCGACGATCAAAATAGGCGATAGGGGGGCCGATGCATCCCCCCCCCCATGCCTGTGCCTGTGCCCCCGCATCGCTGCCCCGAGGACTTCCACTCCGCGGGCCTCCTCGGAACCCCCCCGAGCGATCCTGGAGACACCCACAAGCTCTCCATGACCGCGATGAGTGGCATCAGGGCCAGGGCTGGAGCAGGGGACACTGGGGTCGACGGGTCCGGACACTCTTGCGCCCAGCGGCGGCCCTGGCGAGAGGGGGCCACGTGCGAGCCCAACCCCTGTACCCCCCACGATCTCCGAGGGGGGGCGGGGGGGTTCTCTTCGCTCGGGAGCTCCCGAGCGAAGCGAACCCCACCCTCCCCCTCAGAAATCGTGGGGGGCGGGGGTAGGGCTCGCATGTGGCCCCCTGGGCGACACGCTGTGCCCTCCAAGCCGATGGCATGTCGCTCCGCTCCGCGGGACGGGACGCTCGACCAGGACGTGGCTAGCGAGTCGCGCCGAAGCGCGGTGGGCCAGAACTGGCGGCGAAACATGCTGAGCCAGAGCTCCCGATTCCCGGACGTAGGGTCAGGTCGGGCACGCCCCCCTACAGAGGGATTTTGAAACCAAATTCCCAAATACGGACAACAAATATTCCAAAATGATCCAAAAATGCTCAAAAAATCGTCCCCGTACTATCTATTAACCATTTTTGAATAGTCCCCCTGTAGAGGGACAGGCCCGACTCAATCGTAGGATTACATGCAGGGTCGGACTCTCAGATGCGGCCGAGAGGGGGGCGTCCAAGAGGAAAGTGCGCAGATCATGGCCGGCGGCATGTGAGCGGCCCAAGGGGGGGCTCATCGTCACATCATCATCATCATCATCATCATCATCATCATCATCATCATCATCATCATCATCATCATCATCATCATCATCATCATCATCATCATCATCATCATCATCATACTCATCATCATCATCATACTCATCATCATCCGCATCCTCATCCTCATCATCACCACCACTATCACCACCACCACCATCATCATCATCAGCAGCAGCAGTATCAGCATCAGCATCAGCATCAGCATCAACATCGGCAGCACCACCACCACCATCATCAGCATCAGCATCAGCATCAGCATCAGCATCAGCAGCATCATCATCAGCATCATCATCCTCATCGTCATCATCATCATCATCATCATCATCATCATCATCACCAGCACCATCACCATCACCATCACCATCACCATCATCAGCATCATCATCATCATCATCGTCATCGTCATCGTCATCATCATCATCAGAATCACCATCACCATCATAATCATCATCATCATCAGCAGCAGCATCATCATCGTCGTCGTCACCATCGTCGTCGTCATCATCACCCGCCACCACTACCATCAAAATTATCATCATCAGCAGCAACAGCAGAATAATCATCATCAGCAGCAGCATCATCATCAGCATCATCATCATTAAGAGCATCATCGTCATCATCATAATCACCATCACCATCATCATCATCATTTTCATCATCATCATCATCAGAATCAGAATCGTCATCACCATCATCAGCATCATCGTCATCATCCTCATCCTCAGCCCCAGCCCCATCATCCTCCTCATCCTCATCCTCATCCTCATCATCCTCATCCTCCTCCCAATCATCATCCTCATCATCATCACCACTATCACCACCACCACCATCATCACCACCATCATCACCATCATCATCATCAGCATCATCAATATCATCATCATCAGCAGCAGCAGCAGCATCATCATCATCATCTTCATCCTCCATCCTCTTCGGGAGGTCTCCAGCGGCCTCCCGAGCACTGGAGGTCGGAAGAGAGCTCTGCAGGCCTCCGAAGCCCCCAGAAGCCCAAAAAGGACCGACGGCATTGAGAAGCGTTGATCCTCCTCCTCCTCCTCCTCCCTCCTCCTCCTCCTCCTCCTCCTCCTCCTCCTCCTCCTCCTCCTCCTCCTCCTCCCTCTCCCTTCCCTCCCTCCTTCCTCCCTCCTCCCTCTCTCCTCCTCCCCCTCCTCCCTCCTCCTCATCCTTCTCCTCCTCCCAAACACCGCCGCTCGCCCGCGCGCGCGAGGCGGGGCTGCGGGCCCCCGCTCCGCCGACAACGGCACCTTGCGGCGGCGGGGAGCGCTCGCGGCGGCGGCGTCGGGCGACGGCCGACGTCGGCGACGGCCAGCGTCGGCGGCGGCCGCCGTCTTCGATGGCCGCGACGGCCGCAGTCGGCCTTGACTGGACAGGACGCGCGAGCGGATACAAGGGAGACGAGAAAAACGAGGACGGGGAGGGAGAACAGGAAGAGCAAGAGGAAAGGCCACATGTGGTCCAAATGGAGGAGAGGCTGGTCTCAACGTCGCCGCCCAAGGCTCCCATGAACAGACATCGAACCTCTCCCCCCTCCCTCCTCGCGTTCGCCGCGAGGCCCGCACATCAGCAGGAGGGAGGTGACATGAGTACAGTCGGCCTTGATCGGACGGGGCGCGCGAGAGGACACAAGACCGTTCCGAGGGCCACATTGCCATAGGAATGTAGGAGGCATGGGTCGCGAAACACAGGACACAAGGGCACCCTTGAGATGGCAGGGTCGACCTACTGATCAGGGCCGACTGTAGTTGGGAGGTGAGGGTGAGGAAAATCCACTCGAATCGCCTCCGGCAGGCTCGACTGCTCTTCTGCCTCGCCTGTGAGGCCCAGGCCCCACTGCATCCCACGGTTGCAGCTTGACAGCAATCGGCCTGCTCGAAGCGGATCCTCCCCCCACCGGGGGAACCAGCAGATGCCAATGCCTCTCGACATGGGGAGTTCGGAGCAGAGTCTCGAGGCGGATCCAGCCATGGCGACGAGAACCTCCCAGGAAGCCCAAAGGGGAGGAATCGTGGAATCGTGGACGCACTGCCCCAGGTCAGGACAAAGACCTGGGTCCTGCGCGCTGACCCGGGTAGGATCCTGCAAGATCCGGCGCTCTGGCTGACCCGCGTTTGCACTGACCCCTCGTCGTCACTTGACCCCCGACGAGAGCGAGGCAAGGGCAGCGGAATCGGTACCCGTCGATCGGAAGTAGGAAGGCGTTGGGAGTAGATTGGGCCTCCGCCCGCCCCCTGAAGAGGAAGGAAGAGGGCAAACCGATCGACCCTGAAAGTAGGAAGGCGCCAAAGCAAATTGGGATCTGGGGATCCAAAATACCTACGTTCGACGACCGGCGTGAACGTCTGCCGCCTCTGACCCCCCCCCCATGGCGTCCGCTGGAGGGTCCGCGCAGACGGGGACCGCGGTGCCGGGAAGGACCGAGCGGGACCGCGCGCCTCGAGCTGAGCAGGCCTGGAGGCTGGTCTCACCAAGAAGCCAGCGAGTACCCGTCGGTCAGAGGAAGTGAGCGACGATCAAAGAAGGGTCTTACGCGAGATGGCATAGCGACCTTACGCGGTGACTTGCGCGGGCCGCCAGCGCGGCACGCTCTATTGGAGACGAGGGCGCTCACGCGCGAGCTTACGCGGGCAGCTAACGCACCAATGTCGGCGAAGACGGCCTTCTTTTTTGTTGCGTCGCGCAAGTGAGTAGAAGCACGATGTGGGAAGGCGTTGAAAACAGATGGGGCATCCGCCCGCCCCCCGAGGAGGAGGGAAGTGGGACAGCCGCTCGACCCTTGAGGCAGGAAGGCGCCTCGAAGATGTGGGATCTGGGCATCCGAAATTACAGTTAAGTCGGGCCTGTCCCCCTACAGGGGGATTTTGGACGAAACATAAAAAATACTCAAAGAATACTCAAAACATGCCCCAAAATCCGCCGGCCCCCTTGTGGGGCCACCAGGCTGCGAGGCACGGGTTCGCAGTTTCCAGTACCAGTTGTAGCTTGTAGTTTCCAGTGTTCCAGTTCTGCTTCTTGCTGGTTACTGTAACGAGTTGATTGACCGCGCGAGGGGGGGGAGGCCCAAACGGGATTTTTAGCACCCCCTGGGCGCGTTGTCTGAATTGCTGGGGGGGCTCGAAATCGACACCCCTCACGCAGATCCGCGGGGTCAGGGTCCAAAAACACTTAGGATTTGCCACATTTCTGAAATTCGGTCCCACCCCTCACGCAGATCCGCGGGGTCAGGGTCCAAAAACACAAGGGATTTGCCACATTTCTGAAATTCGGTGCCACCCCTCACGCAGATCCGCGGGGTCAGGGTCCAAAAACACAGGATTTGCCACATTTCTGAAATTCGATGCCACCCCTCACGCAGATCCGCGGGGTCAGGGTCCAAAAACACACGGGATTTGCCACATTTCTGAAATTCGGTGCCACCCCTCACGCAGATCCGCGGGGTCAGGGTCCAAAAACACAGGGGATTTGCCACATTTCTGAAATTCGGTGCCACCCCTCACGCAGATCCGCGGGGTCAGGGTCCAAAAACACATGGGATTTGCCACATTTCTGAAATTCGGTGCCACCCCTCACGCAGATCCGCGGGGTCAGGGTCCAAAAACACAGGGGATTTGCCACATTTCTGAAATTCGGTGCCACCCCTCACGCACATCCATCGCAAGGCGTGGTAACCCAAACTGCGAGTACTCCCTCGGCCCTTTAATCCCAAGGTGTGGTAACCAAGCTCGTAAACCATACACGTCTTACCAATCGCCCTGTGTGGTAACCCCTCTTGTGATCAGTTGGTTTTGCCGATTGCGAATCGGCCTCGCATGAAGTTCCGATACTGCTGCACGACAGCGCCAAAGCCTCATGACTTAGCTCTTCCATGGCCCATTCTCCGAGAGAGGGGGCCGGCGGCAGGGGGCGAAGCCCTTACGGATATTCAAAAAATAGTCACCAGACTATTGTTTGACTATTTTTGAATATTCCCCCTGTAGAGGGACAGGCCCGACTTAAAATTACAGACTTTCCACGACGGGCGCGTAAACTCCGAGACCGCAAGCTTATACCCCCGCCCGCCACAGCTGGGGCGCATCAACTCTCCAGCCGCCCCGGGACGGGCGACCCGACGGCGGCAGCGTTGCCCGGGCAGCGCCTGCACTTCGGGGGTCCTCACTTCCGTTCTGAGGCGACCGAGCTCAGCTCGACCCTCTCTCGCACCAGTTGCTGGCTTGGGCGGCGGGGGGCGCGCGCGGCGCGGCCCTGCTGCGCCTCAGAGAATAGTGGGGCCGGGCACCGCCCAGGCAGGCCGCGGCGGCCGAGCCACCCTGCTGACGGCCCCCCGAGGCCCGGCGAGGGCCCCCGGCGGCCGAAGGCCGTCGAAGGCCACCCGCTCCAGTCTTTGCCGGAGCGTCGGACCTCTGGGCCGCACCACTTGCTTGCCCGTGCAGCGGGGAACCTCCGAAAAAGGAGGGGGCCGGGCACCGCCGAGGAAGGCCGCGGCGGCCATGGCCGGGTCGGCCTCGCAGCGGGGGGGGGGGCGTCTTGGGCAGAGGGCAGAAGAGCCCAGGATCCTCCTCCTCGTGCTCCTCCTCCTCCCCCTCCTCCTCCTCCTCCTCCTCCAAACTCCTCCTCCTCCTCCTCCTCCTCCTCCTCCTCCTCCTCCTCAACCTCCTCCTCCTCCTCCTCCTCCTCCTCCTTCTCCCCCTCCTCGTCCAACAGGTCTCGGCTTTGGCGGAGCGCTTGAAAGCATCGGAGCAGCCAGCCTCAGCCAGCATGGTCCGCCTCGTTGCTTGTGGAGACTATTGGGCCGATCCCAGGAGATTCGAGGCAGGTTGCCGTACTGACGATCTGTACCAGCAATGCTAGAGATCCCCAGACACCAGTGTGCACAGTTGCTGGAGGTGCCCAGCTAATCATTTTTCTCCCGAGTGGGCGTTGTCTGTGGGCGTTGAGCCCCCCAGCGCCCCTGTGGTCGAGGCAAGCCACTTGGCACACCAGATTTGAGGAGTGTGAGCAGGCCCCCATATTTGGGCTGCGTGGTCTAATTCCCCTCTCTTGGCTTGAGCTTCTTACCCCTCCTGAGTCCCGTGAGCTCGAATGGCTTCGCGTTGAGGAGTGGCCCTTGCCAGGAGGAGTCTATGCTACTGATGGCTCGGGAGGCCGCCACCACAAGCAGCCTATGTTGCGGCGTGTTGCCTTGGGGTTTTATCCGCTTTGACTCCGCTACCCAGCTAGCTTGGGACTCGGGGTGCACGGGGCTGGTGGACAGCCCGAAGCAAACGGTTCCGCGCACCGAGTTGTTGGCTCTGGTTGAAGCGCTTAGGGCTGTCCGTCAAGATGCTGACCTCGCATTTCTCTCGGACCTTGCGAGCCATGCGAGGGCACAGGTTCGGGGGAGACACCACTGCGTGAGGCTCGAGAATGCCGACCTGTGGTATGAGTTGTGGTCTCTCGCTGATGCGAAGTCTGCCCAGCTCGTCCTCATCCATGTCCCTCCCATCTTGCCGAGGATGAGACTAAGCTAATAGCCAACGAAGGATCCCGTCCGAACGCTCAAACCTGCCAAGGTCCCGAGGCTCCAGAGGAGGACGGCCCTTTTGCAGCGTGAACTGGATGTTTCCTCCCATCCCTGAAGACCCTTCCCAGGGGGTGGAGTTGCAGG
Source organism: Prorocentrum cordatum (assembly GCA_963575745.1). Lineage (NCBI taxonomy): Eukaryota > Dinophyceae > Prorocentrales > Prorocentraceae > Prorocentrum > Prorocentrum cordatum. Next base: position 86,612 of record CAUYUJ010000808.1, read on the forward strand.
CTGTGTGGCAGGATCGTTCCGAAGTCCCACAGTCGATGTCTCTCCCGACTGCAAGTCCAGCTGTGCTGCCCGCAGTGTCCTTGCGTCCCTGCCCGCGGCCTCCGCTCGTGCGTGCGTCCGTCTCCGTCCGAGGTTTGCTTCTGTAACTCCTTTCGACGAGCAGCTCCTCCGCGTGCTGCAAGTCACCCGACCACCCAGCCCGGTCCGTGGGGCAAGCTTGGCGCGGCCACATCCTGCACCAGAGCCACGCTCTCCGGAAAAAAAGGGAGCTCCTGTTTTTTCCGGAGCGAGTGCGGCAGGGACGCCGAGGGCCCCCGGGGCTCCTGGCGCGGGAGCGCGATGCGATCGCACACGGCCGCATCTCTCACTTTCGCGCTCTCTCTCTCTCTCTCACTCTCTCTCTCTCTCCCTCTCTCTCTCTCTCCCTCTCCCTCTCTCTCTCTCTCTCTCTCCATCTCTCCCTCTCTATCTCTCTCTCTCTCTCTCCTTCTCTCTCTCCTTCTCTCTCTCTCTCTCGTTCTCTCTCTCTCTCTCTCTCTCTCACGAAGGCCCAGCATGCTGCTTCAAGGCGAGTCCGGAAGCGTCTGCCACCACGAGCCGGAGCTAGCGAGTTGGAGGCCCCTGGCCAGAGTTTCTCTCTCACTTGTAAAAAAAAACGTTCGAGCCGCCGCCTGCGGTCCCCTTCCCTGTCTGTAAATCCTGGGCTGTCCTCGGAGGTTTGCAGGCAGCTGTGCCTAGCAAACTCGTCGACCACGTCCTCCTCCTCCGCCTCCTCCTCCTCCTCCTCCTCCTCCTCCTCCTCTTCGTCCTCGCCCTCGTCCTCGCCCTCGTCGTTGTCCTCCTCCTCCTCCATCCGTGTTTTTTATGGATAACTCCTCCCGCCTCCCTGTCGCACCACGAGACCAGTCGGAAGGGCGGGCCGGGCGCTTCGCCTGAGACTTCCTCACCATGTATAATCCTTGAGCTGAAAATTGGCAACAGATTCACGGATGGAAGCGGGTCGCTTTCGAACTGTGGCTTTCATCTTTGCGCCGCGCACATCCATCTTAAAAAACTGCCAAAGATTTACGGATGGAGGACAGCTGGTCTTCAAAATGTGGCTCCCGCCGCAGCGCCGCGCGCACTCGCTTGACAGATTTGCAAGAGCTTCACGGCTGGGGGGCGGGTCGTTTTCAAGATGTGGCGCTCGCCCTGGCGCGAGCGCACATTCGTCATACAAAAATGCAAGAGCTCTACGGATGGAGGGCGGCTGCCCTTCAAAATGCGGCTCTCACCGCAGCGCCGCGCACGCTCGTCGTCAAGAGCTGCACGAGCTTCACGGGTGGATGGCGCTTCCTTTCGACATGTGGCTCTCGCCTTCGTGCCGCACACATTCGCCTCGAGAGTTGACATCAATTTGAAGGCTTACCATGATGAACGTCCCAGAAATGATGTTGTGACACGACGTCGGACTGTCAGGGCGCGTCCCAGAACGATGTCGTGGCACGCGGCGCTGAAAACCCAGGATGGCATTCTGAAACAACTCAGGATGTTCAAACGGTTGTTCACTTGGCTTACATGCTTCAGTGAGAATGAATCCTTGCAGGGGGCCTGTGGAGAGGGATCTTGGAGGGAGGGTATACTGCAACATCGTCGCTCAGTCTTGTGTTTGCACTGATCCTCCTCCTCGCACACACACACACACACACACCCACAGCAAGAATCCGAAACACCGAACTGGAGCTACTGCTGCTACTGCAACTGTGCTGTGCACCGCTCAAGGTGCAACGGAAGGGGGAGAGAGAGAGAGAAAGAGAGAGAGAGAGAGAAAACAAAAAAAACAGGAAGAAAAAAAAGGAAAAGACAGAGCAGAGAGAGACAGAGCCTCCCCCAGCTCCTGCACCGTGCCACCGTCACCACTCAGGTGAAGAAGGCCAGGAGGGGGGAGGAGGAGAGGCCCTTACTGCACCCACCAGCTGCAGCCACCGATCCTCACATCCCACAAGATCTTCCCAAGGCCTCTCCTTAAAAGGCTACTGCAACTCGACCCATCCAGCGCCCTAAACTGGAATCCTCCTCCTCCTCCTCCTCCTCCTCCTCCTCCTCCTCCTCCATCCTGCCCCCCCCTCTCCCCTCCGGCAGCGGCCCTGGAGCTCCCCTCAAGCGCGCGCTGGCCGGGGTTGGGAGGCGGACCCGGCCGTGGCCGCAGGGCAGCGGGGCCCAGGCGCGAGTCGATAGCAGGCGGGTCGGCGATCGAAACGAATCCGATCGGCGGACGTCGGCGGCCAAGTCGGGAGAGGACGGCTCGGCGGAAAGCGGCAGGCCAGTCAGGCCTCCAAACACGAGGTCGAGGTCCTGATCGGAACCCGGTAGCCGAATCGAAGCGAGGCGGGAGTCGATCGAACTTGGATCGAACCG